>OX336888.1:4304539-4397039 GCA_946959425.1 Argyrosomus regius
AATACCTCAGTATGAAAAGCACATAATTAACAATTCATTTTTAATAGATAGGCTACGACTTTAATTAGACCACAGGGTTAATTTGTTGAGGGATTTAGAGGGTCATCATTAATTAATCCTTAATTTACTCCTGAGGTGTTTGATATTCCCTAAATAGTCAACAAAGTCCAGTCAAAATATATTAATTTAATGGTTTTTAAACATTTAAACAACGTGATGTAAGATTTGGTATTTTTGTTATTTAGCGCCCCCAACAGCAGACATAGCAGCCAGCTAATATTACTGACTAGTCCAACAGCAGTCAGCCCAGCTCGGCGTCTGTCTTTCAGCCTTTTATTTCACCAAGCTCTCACCAACCACTAAAAGTCAGTCCCAGATTTACTCTTGTCCGGCGGCTTCTTGCTCGGTCTCTCCATTTTTCTCATTAGCTTCCTCTGTCTTCATCTTAGATTGTTATGAGGACACTGACATCTTCACCTTACATAGAACCAAGGTCTAGTTGTAGAGGTGGATAGATTTAGTATGTGAAGGTAGAGAGGGACGCCCCTGGTCTGGTAGGAACTGGTAGGACGTTCCACCAACGGGGAACAACAGACAAGAAGAGTCTGGATTGCCCTGAACGAACGGATGTCAGAGCCGAGGAGGTAACATAGAGATTTAAATTTAATGCGGGCTGCTACAGGTAGCCAGTGGCGCTCGATGAGCAGCGGGGTAACGTGACCTTTTGGGTTGATTGAAGACCAGGCGAGCCGCCACGTTCTGGATCATCTGAAGGGGTTTCACCATGCAGGCTAAGAGGCCCGTCAGCAGGGCAGTACAGTAATCGAGTCACGTGAAGACCACAGCCTCAGGAGTTCCTTAAGATACAGAGCAGCTGTATTTTTGTGAAAGCCGGCTGTTCATTACTATGGTAACTGAGGTCAGAAGATAGGGCTGCTCACTTCCTCGATACGATATACGATAGAAACATATTGTGCGGTGCTTGTGTATTCTTGTGTGTGCCGTTGGTTTCTAAAGGGATTGTCCTGTATGTTTTGTTTGCAGCTGGTCCACGGTGGAGCTACTGTGGACCATGTTTGTCTTTAGTCAGCAGTGATGAAGGATGATGGTATCATGATTTCAGGTGAACGGGAGACAAATTGGGCCTCTTGGTTGGAGGAGATGCCCTTCACTTCTCCTCATCCTCTGTCAGCTCAGACAATCATGCTTCTGGCTGAACACAATCAATACACACACCTGCTTTCTCCACCACTTTTCTCTGTCTCTCTTCTCCTCACTCTCATTCCCTCTAGTTGATTTAATCTTTTTTTTGTTGTTATTCGCTCATTCATTCTAACTCCATCCCAGCTTCTCCAGCAGTCCCAGGAGTGTCCAGAAAAATGTGGAATTTCCTCACAGAGATTTGATCAAACAGTCAGAGCCCAAGGACCAGAGACTCGGTCATTTGCAGGCGAAGACATCTTGGCTAAAACTCGTCTACGTTTGTTTGACTTTGGATTCATTCTTTTAAGGTGGTCTCTGTGTTCGGATTAGGAGATCATAATAGAGTTGTGTATTCTAGCAACTTGTCAGATAGACTCGGAGTCTTCACCTTGGATTGTGACCAACCAACCTTGACGTCAAATATTGGTTTGTGGACAACTGCTTTGATCACCGACTTGTTTTTTTTGGAGCCAGAAGTGGCCACATTTGAACGAGCGCCTGGGGATGGTGGATGATGTGCTGCGAACTGGGCTGCACTTGGCTTAGAGACCCTTTCAAGCTGGAAAAAATACAGTCCTGCCTGTTCAAAGATGTGCAGTCACTAAAATCTGTGGAGGAGAGAAACAGTCAATGCAGCAACAGAGAATGACTTGCCAGTCATAAGGTAGCCATCATTTACTGAATACACATCATGTTGTGTGCAAGAAGACTTGAAACTACAGTTTGAGATCATTAACTCATGAGGAAACTTTACTGAGGTCATAAATCAAGTGAAAAGTTGACTAATTTCCCCATAAGACTCAAGATAATCAGACCTTACTGCTGCATCCAATAGAGCCTCCCCCTGCTGGACATTAGAAGAACTGCAGGTTTAAGACACTGATGACTCTTGCATGCGTGCTTGCCGCTTTAGGTTAGCATTGTGACGTCAAGAAGCCAGAGAAGTTTTCAAAGTACTAAAAAAACTATAAAATCATGTTTTTGAGCTGAAAATTGTATTTTAGCATCAGATTTTTAATTTTCAAAATAGATTTCTGATAAATTTCCAGACTTTTGTTTCTGTTTTTCTTTAAATGACCCCCCATTATCACAAAAATCACCAGTTAGTATTAAGGATTAACTGGGAAGGCCATTGTCATGGCTCAAATTAAGGATTAGACTGCGGTCCCCGGAGGGCACGAGGCTTCACACTGATCAGCAGCAGAATTGATTTTTGTTGCCCAGACGTGAACGAACGGACACAAAGCTTGTTTATCTGCTCAGAGACCCCAGAGGAGAGGATGAGGAGGGAGGAGGAAGGAGAGGAGGAAGAAGGAGAGGACAGGAGGTGGAAAAATCAAATGTCACAAAGAAACATTTAGGCGTGTGTGTGTGTGTGTGTGTGTGTGTGTGTGTGTGTGTGTGTGTGTGTGTGTTTGTGGGTGGGTCCGGCAGTTTAACACCAAACTACATCAGTATGTGTGAACAAGTCGAGATAAAAGCTCTGAAATCTCCTGCACGGTGCAAAATCGACAAGAGACTTGCATCTAGAGAAAATCATCCTTTCAGATTCCTGCGTTCCTCTCATCTCGTCTCGCTGTAATTCCCGTGAAAAAAGGAAGCAGTAAGCTGTCGACAAACGGCGTATTGAGCTGAGATTGCAGGTGAATACAATACGTGTCCAAAAACAAAACAAACAAATCTTCTACTTGGAAAGAGATCAGATGGCGGGTTTATATTTTCTTTTATGCCAGATAAAAAGCTTCTTCTCGCAGCGGTTGGCCGACTATCAGACACACTGACAAAACAGAGGTTAAGCTGCTGCATTAACATGTTTGTTGAGATCGAACTCTGTGTGTGTGTGTGTGTGTGTGTGTGTGTGTGTGTGTGTGTGTGTGTGTGTGTGTGTGTGTTAAAGGAGAGAGGGAATACATGATGTTTCAAGCCCCCTAAACTTCTACAGGAGCCTGCAGCTGTTTTGAAAGTCCAAATTAAAACATAAAAAAGGACACAAACATAGACTTCATGACTGTACCGTGTTGGACTAAAGTCTGGGACTTCTTCTTCTTCTTCTTTATCTTTTATGAAGGAGAATTAACCTGATGACTGTGTGAAGACGTGACAGAGTTCTGTCAGTAGACAGCCGCAAAAAATCTCAACTGCCACATGTTCTTCTACCGAAACAAACATGGACGGAAACCAGTTTTAAAGATAAAGTTGTCACCTGTGTTCAACTTGAATGACTTGAATGACTGTGGGGTTGTTCCAAGGACAACGAAACACAGCATGAGCATGGATGTGTGGCTGAAAGAGCATTCTGTAAAGATGGCAAGATGATATGAGGATTTAAGTTTTAGCAGCCAGGGAACCTGCTGGGTCCTGTCGCCTCGTTGGAAACACGCTTCATGCTGTTGCAGCCAAATCCACCAGCATTTTCTTCTGGATGGCGCCGGAATAACAAACAAACAGCCCGTCGGAGCGGCAGGACGGCCGCTTGCCATCGACCGTAACTCTTGGCAGTATTCCTTACCGTCCTGGTCTCAACCAGTAAATGATTTCAGATTTACTGTCTGCCGCACATGCTGGAGCACTCATATTGTTGAACACTACTTCAACAACTGCACAATTAATGGTATAGAAATGTCAGTAATCACCCCGATGTTTAAGCATGTCTGCGTGCTGTTTGGCAACCGTTCCGCCAAATGTTGCTGCAATCCTTTGACGGAAGAATGATTTCCGTCGTGCCTAACAACGCCCCTTAGAAGTTAAAGTTCTTGACTCACAGCAGTGCAGTAAAAATCACTTTAAAACACGTCCTCTGATCTAACACACACGTAGTCCTTGTGTATTTTTAGTGTTACTACAGTTACTCAGTTGTTCAACAAACGTTGTGTAACAGTTTTCTTAAGTTGTTTCCCACGGCAACAGATAATGTCATCACATTACTGTTTCCATTTCAGACTTTGGGTGTAGTTGGCAAGTTTTAAAGTGGAGTGCGTGTGTGTGTGTGTGTGTGTGTGTGTGTGTGTGTGTGTGTGTGTGTGTGTGTGTGTGTGTCTACAGTCTGTGATACAGACTTGTTATATGAGCACCCACACCTCACTCTGTTTCTGTATTCAGCTTTGATCATTCAGCAATTAGTCACAATAACACTCAGTAGTAATTATAGGTGTGACAAGTAATAGTATGAGTTCATTAGTCACTGTGCATGAGTGTGTGTGTGTGTGTGTGTGTGTGTGTGTGTGTGACAAGCTTTATGTGCAGACACACTGCAGGGACACAGGAGGCTTTAATTTGACATTAAATTAACTATTTATCAACTATTTGATTAACTATTTATTCATTTTTCAGCAATGTTTTACCTGCAAGCGTCACATTAGAACCGACCGTGTATTGGTGTATTTTTCCCATAAGTCTCCATGTTATGCTAAAACTTCACAACAGAAATAAACATGTTTACAGCCTGGTACAAAAAACAGTTTTGGTCTCTATAGCTAATTTCCCCATTCATGACAACTGTACCGAGTATTCAGCTCCACCCACGCTACATGTCTTTGCAAGAAGCTGGCGGATGCAGGACTGCCAAGATGGAGACAACCAGAGCCACCACACTGAGGCTACGTCCATGTTTTATAGTCTATGATTGGTCGCAACAGAAAGTAGCCTGCAAGCTTGCAGCTGAACTTGGATGATGTGACAGAGCTGTGTGCTTCACCTCAACTTCAAACCTCTGACCGCCTGCTGCTATAGTTAATAGTCCGCCTGCGGTTCACATTAATCTGTGAACTGGAAGTTCTCTGACATAGCAACAGTAACTAAGGAGAGGGATGGGGGGGGGCAGTGTTTCGGATTGGTCAGTCGGTCAACGGTGCAAAATTCAGTTGAACTCAATCAAAGTGAATCAGCTGACTGTGGTGATTTCAGTCCGAGATGTCGCATTAATCCTCGTAAAACCCAATGTGAGTTGGACTGTAGAGCTCGATCCACGATGAGACGCGCCGTGTCACATCACCACAGCTCTCAGACACATTATACAGTACTCGTCTCCTCAGTCACGTCTCAATTTAGCCCACAGCTTCTTCCTGTGATCCGCCGCTTCGCCTTGAATTACAGGGAAGTGGAAATGATGGGAGGACGAAGGACGGGAGGGGGGAGGAGGAGGAGGTGGGGAGGTCTGCATGTAATGAAGGGAGGAGGAAGTGATGAAGGGAGAGAGAGAGGGAGTGGGTGACTCAGTGTGTGTGTGTGTGTGTGTGTGTGTGTGTGTTTGGGTAAATGAGAGTGAAGGTGGCAGATCTGTGAGTTGAGGGGAGTCTGCAGGGCACAGATGCCTGTTGTCGAATCAGATCACTCTCCGTCACATGAACAGATGCCATCCCCGGGCTCACACCAGTGTGTGTGTGTGTGTGTGTGTGTGGTGTGTGTGTGTGTGTGTGTGTGTGTGTGTGTGTGTGTGTGTGTGTGTGAGTGAGTGTGTGTGTGAAAAAAGGTCTCAGTGGGAGGTGTCACCATCACTGTTTCCCAAATTTCCCCTGGGATTTTGGTGCATTTCACTGCCTGGAACCTGTTGCTCGTTTGAGATGAACACATTTTTACAGACAGATTTTTATCTCTGTGGATCATTTATTTATATATTGAAGGACATCCCAAATTATCTGGATCAACCAAACTAATCATTATAACCACAAAAAAACTGATTAAAACTGTAAAAACAAATCAAATTAAAGCTGCAAGCAGCGTTGGGGCGGACCGAGCCCCCACGCCACTCGGGCCGTGGTGCAACCGCGTCCCGGGCCGTCCCAAGCCCACGTCACCGCAGTCCCAAGCCGTCATGTCCAGAAGCTGTGTGAGAGGAGTGTGTGATGGCACACGTTTCAGACGCAGCAAAACATTGAGCTGTCACCAAGATGTTGAATTGTTATACAATGGCGCCATCTGCTGGGCAGTAATTAGAGCAGCGTGTGATTGGCAGCATTGGGTCAGCATATGGAAGCAGTATGAAAATTAGCACACTTGGGCAGCTTATGGAAGAAGTCTAAAATTCGGGCAAAATGTCCGACTTTGAGGCCACGCCCTGGACACGCCTTTTGACTTAGAGTCACGAAGAGCACCGTTTGGGTAGAGCTCGACAAGATGTAAGAAGTGACCAAGTTTGAACCCGATGCGAGAAGTGGTCCAGGAGGAGTTAATCCTTAAAAGTGGGCAAAAAGTGGAAAAAATGACAATTTCAAATAAAAATATTGGGGTTTCTGTGGGAATTGGGACATGGGTCCAAGAGGCTTTTTGGTGAGTCTTGGGATGTTCTATGTGCCCACCAAGTTTCGTAAAAACCGGTGAAACGTGGCTCCGGGGCTGTTATTTAAAGTTGCTGTAGGGGGCGCTACAACGGCTAGAAATGTGTTTTTTGGTACGTGAGCTCCAGGCAGTAGTCTACACGTGTCCTGTGAATGTCATATTCCTAAGTATTACGGTTTGGGCAGGAAGAGTTTTTGGCCAGCAGAGCGCCACCTAGCGGCGGGTTTTTGTACCCCTTTTTAGGGGAGGCTCAGGGCGCCATGGGGAATCATCGTACCAAGTTACGTTAGAATCACACGTTCCGATACGGAGATATGAGCTGTTAACTTTGAAAGAGCGCCACCCTGTGGTGGTGGGCTGAAATTGTGCAAAATTGTGCAGGATGCGCAATGAAGACATGATAAACTATTGTTCCAAATTTGGTGTCAATTGGCCATACCATTGTGACGAAACACCCCACTTCCTGTTTTGGCGCGAAATCAGCAGGAAGTGCTAACATCATAACGCGCTAATCTTGTAAAATTTCGACATACTTTACATTAGTGTTTTTGTCAGGGCAGTCCGAAGAGCGCACGTGCCAAATTTCGTGCGAATCGGATAAACGTGCACAGAGAAACCCGAAAAAGTCATTTTTGCACATAGCGCCCTCTAGCAAAAAAAAAGTCTAGGCGGAAATGGGCGTGGCCTATCTAGGGCGACTCAGCTACATCCACTGAACGCGTGGATATAAGGTTTATGAATGTGCGACAAAGTATGCGGGACTCATGGGCCTCTGGAAATTTGACTAAATATAGCGCCACCTAGTGGTCTTCCCAGTGGCAAAGTTGAATGTGATGCATAGAATATTGAATTTTTCACCAGACCTGTATAATTTGGCACATGAAAATCACGAAAAGTGCACGTTCAGGCAGTCAAAACAAGCCGCGAAGAGGGAGAAGCGTAATAATAATAATAAATAAATAAACTAACGGACCAATAACAATAAGGACCTTACCAGGTTCCCTGGCTCGGTCCTTAATAATAATAAATAAACTAACGAACCAATTTCAATAAGGACCTTGCAGTGTCCTGCTCGGTCCTTAATTAAAGCTGCAAGCAGCGTTGAGGCGGACCTCGCTCTGACGTAACTCGGGGTGTGTCGCAACCGCGTCCCGGGCCGTCGTAATATGTCCCGTCGTGATATGTGCCGTCGTTACATGTGCTGTCGTAATATGTGCCGTTGTTATACGTGCCGTCGTGATATGTGGTGTAGTGATATGTGTGGATAATGTAAGGAAAGTGTGACGTCACTGCACAGCTAAGGTCACGTCAGTGAAGTCCAAAGTTGTCATGTCCAGAAGGTGTGTGATAGCAGTGTATGTTGTGACACGTTTCAGACAGTGGAAAAGACTGAGTTTTAATTGAGATGCTGAATTGTTATGCAATGGCGCCATCTGCTGGGCTGTAATGAGAGCAGGTCGTGATTGGCAGCATTGGGGGAGCATATGGAAGCAGTGTAAAAATTGTCAGTGTTGGGCAGCATATGGAAGCAGTATAAAATTCGGTTAAATCGGTGAAGTTTGAGGCGATGGTATGGCCACGCCCTTCGACGTACAATTACGCAGAGCACAATTTAGATTGAGCACGTCCTCATGAGTGTACTGAGCAAGTTTGAAGGCGATCCGAGAAATCGTCCAGGAGGAGTTAAAGCTCAAAAGTGCAAAAAATCCAAAATTGAAATGAAAATATCTGACTTCCTGTGGGACTTGGGACATGGGTACAAGAGGCTTTTTGGTGCGTCTTGGTACGTATTATGGGCCCACCAAGTTTGGTAAAAATCGGTGAAACGTTGGTCCGGGGCTGTTCTTTAAAGTTCCTGTAGGGGGCGCCATACGCGGTAGAAACGCGAGTTTTGGTACGTGAGCTGCAGTGAGCAGTCTACACGTGTCCTGTGAATTTCATATTCATAAGTATTACGGTTTGCGCAGAATGAGTTTTTTTGTGTGAGAGCGCCACCTAGTGACCGAATTTTGTGGCCCTTTTTAGGGGAGGCTCAGGGCACCATGGGCAATCAGCGTGCGAAGTTACGTTTGAATTGCACTTCCTGATGCTGAGATATGAGGCGTTAACTTTGGAAGAGCGCCACCGTGTGGCGGTTGGTTGAAATTGTGCAAAATTGTGCAGGATGCGCAATGAAGACATGATTAATCAGTGGTCCGAATTTGGTGCGAATCGAGGATACGATTGTGACGAAACAAGGCACTTCCTGTTTTAATGTGAAATTGGGAGGAAGTGCTAACTTCGTAACGCGGCCATCTTTGAAAATTTCGACAGACTGTATATTAGTGAGTTTGTCAGTAGGGTCTCCAGAGTGTGCGTGCAAAGTTTCGTGCAAATCGGACAAACGTGCATGGGTGAGTGGGCAAACGGTGTGTTTTGCATATATCGCCCCCTAGCGGGAAAAAATGGCAGACGGAAGTGGGCGTGGCCTAGCTAGGGTGACTCAGCTCCATTCACTGAACGCGTGGATATGTGTTTTATGAATGTGCGACAAACGGGGCGGGAGTTATTCGTCCCTGAAAATTTGAGTACATATAGCGCCACCTAGGGGTGTTGGCAGTTAGTGACATGGGCGTAAGTCGTAGAATATGAAATTTTTCAACACGCATGTCGAATGTGCCAAGTCAAAAACACGTAAAGTCCATGCCGAGGCAGTCGAAATGTGTCGTAAAGTTCTATGAGAAAGAATAATAATAATTAAAGCTGCAAGCAGCGTTGGGGCGGACCGAGCCCCCACGCCACTCGGGCCGTGGTGCAACCGCGTCCCGGGCCGTCCCAAGCCCACGTCACCGCAGTCCCAAGCCGTCATGTCCAGAAGCTGTGTGAGAGGAGTGTATGATGGCACACGTTTCAGACGCAGCAAAACATTGAGCTGTCACCAAGATGTTGAATTGTTATACAATGGCGCCATCTGCTGGGCAGTAATTAGAGCAGCGTGTGATTGCCAGCATTGGGTGAGCATATGGAAGCAGTATGAAAATTAGCACACTTGGGCAGCTTATGGAAGAAGTCTAAAATTCGGGCAAAATGTCCGACTTTGAGGCCACGCCCTGGACACGCCTTTTGACTTAGAGTCACGAAGAGCACCGTTTGGGTAGAGCTCGACAAGATGTAAGAACTGACCAAGTTTGAACCCGATGCGAGAAGTGGTCCAGGAGGAGTTAATCCTTAAAAGTGGGCAAAAAGTGGGAAAAATGACAATTTCAAATAAAAATATTGGGGTTTCTGTGGGAATTGGGACATGGGTCCAAGAGGCTTTTTGGTGCGTCTTGGGATGTTCCATGGGCCCACCAAGTTTCGTAAAAATCGGTGAAACGTGGCTCCGGGGCTGTTATTTAAAGTTCCTGTAGGGGGCGCTACAATGACTAGAAACGTGTTTTTTGGTACGTGAGCTCCAGGCAGCAGTCTACACGTGTCCTGTGAATGTCATATTCCTAAGTATTACGGTTTGGGCAGAAAGAGTTTTGGCCACCAGAGCGCCACCTAGCGGTGGGTTTTTGTACCCCTTTTTAGGGGAGCCTCAGGGCGCCATGGAGAATCATCGTACCAAGTTACGCTAGAATCACACGTTCCGATGCGGAGATATGAGCCGTTAACTTTGAAAGAGCGCCACCCTGTGGTAGTGGCGTGAAATTGCGTAAAATTGTGCACGTTGTGTAATGAAGACATGATAAACTATTGTTCCAAATCTGGTGTGAATCGGCCATACCATTGTGACGAAACACCCCACTTCCTGTTTTGGCGCGAAATCAGCAGGAAGTGATAACATCATAACGCGCAAATCTTGCAAAATTTTGACATACTTTACATTAGTGTTTTTGTCAGGGCGGTCCGCAGAGTGTACGTGGCAAATTTCGTGCGAATCGTATAAACGTGCACGGAGAAACCCGGAAAAGGCATTTTTGCAAATATCGCCCCCTAGCGGAAAAAAAGTCTAGGCGGAAATGGGCGTGGCCTATCTAGGGGGACTCAGCTAAATCCACTGAGCGCGTGGATATAAGGTTTATGAATGTGCGACAAAGTATGCGGGACTCATGGGGCTATGGAAATTGGCCTAAATATAGCGCCACCTAGTGGTCTTCCCAGTGGCAAAGTTAAATGTGATGCACATCGTCTTGCAATTTTCGCGAGACTTTACGAATTTGCCAAATAAAATTCACGCAATGTTTACGTCGAGGCACCCTCAACAGTCCCCAAAGCGCAGAAGAAAAAGAATAATAATAATAATAATAAACTAACGGACCAAAAACAATAAGGACCTTACCAGGTTCCCTGGCTCGGTCCTTAATAAAGAAACGGACCAAATACAACGGACCAAATACAATAAGGACCTTGCAGGTTCCTGCTCGGTCCTTAATAATTGCTGTTTCTTTCTGTTCTATGTGTGTGGTTCCCACCCTGTGCACATGTTTTGTAGCTTTTGTACATTTATGCATACAGACGCCCCTAAACTCGTATTTTTAGAGCCAAAAAATGATGTTTTGGTGTAAACTAAGTTTAAACTAAGATTAATTATAACAGGTGAGGTACTAAAGGAAACAAAGGGCGAGTGGATTCTGTTCAAACAAATCGGATTTATGATAACACACAAGGCGAGCTTAACACCACGATCACAAGCCGCCCTGATAGTTCGATAGTTCAAGGTTTTAAATAATGTCGACGCTGGCAATTGGAGACCGGGATTGGTTGATGGGGGCAGGTGCCGCTCCAATCCTGATTGGCAACCGTCAATCAGGTGGGCCACACCTCCTCATCTGGGACCAATCGGGGGCCTGGCGATCACACACACCTGGATTTGTTTGGACAACACAGCAATGCACACGAGGACATACCGGAGGCGAGACAGCAGCGGTGGCGGCCGTAACAACTGGCCTCGATAAGCCTCTAGCGTCAGACTTGCACGAGGAAGGCTCTGCAGCTAAGTGAGCAACAATTAAAATGCAACGTCCGGATAGACTTTCAAAATAAAGCTTCCTGAGAAGCATTTTTTTGGACGTATATGAAGTTTGTAGCTTGTAACTTAACTTCGGCACCTTACATAAGAAGTCAATGTTGTATTTTGGTTACACTGGACATGAAATCCAGTCTCCTGGGTCAAAGTGCCATGTTTGTTTGATCCAAACCACCCAAACCTCCACCGCTCACTGACATACGTCGACTGACACCAACAGCACATCTAAACATTTTGCCAGAGGGGGAAACCTTTTAGTGTGAGGACCTCGGAGCATAAAGGGACTGACCAAGCTGCTGTAGTTGACGTGTGGAGAGTGAGAATGGTCCATGTGTGAACAAAGCAGTGAAGTCTTCATCCTCGTTCACACACTCGTGATGATGATCCTGCTCCTGCAGGTCTGCATGGCTCTTCATTGTTGGTTGCAGCTCTGTGTTGAATATGATCCACCTCCACGATGCTGCTGCTGCTGTTTGATCCACTAACACAGCTTCTCTCGCTCTCTGTCTCTCACCACATTATGAAAACATGAGCTTTGAAGTGCTCTGCCCTACATGCCTCTTACCTGGGAGGAAAATCTGTTCGTCTCCCTGCAGAGAAATTATTCATGACCACCGAGAGAGAGAGAGAGAGAGAGAGAGAGAGAGAGAGAGAGGATGTGCACTTTATTTCTTGCCTTCTTTAGATAGTTCATGGGTGTGTTCACACTGTGCATTCTAAATTCTCTGTATTTTTTGTGACACTACAGGCAAACCTCTGGGGACGGCATGGCTGAGCTGCTCGTTCCAACTATCCAATGTGTTTTAATTAAATTTGGACACGACCAACCTGCAAACATAATGATGTTCCAACCTGTACTCGAGTATTACATTACTAGCCAGCTAATATTACTTACTTACACCTCGGTCAGAAGATCTCTCCAGCCAGTAACGTTAGAGCTAACATTAGCTAACAGCAGCTACAGTTATCAGCAGTTTACTTCACTGTCTATCAGGAAACTCTGTTTACGTTTAGCATCCTCACTCACACTCATCACATTTATCCTTCTGTCAGGTTTTATTCTCTTCATTTACACTCTGTTCAGATCTTATTATGAATATGTGGTGTGTGCTGCATCTGGTCAGCTGTATCCTGCACATCAGTGCCTCCCCATGTGGAGGGGGCGTGGTGCATCACCTGCAGGTGAGAGGTGTGTGGAGGGCTCAGGAGAGAGTGATTGGCACACCTGTATCCAGTTAGCTCACTCTCCTTCTTCTTAACACAGTAGCGTGCTGGACCAACAGGGAAGCAGAGAAACACACAGTGAGGCGGCAGCAAGAGTGCGGCAAGAGAAGCCTGCAAACGTTTCTATGCACTGTGTGTGTACTGTTGACAATAAACGGGTAATCAACAGTCATCTGTGCTGAAGAACCCGCGGTGGCAACAGCGAATGCCACAAGCCTATAAAAAGTCATGCTGCACAGTTCTCAGGAGAAAAGTTTGGACCTAAATATGGCAAATAATTATTTTAATTATCAATCATTCAAAACGTTGGAATGCTCCCTCCGGGTTGAGAGCGAGTTACTGCCCCAAGCGAGGGAGTTCAAGTATCTCGGGGTCTTGACAGGAAAATGGAGCATGAGATGGATTGGTGGTTTGGTGCGGCGTCTGCAGTACTGTGGACGTTGAACCGGACCGTGGTAGGGAAGAGGGAGCTGAGCCAGAAGGTAAAGCTCTCGAGCTTGGCCCCCTGGGCGCCTCCCTTTGGAGGTGTTCCAGGCACGTCCAACTGGGAGGAGACCCCGGGCCAGACCCAGAACCCACTGGAGGAACTATATAGCCCATCTATCCTGGGAAAGCCTCGGGATCCCCCAGGAGCTGGAATGCATTGTTGGCGAGAGGGGCGTCTGGAGCGCCCTGCTAAACCTGCTGCCACCACGACCTGACCCCAGGTAAGCGGAAGAGAATGTATGGTAGATTTTTATTTTAGCTTTGTCTGTTTTAAGTCATTATTAACAGAATATTTTGGATGATTGGTCAAAGAAAATATATTTGAGAAGCTGTTACCAGTTTAAAATCGACAGCTGAGAATCAACAAATCATTTCAGCTCCAGATTTTATAAAAAATAAAAACAGGTGTTGTAAATGTTCAGTTTTAGCCGGTCGAGTTGAGCTCACAGATGGCCGATGAGTCTCTCTGACGTGTGAATTCTTTTTTTTTCTTCCTCCCAAATGTCTGTTAATGAAACTGGTGCAGAGCTGCAGTGACACATCGTGCGTTATTCACAAGAAACCCCCCCATCGAGACGCGGGTCAAGAGATAAGGCGTGAAATTTTCATCTCGGTTTGTTGTGTAATATTCGTCATCTGCTGCCGCGTTTCAGAGTAAAACAAAAAGCCGCTTCAAGCAGCTGAACCTCACTGTTTTTAATAATGTATCACGCCTCTGTGGTTCAGCCTGTAGTCACTGATTAAAAACTAAAGCAGAGAACATCCACCTCAGATCCTCGAACACTGCACGATGAAGAAAAGACGTGAAAATTATCATTTAAAGCGGGACGAGACTCTCAGCTTTTGGGGGTCTTTTGATGATGCTGAGAGGAAGTAGATTTATTCTTCCACTCACTCTCACTTTCGGGAAATTAGAACATGACCCAATTTCTGTCAATTTTTTAAGCAGACTCTGGTTTTTTCCAGCCGAGGCTGTCTGTGGGAGTTAGATAAAGCTGGCTCGCGGCCTCCTGGTGGGTGAGGGAGTGAGTTCCTCACTCGTATATATACACCGTGTATATGAAATACTTACCATGCAGCTCTGTATGTTGCCCCGAATGCTTGAAAAATGCAGAATTCACACATTCAGTATTGATAGCACATTGCATCATTAATCGCCGGGAGGCAAAGGAGGGAGCAGATGAAATGGGAGGAGAGAGGTGGGACGACACAGGCCGAGGAACGTACACGAGGTCCAGTCTTAAATAATGTTTTTTGAAGCGCGACCCGGCTCCTCTTCGATCAATCCCTCCACACTGAGCTCAACTTTCATCTCATCTTTTCTTCCTCGACCTCCCGCTGTGCCCTCTCTCCACCCCGCCCTCCATCCATCCATCCATCCGTTCATCCATCCACTCCTTCTGCACAGCCTCACATCACGGGCATCATTACCACGGCTCCATGCTGGGTCTCGCATACTCGTCTGTCTTCTTCATCTTCTACGAGGGGAAAAAAAAAAGGAGGCGCAAGCCAGTGATGGAGAGGGTGAAGAGGATGAGTGGTGATGGAGATGTTGTCAGGAGGAGAGAGATGTGGAGTTGCAGGGCGGAGGAGGAGTTTCTCAGCTCTGAGTGACTCGTCTGTCAGGAGAACGACTGCAGTGCCCTTGGCTGAGATGAGTGGAGACCATACACACACACACACACACACACACACACACACACACACACATATATGAAAGCCGAGTGTAAGCATGCACACGTCTGTAAATGATCTTGTACACTCTGATTCATTGCTGGACGTACGAGGGCGAAGTCATGCACACATACAGATGCTCAGAAATCATCCTGTTACTCATTTCTACTGAAGCTTCAGACGAGGAAGAAAAACCAAACGTCGGCGATGTTTGCAAAGTATCGTGGGTAACATGAGACGGATTCATGGAAATAAGAACAGACGAGCAAAAACTTTGAGATTTTTATGGAACCTTTAATATACGAAGGACAAAAAATGACAGACATAATTAAATAATCAATCAATAAAAAATACATTGGAGCTATAACAGCTTCCACTCTTCTTGGAAAGCTTTGCACCAGATGTTGGAGTGTCTCTGTGGGAATTTGTGTCCATTCATTCTGTAGAGTTTATGAGGTCAGGCACTCCAGTTCCAGTTCATCCCAAAGGTGCTCGATGTGGGGTTGAGGTCAGGACCCTGTCCATGTCTTTATGGACAGAAAAGGGCCTTCCCCAAACTGTTGCCACAAAGTTGGAAGCATAGCATTGTCCAAAATGTCTTGGTATGCTGAAGCATCAACATAGACCTTCACTGGAGAAAAGGGGCCCTGAAAAACAGCCTCCATACCATTGTGTCCAAATACTTTTGTCCATATAGTGTACATACATATACCAAACATGTTCTATCACTAATATCTGTTTCTTTCTGAGCCGTCTCTATTAAAACCGTGGTGTAGATGCTTCTGTCTGGTTGGCCAATCCTGCTTCAGACTGATTTAGGACCGCCCCCTCTAATAGCATACAGACAGAGAAATATGTAAATAAATTAAAAAATAAAAATAAAATAAAAAATAAAATAAAGATAATTATTTATTACTTTCTTTATTTATTCATACTTTTTTGTCATTTTTTGTCCTCCATACTAATAGACAAGTGACAAAAACAATATCTGGTGTTCCGTGTTCTGAGTCTGTATTTATAACACGGACGATCATCAAGTTATTTTTTATCTGTCAAACAGGTGAAAAAAAATAAAGAATATTTCTTTGTCTGGATCATTTTTCATGTGTTTGTTTTTGTAATTCTCATTTTGGCCACAAGAGGCTGTGAGGACGTGCACGGAGAAATTAAAACACACATGAGGTCATGATTCATGTCGTATGAGTATAACAGGAACAAACACTAAAAAAAATGATCCTGTCAAAAACACATTTTTTATTTTCTTTGCCTCGCCGGGCTTCCACAGTTTTGGATCTTCCTCCTCAAACAATCCCTCTCTGGCTGATGCTCCACGATCAATCAAACATATTGAAAAATGACGGAAACGTCCTGCGCTCTTGTTCAGACTCGGAGGTCTGAGGCCGAACAAACAGATCTGGGGAAACCTGCGGATAACAACAAGAAAACAAAGTGTGCGAGGTCGACCGCTGCTGCTGGTGGATTCATCCGGAGCCCGCAGAGTGTTTTTCTAAATGTGACAGCGTGATACTGAAGTGAAAAATGGCCTCCAGTCTCTGCCGCTGCTGCTGAACTTGAGCCTCACAGTCAGTTTTCATTAGAACAGTATGCTCTGCCATCATCACAGCCACCGGCCCCGAGACGTCCTGCAAGCACACGGCCATTCATCACCGCTGACGCACACACGTGTACACACAAACACACACAACACAACACAACACAACACAACACATGATTCACCCTCTCAAACATCACTCTGTCACTGAACCCTCCTCCTCATGAGCTGCTGTGTTTTCTCACACATGGCCGACAGAGTTTTAGCCATGCTGTCAGTTTATTCACACACACGCTGAAATATCTTATGAATTATGATAAAGATCAGCGCACACATTCACGGTTCCCAGAGGATGAATCCTCTGACCTTTCCTCTCCGTTTAGTTTGAGTTTATCAGGTGACATTCTTAGGCGATGAAAACTGGTACAGATATTTAAGTTAAAGGAGCACTCCACACATTTAGTAACCTTTGCAAAGCTTATGGAAGGATCCATCTCGCCGTACACATAATAATGGTTAAAGGTTAAATATTTCTGGCCTATCAGGATTATCATCATACTGTAATTATGTTTCTGGATTCTAACCATCACTTTTTATGCCGAAACCCTGACCGGATCCAAAACAGCGCCGTGGCCCGTTCTCCACTCCATTTCAGCTCGAGCTGCTCTGTGCAAACTGACGCGGGCTGCTCAACGTGTCCGACAAAAATAGAACAACCCCGAATTCTCTGCTGCCTCGGTGGGGTTTGAAACATTGACTAGAACGGCCCCGCGGTGTACACGGTACATGGCGCATCCCTGCCTGGTCAAATTTAGCCGTTAGTGAGCTGCTTTCTTGACGTAGCTCTATTTCTCATTATAGATTACCCGTGTTTGTTCACACCGATATAGGCTGCCAAATGAAGCCCCTACAGTGTACCATAGTGAATAGTGTTGCAGTTCCTCTTGTCGTCCACTTGAGGCTGGCTCCAGAAGTGAGTCAGTATCCATAAGTCCCCATGTTCAAATGTCCAACTTCACAGCAGAAATAAACATGTTTACAGCCTGGTACAAAAAACAGTTTTGGTCTCTATAGCTAATTTCCCCGTTCATGACAACTGTACTGAGGGTGAATTTATATACAACTCACCTGTTCAGATTATATTAAGGCTTAAAGTTATGCAGGATTAAGAGCGTGGACGCTTTGATTGACAGGTGAGTGCTGCTACAGGTGGCTTGTTTGAGCAACCAGACTTCATTCAGCTCCACCCACACTCCACCCACGCTCCACGTCTTTGCCGTGATTTGGATTAAGGACGTAGCTGAAGACCCCTGCAGCCTCACAGAGCGGGGTGTAGATGATGGAGTACTCTTTGTGTAGACTTGAAGTGAGGGACACATCTATAGTGATATATGTGTGTGTGTGTGTGTGTGTGTGTGTGTGTGGATATATATGGAGCTCACTGTCACACTCAGACTTTTCATATTTCCTGTCTGTTCGATGTTTGAGCTGCTGCATCTGCTCACCCCCAACTGTCTTCATTTCATCATGTCACACACACACACACACACACACACACACACACACACACACACACACACAAACACACACATGCTGTGCTCCCTCGGTTGCCTATACAACTTAATATTTAATGAAAGTGTCGGAGCAGCTTACTGTATTCAGACGGGACGGCGTTGGCTTTAAACCGCTGATGCGATATTTATGTCTACGCAGGGAGACGGCTGCTGTGACGGCGCCGGCCTTTGAAGTCCTCTCCTCATGAGGGATGGAGAAGAACAGCGGCGAGAGGTTGTACAGTACGAGAGACAGAAAAGATGGAGGCATTAGCAGCCGCAGACTGCTTGCTGTTAATTGATTGCTCTCCGCTGAGACACCTGATGTGCCGTTATTGCGGTGGGATTTCTCGCTGTTTTCCCCGAGGTGATTTGGGGAGTGCAGACGCTGCTGAATCAGTGTTTCGGCCTGCTGTGGGCGGGTCGCTGCAGCTGCAGGTGGTGCAGGACTGCACCTGTTTGTTCCTGCAGCATCTAAAGCTGAATTATTATCTGCCTCTTTATTTTTTTTACGTGCTTCCTGACTTGCCACGGATATTGATTGGCGTTTACAGTAGCCAGTAGTGCTGAGTGTGTGTTACAGCCTCACCGCTATGCATTGTAGGTAGCGCTACAAGCTAGTGTCAGCATCTACCTTCCAGTGAAAACAGGACCAAGCACAACACAGCAGTCAGCCCAGCTCGGCGTCTGTCTTTCAGCCTTTTATTTCACCAAGCTCTCACCAACCACTAAAAGTCAGTCCCAGATTTACTCTTGTCCGGCGGCTTCTTGCTCGCTCACTCTCTCCTTTTCTCTTCTTAGCTTCCTCCGTCAACGTCCTCTTCGCTCTCTTCTCCTCTGCCATTATGTCCATAGAGGCTGCTGAGCCTGGTTACACAGCCCGCTTCTCCAGCTCCTGTTCTGGCACGACACCAGCTCTGCTCCCTGTAAGCATTCACTTACACCCTGTAACTGTAAACCTCCTCCTACAAGAAGCTGAGTGAACAAACTGAGCTAACATTAGCTAACAGCAGCTACAGTTGTCAGCAGTTTACTTCACTGTCCATCAGGAAACTCTGTAAATCACAGAGAGTTGAGGCGGAGCAGCCGGAGGACATCAGAGGGAAAACCAGAAAACATTTTCTCCATAAAATATGATCCAGTTTCACCAAAATCAGTGAAATAGTTGGTGGTAAAGCGTAAGTAAGTTAGTGCCGTAAAGCGTTACGTACTTCTCCCGACCCGGAGCCCAAAGTTACATAGTGTGAGAACAGACGTACGAATGACAGAGACACCATTCACCTGATCACAGGTCAGTGTAGATCAACAGGAGTTAAACTTATTATTTATTTGTTATTTCATGGTAGAAAAGTTACACAATGCGGCTTTAAAACACATTTTCTCCTCAGCTTTGATTTTCAGACTGGATGTATTCACACACAGTGTGCATAATCACACATTCACTAAGTGAGCATCAATTTTAAAAAATCCATTTTGACGAGTTTCATCTTCTTTGATGTTTTTCTTCTCGGAGCTCCCAGAGGGTGAAACAAGAATGAAACAGGTTTGTTAAGATGGAATCACATGATGATTTTCAACAGTTATCTAAGATTTAAGCAACATGAGTCGAGCGTGCAGCTTCACAGCGTGCCTGCGCTAAATGAAAGTAAGTAGTCTGACAGGCAAACATAAAATAAGAAGTTTCAAAGCTGGACATTCCTGAGATCGAAGCCGATTGGACGTCTTCTCACAGCCGCTGTTTCCTCGTTCTCTGCCGGCCGGCTTCCTGCTGAGGTGTCAGGGATGAATATCCGATTCTCCTTCTTCTGCTCCTCAGATATCTCAATACCAGAGAAGAGACTACAGAGAAACTGGGTTAGAAAGAAGACGGAGGCGCACACAGAAGTGCTTTTTGTTATTTTACTTTTAACTCTGTGAGAAAGCAGCTGGGGAGAGAATGATTCTCCGTCCCTGTGAGACTTTTCTCTTTCCCTACATGTACTTTCTCATCTTTAAGTTTTCATTGATCCCTCTGTCAACAGCCAGTGAAAAACTTCTAATGTTGTTTTCTGCAGTAAGCCTGCACTTCAGACAGCTGCAGCACTGAGAGGTCTGCAAATGATGCAGAAAGAAAAGGTAAGAAAAGTGTTCGAAGCAACAACGTGCAACTTTTCTATCATTAAATAACAGATTTTATAAATCCTGTTGATGCTACACTGACTTGTTTCTACATCTGTTCTCACACTATGTAACTTTGGGAGTCACACATCACCAACTATTTCACTGATTTTGGTATGTAAACTGTAGCTGCTGTTAGCTAAGGTTAGCTTAGAGCACTGGGGGAGTGTTTGTACGACAGATGTTTTGGACCACCGGGAAGAAGAAGAGGAGGTTTACAGGAGAATGCTGATGGGTGAGTGGAGCCGGTGTCGTGCCAGAACAGGAGCTGGGGAAGCAGGCAATGTAAAGCAGCCTCTTTGGACATCATGGCACAGGAGAAGAGACCGAAGAGGACGTTGATGGAGGAAACTAAGAAGAGAAAGAAGTAAATCTGGGACAGATTTTTAGTCGTAGGTGAGAGCTTGGTGAAATAAAAGGCTGAAAGCTCAGTTTGTTAGCTGCTGTTCGCTAATGTTAGCTCAGTTTGTTAGCTGGGCTGCCCGGACTGTGAGCTCAGAGCACCGGGGGAGTGTTAGTGTTTGTACCACAGGTGAAGAAGAAGAGGTTTTGAAGCCTGGGCGTGGGAGAATGCCGTTGTCGTGCCAGAACCTGAGCCGGGTGGTTCAATCTAAGATCATAATGCAGATATTTCCTCCATTTCTCATTTTATTTGACTAATTTCCTGCCGTGTTACGCCTGTTTTATGTGCATAATTCATCATGTGAGCTTTGATCTTATTCCTTTAATTCAAACTTGAAAAAAAAAAAAAACATTGTGACAGTTAAAGATGAAAGTTATTAACCGCGCTTTCCAAATTACCTCAATTTAATTCAGCTTCACGTCGTCATTTATAAACCCGATAACAATTTGTGTGTCATTTAAATTTTTCAAATCATCTCAATTTGGAACAAAACTCCATTAAGTGACACGAGCTGGTATAACAACTGAAGGAGTGCTGCCTCATTTTAGATGAACATTATTTATGGCGGCGTGCAGCGAGTTTGTCGCTCAGCTTTCTCGGCCCAATAACGCCATAAATCAGAATTAATTGCTTCGCGGACGGGGGAAACATCAATGCGCAGCCTCTGATTTCATTTCCGTGCGCTCTAATGCAATTTGAGTGCTTCCCGAGGTGCCATACCTAATGCAAATGGAACAATAAAAATGCAGCATGCAGAAATTGGGTAAAACATAACAAGTCTTTTATTGCAATAATATTCCAACGCAGGCGACTTGCAGCTGTGTCAGAAAACACACCAGTTGGTCCTTTTTTTTTATGAGTTTACAAAGATGACGTCTTCATGAGGAGAATTTGTGCCCTCAGCTTCCTTCCACTCAATCTTTTTTTTTTATCCTGACGTCTCTCCTCATGCTCGTCTCTTTGTCTGCAGATTTCATTGTTTTATTGTTGCAGTGCTGAGATGTTGCTGCTCTGTCTGTACGCTGCATGCACGCTGTCAATCTGCCACATAATGCACCCGCCGCCTGTTTGCATGTTTGTGTGTGTGTAGTCGAGTGGTTTGTCATCATGATCCCATTCAACCGAGACTCGCTGTTAATCTTCCGTCACGGTAACATTTCGTCTGGCTGCCTTAATGTGCAAACAGTGAAATGCAGAAGAATCCAACCTGAAGATTTGTTGATAAAATGATGTTTTCAGCTATTTAACAATGAGAGCGGATGCCTCCTTTGTTCAGCATGGAAAGACTGAGCGTGAGAGATGAGGAGGGAGATAGAGATGCAGTAATGCAGCAGAGCGGTGTGGTGTCAGAGTCAGAGTCGGAGCCGTGGAGGACAAAGAACAGCAGTCCGAGAAATATGAAGACAACAACCTCTGCACGGCGGTGACACCACACCACACCTGCGCTATATTAGCTTCCCTCTCCTCTCCCCTGGGTTACCTGTGATAAATCTGCAGCGTCCCTCTCAGATGACTTCCTACTTATCTACACCCTCTCAGCTGCTGCAGACCCCACAGAACTGGAACGCATAGAGAGTGCACTCGCTGGTGTCCCCCATGATTCTTCCTCTGATATGAAAAAAAGATACCGACGTCTAAAAATACTCCTTTACAAATCAAAGTCCTGTTTGAAATGCTGCATAAGTAAAAGCACAGAAGTATTTTCAGCAAAATTGATGTAGGAGTACTTATAGAAAGATATATTACTGTGTTTTTAACACCAACAAATGCATAAGAGTATTTTATCGTCCGTTCTTTATGTAGTACTCGGTGCATAACTGCAACCTGAAGTCTGTTTTTCCAATTCAAAACTGCAAAATGCTGCGCTGCTGTTCTGCTTTGCAGATGTTGATGCATGTGTTTGCTCTGCTGGATTAATCCTCCATTTGCAAGAAATCATTAATTCCTTCACGTGCCTCCGACTTGAAAAATACCAAGTCCCAACGAGCGACTTGTTACCGTCACGTGATTAACGTCCTCTCGAAAACTTAAAGCAGAAATACCGTGATGCTGTTGTCGTGCCGCCAGGCTTCTTGAGGAGGAGGAGGAGGTCGGGGTGGACAGCCTGTTATCACCAAATGGTGTATGAGAAACACGCCGATGTGTTATCAGAACTCGTTCTTCACATCGTTTCACACCAATGTCAGCCAGGCAGTGTGTCATAGTAAAGCAAGAAAGTCTGTCTGTAGGAGGTTGGGGTGGATGGATGAGTCAAACGAACACGACTTTCACCCAGGAGACAACTGTTCAACTGTTTTTATGTCATTTCATGTCATGACTGAGTAGTTTTGGTGCCTAAACACAAACCAAACTGTGATAATCTTCCAAACACGTCGGCTGTATGACTCTCGATGATGATTTATCCTCTGGGGCCTGAAGTTTCTGAGTTTATGGTGTAGCCAATGGATGTCCAGGCCAAAAACTTCCTCTGTAGACCAATTTAAAAACTTGATACACAAGAATGTAACGGTGTGTCGGTCGTGAACGTGTCATTCAATATGAACTAATCTTTTATATGACTCAGGAGTAATGAGCAGTCTCTCCGTTTTCATGCAGTGCGTTCCCTCGCCACATGGCTGCAGCTGCATGAGCTCAGTCAGGACAGGAAACAGAAATGATTAGTTCACGACTCAACTACGCGTCCTCAAGTTTGAGTCTCTCATTCATTTGTCACGTGACAGGCAGCTCAGGCTGTGTGACGAGCAGCACACACAGCGGTTCATACGGATCATGCTTTTGTCACGTGACAGCTGCCTCGTCACTGTAGACTGTTGTGCAGAGGATACAGGACACAAGTCACTTTATTGTGGTGTGTGTTTGCTTTTTCTTGGTTTTCACATGGTTTGAATTGCATGTTGCCTTCAGTGTTTGAGAACGTCGCTCTGCAAGAAAGACACAATGCTGCTCGTTTCCTCTGAATGCAGATAACCTTTAAAAAAAAAGCTAAATCATCATCAGACGATTCATTTCGGCCAATGTGTTCCACCTCCTTTGCTCTCCACGTGGACTGTTTCAGTCGATGCTACTCGGACTACAAACTCAAACAGACTCTTGGTCCCTCATCTACTGATTCCGCGTTCATATGCAGGTATCTGATTATCGAGATTATTGTTACCAAAGTAACGAAGTGACTTTGTCCTTTCCTGCACGTCCAAAACTCAAAATCTGTATCTGTAAAAGTATCAAAGGACACAGGGAAATGTCCTTAAACGTGACCTTGTATGCAAATGCCATCCGGTGATATCACATTGGAGCGATGAACATGATTCGTATTCGTCAACGTTTAACCTTTAGAGGCTCGTGAATGAACAGAATCACGTGAAAAACAACGTTTAAGAAATTATACGACTATAATCGAACACACACACACATTCAGCAAGTTTAAATCTCCTCAGGCTGAGTTCATTCTGGGTTTTATGGACCAAAACAACACTCATGTCCAGTGACAAGTCAACCAATCAAATCAATTTCACGAACGTCATTCAGCTGCTTCCCTGCTGTGCATCCTCCATGCTCCATATAGAAACTGTATGCAAGGCTTTATGTCAGCACAGTCTTACCTGGCGTCCACATGCAGAACAAGTCGTGTCCTTATTCGTGATAAAGTATCTGAGAGAGCAAGAGCGGGGGGAGGAAACGCCCGAGGGAGAGAAGAGGAGGGAGGAAAAGCGATGGGAGGAAAGTCACGGAGAGCCGAGGGGAAAGAGAAAGAGACAAAGAGGAGAATACACAGGACGTAACATGAGAATTAACTCCAACCGGAGCCCCTTTCATCCTGACACTGAGTCAGAAATTTGTCTTTATGACCCCTGACTGCCTCAACGCGAGAGCGCTCACTTAGATTAAAAGGATTTGAGCAACGTGGGAAGCAGTTTTTGACGTCTGAGGATTATTCGCTCTGCTGCTACAAAAATAAACATAAAGATATTTCGTAATGTGAAAAATCCAAAATGTTTTGTGTGAAGCGATAAAGAGCATGTGTACACAAAAACACCAGAAAACAGCACAAACACAACTACAGATATTAAACACATACTGTATGTAATTATTATTTAACACACTCAGCTCGCTTTGGGAAGAGGAAGCGACGTAAAATGGTAAAATAAAGTGAATTATTTGCTTTGAGTTTAGATTAATAATTCAAGAAAAAAGAAACGTTTACTTAATTAACCAAAAAACAGGAGAACAGCACCGTTAAACCTGATTTTAAACAACAAAAATCTAAATTATATTCAGTATTTTTAAGTATTTTAGTTAACAAGTACCTCATTTAATGAGATAATTAAGTAATTAATAGTGACAATTTATGACACAGAGGCACGTCGGCAAGCCACCACTGCTGTGCATTTCATCTTGTGAATCAGAGAGCTGCACCGCGTGCAGGAGGTAGAGCGGGTCATCCACTAATCAGATGATCGGCGGTCCGATCCCCGGCTCTTCCAGTCTGCATGTCGAAGTGTCCTTGGGCAAGATGCTGAACGCTAAGTTGCTCCTAAAGGCTGCACCATCAGCGTGTGAATGTGTGTGAATGGTTAACTCCTAAAAAACTGATGAGCAGTTGGCACCTTACCATTTAATCAGGATCATCCAGCTCTTTGGGACGCTAGAAGGCGATGAGCGTGGCCACGCTTCACCTGCTAGAGCCATTCAGGAACATTAGACGACACACCTGCGTCAGCATACACCTAAATGCATCAACAAACACAAACGTGTTGCTTTACCAGCCTCCAGTCTTCTGGTTTCAGTCTTTAAAGGTTAGTCCACTCTGTCGTGTTGAAACAGGAAAGAGACAAACTCAAACTGTTGAGACAAAATTGGAAAAATCTGTAAAAAATATCAGTATTTTGTTGTGCTGAAGCTTGTGGGCCTGTGTGCAGGAGCGTCTATATACTTTTGGTCATATATATATAGCAGACTATCGTGTGTGAGATTGTATTAACAAATGTACTGTATGTAGTTCATGTAAATGTTTGTGCATACACGCATACATGCATTTATGTATGATATTTTCCATTTGACTCGTTTCTGTTTGATAACTGCTTTACGTTCTTTCTGAATTATATTATATTATATTATATTATATTATATTATATTATATTATATTATATATGCACAGATGGCGTGCAGTTTTTCAATCTTTGTGCACCACCATCGTAAAAAACTTGAACCTGAAAGAAACAGGGAGAGAGAAAAGGGAAAAATATCATATATCATACTTGACATGTGTCAGTTGCGATACATTCACTGTCAGAGGAGACGGAAAAGTTGAAACGGAGACGCAGGCAGAGAGACTAACGCTTAATTAGTCAAACTCAACCCGATTTGATTTATATTTAATTGTGTGTTAATGCACCGCCAGCGAAGCGTCGCTAAAACGAGCTGAAAGCAAATTATGAGGGAGGCCAAGCTGAGTACCATCATCTCTCTCAGATTTACCCTCCACCACCACCACCACCCCTCGACGTGCAGCGTAATTTAATATAGTTTAATGTATAAATGGCTGCAGAGTGCAGAGAAGCTTTTTAAAACTGCAACGAGGCCGCTCGGAAAGATTTCTGACTTTGTTCCTCCGCGGCGAGACGAAGGACGACTTCTGTTTTACGCCTTCGAATGTTCAAAATCCACCATGAAGGAAGAGGTGTCTGAGGAACATTCAGGAAGTCTTGTTTTGTCCCATGAGAGTGTATGACTGAGGAGCTTTTACACTGGCATGAACATCGTGTCTTGGATCCTATAAGACTCAATCAAAATACAAAAATGGGGTTATTAGTTATGGCATCCTTCTCTATTCCACCTCCTCTACAGTTCAGAGAGTTTTCCTCTACAGTTGTTCCATTGTGTTCCGGTCTTCTGCTGAGTTTCTACTTCTCCAGCAGCAGAGATATCGGATGTAAAGATGTCTGGGGCTTGTACCCGTGACAGTGCCAGATTCAAACATTAACATGAGTTGTTTAGTTGTTGTACTGGTTCAGAAGGACCTGAACCGGAAGGCAAAGCTCTTGATTTCTAGTCCATCTACGTTCCAACCCTCACCAGTGGCCATGAGGTTTGGGTATTACGTGTTAAAAGCCTGAGGTGGTTCCTGATTAGGGATGCCTCTTGGCGCCTTCCTTTGGAGGTGCTCCAGGCGTGTCCGACTGGTAGGAGTTTACCCAGAACTGGAGAGACTATCTGGCCTGGGAACGCCTCGGGATCCCCCAGAAGGAGATGGACTTGCTGGGACTCAGAAAAGTGGAAGGAAATGGATGCATGGATGAATTCTGAATGAACTGTCCCTTTAACCATAGTTCACTTGTTTTAATGACAATCGTTCCCGACCTTTAACCTTAAACCACAGTTGTTGCCAAGCGTGGATTTTCCAATCTTTCCATGTTGCAATGCTCACCTGTGGTCAGATCGCAGATACAAGTGGCCGAAATGAGTTTCCTCTGTAGGGCAGCTGGGCTCGGCTTTAGCGAGGACAAAGAGCTTGGAAGCAGGAAACTTTATCCATAGTTTATTTGCTTTAAAAAGAATAGTTCCCGACTTTTAACCTTACAGTTGTTGCAAAGCACAGACACTCCAGGACTCTAGAGAGTCGGACTCCAAAGGACCTTCAGCCCCTCGTAAAGTAGAACTGTGAACAGCAGGAAGAAGCAGGAAATAAGAATATGAAGCACAGTATTTATCTCTGAGGCGTAGAAGTATAATGCAACACAAATGCACTCTTTGCAGCCGGCATGAAGCTGCATCAGACAGTTCTGTAGTGGAGATAACACTGCAGTTTATTTCCCCTGTGCTTTGACGACACTCACAACAGCACACACTCCCTGAACGCTGCCGAAGGGAAGATGAACCTATAGGAAGAGAATGCAGCGAACGGCTCTATCACCACATAAAGTTTTAATGAACTTTATGCGGTTTCACCTGTCAGATTACGACCGCGGGGGGAAACTCATATAGAGAGAGATCTTACAGTGTCACAGCTACTTCACTGTTATTTCTAGTGAAGTGTGCTGCAATCAGAAGGAGAGAATGCTGTGAAATATGGATGCTGTGTACATACCGAATGTGTTTTCCTTACACTAATTACATGGTATACAGCTCTGAGCCCCCCAAACACTTTTCAAGTTGCCTCGAGCCGTTTCCCGTCACTTTTGTGCAGAGATAAGAGCATCAGCGCCGCTGCTTTTCTCTAAGTGCATCCCTGTTATCTTTCCGTTCCATATGTACAGAGTTTATTCTGCCACGTGTGTGTGTGTGTGTGTGTGTGTGTCATGAATGTAAAATATCCTCTGCCATTACTGTAAAATATTCCAGACATTAATGCATTCTCCTCTTGTTTACCCTTCTCTGAGAAACTGAAATTAAGGTCAAGAACTCTGACAGGTTTGTGCATTGAGAGAAAAATAATGTGTGTGTGTGTGTGTGTGTGTTTGTGAAGGTGGAGAAACTTTTCATTCATTTGTTTAACATTTTCAAATAGATTTCTTATTTAATTTGATTAAAATAAATAAAATAACGTAAACTGCTACCGACTGCCGGTCGTAAAAACAGACAAAAGAGAAACAAATGAAGTACGTAGCATATTCACACATGTAGAAGCATATTTAGAAGATCATGAACCAGGAAAATGACCAAATCTGAGCAAGTAAACAAAGTCTGGAGGGATAAACGCTTCTGAAACGCTCCCGGTGGGTCTGAAGTCGATGCAGGACGGAACAGAACAGTGACAGAGACGTGCACGGTGAGGTTTTGGGTTAGAAAGTTCACTTGCATTTCAGGGCTTCTGTAAATGATGGAGTAGAAATGATGTGAGTTCCTGTTAGTGAAGCCACTTCTGGCTTCATTACAGTAAACTTACTTTGTGTGCAAACTGCCAAAGCTGAAAGTTCAGTCAAACAACTCATGTTTGGAAAGTTTTAGTTTTAGCAGCAGCAGAATACAGTTAGAGTTTGACACCGAGGCTCCGACCTCATCGCTCCCCACGGATACGTATAAATAGAGATATTAAGGAGCCTGGAGCCTGCAGGTGGATGCTGGGGTTGTGGAGGCGGTGATGCTGATGCAGTAATGGCACTAACAGTGCAGGCGAAACAGGACAGTGTGTTTGGATTTGGATTGGATGACCTGATGGAGTGTGAGGCATGTCATGAGTGTGTGTGTATACAGCGCAGCTCGAGTTGTCAGCCCGAGTTGAGGCTCGTTGGCATCGCTTCATTTTTGAAGGAAGGGAGCTCGTTTAAAGAATAAAATCACTCCTCACAAAGAAATCGCGCCGGTCTGATTAACTGTGACTCAAATTAAAGTTTTTAACTTTAATATTCATAAAAGAAACACCAGTCAGTAAGTGTGTGTGTGTGTGTGTGTGTGTGTGTGTGTGTGTGTGTGTGTTGACGCTGAGTGTCAGGCACTGATGATGGGAGTCTCTGTAATTGCTCCTAATGAGCACAAGGGCTCAGTGTCATGTTAAGATCACGTCGCGTTAAAGGAAGATCTCTCTCCACACACACACACACACACACACACACACATTCACACTGTCTCTGTATCATCCTGCACCACGTGACCAGAAGTATGTGGACGCCCAGCCATCACACCCAAATGTGTGCTAACGTTTTCAGGCTTCCCACCAGATTTTTGGACTCTTCATGGCAGGATCGTCTAAATATAACTGTAAACTGTGACAGTCAGGCAGTAAGCAGCAGCAGCTTCTTCATTGATCTGTTGGTTCTCTGCTGGTAAAGAGGTGCATCATTCAGGGAACTCGGTGAAATCAGCTCCTGTAACATCTCAACAACCCCCGCGAGCACTTACTTATGTCTCATTTCCTGTAGTGCAGCAGCGAACATGCTTTTAGCGACGTGATTCAGAGAAATACACGCAGGTTTGGATGAGCTCCAGCATCATCATGCTCCTGTGTGGTTTGAATGTACTTGCTCAAATTCACTTTGGACTCAAACGCCTGCCAAATGCATGTAATGTGTTGTAATGTGACGTGATGTAATGTATTGCTGTAGTTTCTGTGGTTGCCATGGTCACACAGCAATTTTTCCTTCACTGGATCGAAGAGGTCGAATTCAAACTATGAAAAATGCTCAAAAATGTTATAACAAAAGTTTTAAAACAACATTATCATGTTTTGTGGAGAAAACACTTCAACTTTCCTGATGGACAGTGAAGTAAACTGCTGCCAGCTGTAGCTGCTGTTAGCTCAGTTTGTTAGCTGATGTTAGCTCAGTTGTTAGCCAGGCTGCCCGGACTGTGAGCTCAGAGCACTGGGGGAGTGTTAGAGTGTCGTGCCAGAACTGGAGCTGGGCGAGTGGGAAATGTGCTAAATCACATAAATAGGAGATGATGAACGTGTCTGGGCTGCTAAGAGGTATTTACCTGGTAAATAACACATGGACAAATCATGTTTCACACCTGTAAACATTTTACACACACACACACACACACACACACACAGTTTTATCCTTTTAAATCCAGGCAAACTCCCTTTGACATATTTGGGCTTGTGATGTCGACTTAAAGGAGTCAGTGTGAATCAGGATGCAGCATGTACGTTCAGTCTTAATCCTGTAAACAGTAAAGAATGTGTTTTCACGCTGTGTACAGTATACGCTGTATATAGGCCCTGAAAAGTGAAGGATAACAGGATAGACGGGATGGAGGGAGGGATGAATCATGGGGATGAAGGATGAACAGGAGAGATTTGTTTGGAAATCCTTCCTGTGGCCTCGAGCCGCCCGCGTTACCGACCGCTCCAACAAACAAGTTTACTTACTGCTATGAAGATGTTTGCACACGGAGGCAGAAATCCACATTAATGATCTGTCATTGTAAAATACGAACAGCTGATTCTCTCTCACGGAGAACTTAGCGTCTTCACAGCATCTGCTGAGTTTAAAAAGATTTATGTACGGTAACATCTGCCCGACTACTGTTTATACTGAGAAACAGGCTGATCTCTGGACTTTCTTTGAAGAGCAACAGATCTTTCTTGAACCTGAACCAGGTGCTGTGTCTAAACATAACCAGAGAGAGGTTTCATGATGCGAGTTCATAACTCTTCTTAGCTTCCTCTGTCAACGTCCTTTTGGGTCTCTTCTCCTCTGCCATTATGTCCATAGAGGCTGCTGAGCCCACAAGCCCAGCTCCTGTTCTGGCACAACACACTCTCCGCTCCCCGCCAGCGTTCTCCTGTGCTGAAGGCCTGTAAACCTCCTCTTCTTCTTCCCAGTGGTCCAAAACTCCTGTGGTACAAACACTAACACTCCCCCAGAGAGTTGAGGCGGAGCAGCCGGAGGACATCAGAGGGAAAACCAGAAAACATTTTCTCCATAAAATATGATCCAGTTTCACCAAAATCAGTGAAATAGTTGGTGGTGTGTGACTTAGTGCCGTAAAGCGTTACGTACTTCTCCCGACCCGGAGCCCAAAGTTACATAGTGTGAGAACAGACATTTGAATGCATCCCCTCCACCCTCTCACCACCCTCTCCAGCTCTCCATCCATCTGCTCAGTTTTATTTGTCTGCGGTGAATCAGAAGAGGATCACACACTCTGCACACGTCCTTCACGCTGCTGTTTGGGATTTTATGAGCGAGGTGGAGGTGGATTTAAAGAAGCTGCCAATTTCAAGCGACACTTGTGCCGCTCGTTTTTCCACTCGAGCTCGCCTCGCATGGTTGATGTTCTCCAGAGGCAGACGCTTTTCCTTCAAAAATTGAGATCCAGCATCGCCGGCCAGGTGTAGAGAATGCTTCACGCCTCCGGGAAGAGAGCAAAGCTGTTGCATATTTAAATGAAATATCAAACATGTATATCCATACGTGGAGAAAATCAGTTTTGCTCCAGTCTGAGGAGGTGTGAAGTTTTATGCGTGTGCTGTACATCCCGTGCTTCCCGATGCTTCAATCATTGTTGTGTAAGTGGGTCACCTGGAAGCAGCGATGATATGAAGAGACATTTACCTGCCAGTCTAATCTCACGTTACAGACATGAATCACATGAAGAGCAGAGCTGGCATGATGAGAGCAGACGTCGCTGCTCTCGGGAGTCCAGCTTTGAGCTTTTTCTGTCAGGAAAAATCCACCCAAGTTATTCCAGGAAAAAAAAAAAAAACACCCTGAAGAACGTGTGGTGGATCCGTCACACGGAGCGTCACGTGACTGTGACGTGGAAGGAAACCGAAGACACTCAATAAACAACATTAGCTGCTAAAAAACTGCAGTTCCTCTTCTCGTCCACTTGAGGCTGGCTCCAGAAGTGAGTCAGTCTCCATAAGTCCCCATGTTAAAATGCCCAACTTCACGACAGCGGTGGATTAATGCACATTTGATGCTTCAAACTCGACCAAACCTTCAAAAACATCAACTTTTCCACGTCAACCAAGCATGAAAATTGTGATATTTGGACAGTTTCAAACATAAAAACATTTTGGAATAATAATGAACCTCATTTCCCAGGATTCATTGGGGCTAATTAAAGATTGTTTTCCAACATGTTTTAATGTACAAACACTGTCAGCCATCATGAGTGGAGTCAAACACTGATGAGTCTGCTGTGAAGTGTACTCTGTCCTGACAGCCTACAGCAAACATTCACTCATGCTTCCATGGGAACACACACACACACACACACACACACACTATTTGCATGTGCGGGTAATTGAACACTCCCGACGAGATCGAGGTAGACGACGGCTGTATAATCTGACACATTTCATCTGGGACAACCAGCCTCCGTCTCCTCTGGGAAGTTTCCTCCCATAAAGACCGTCTTCCCTCTGATTGGCCCGTGGCGATGAGAGATAAGACAAAGAGGAAGACGAGCGGCACAAAGGAGACGATCATCCTGAACTGAACATACGTCATCACATGATTCACACGCTTATCAACACTGCAACTTCCCACCTCAGAAGAAGCGTAAAACATTTACGTAACACTTCATATGAAGAGGACCGACCTGACACCTGTCAGCTGAATCAGAAACACTTTATTGATCCCTGCGGGGGAAACTTGGATTACGTTATCAATAAAGCATTTCTGATTCAGATGACAGGTGTCATGTCATGTCACGTCATGTCATGAACACGGAGTGGAGAATTTAAAAAGCAGTCTGTTAGTGGTTGAACATGGCCGGACCAGGACCGAACACATCCTCTGAGTCAGCTGACAGGACGGCTAGCTGAACTACGTCGTGTTAGTTAAAAGTCTAACGGACACATTTTGGATCAACTGGAGCCAAGACGCCAAAGAAAGATGAAAGGAAACAGGCCAACACACCAAGACAGCGTTGCAGCCATGACGTGACGGAGACGTGCCCGGTGGAGTTTCAGGGTAATCCAAAAACATGGATTGCATTTCCTTTATGTTCTTTATTCTTCATGGTTGTCTGTCCAACAGGAAACTCTGTAAATCACCTCGGTGCTACTCTGACGTCAAACTGACCTCAAACATTCAGTCATATCTTTATGGCAGGCCCAAATGAAACCATTTAGTTCGGGTCCTCTCAGTGATGTCACCAGATCTTTTAATTACTCTGATGATAACAGTGTTTTATAAAAATAACCTGGATTACCTGTCAGTGTGTGTGCAGAGTGTGTGAAACATGTCTCTGTGTGTGTCTGTAAGTAAACCTGCTGTGGTCGGACTCGTCGCCTCCAGGTCCATGACACACAATCCTGCAGATTAAACTCAGTAATCCTCAAACTCAGCCTGAGGTTTGAACCAGGTGTTTTCTGTACATCCTCCGACTCTCTGCAAAATTCAAAACGCATGTTTGCCTGTGATAAGGAAAACAAATGTTCCCTGCAGTAATGTGACGAGTAATTGAATTGACAACACGGCGAGCTCTTATCTCGCGGGTTTCTCCAGGCGTGGCGGAGGAGCGACGTGCCGAGCGAGCTCATGATGGAGGAGACGCTCCTGGGCCACCAATCAGCTCTTGACCCTTGCTGCTCATTGGAGCACGTCCTAACACACAGCGCGGCGAGGGTTATATAAATGAGGTGTGTGTGTGTGTGTGTGTGTGGATCCGCAGGGCATTGGTGTGTCTGTGAAAGCATCTCGTTATAGTTTCCAAACACGGCACACACGCTAATGAGGACACGCCTCCGCGTGCAGGCGGGTTCAAACCAAAAGTCACAGCCGGGCGGCAGAGGCCAGTCAGACGTGTGGCTGAGGTCATGTGAGTGAACACTGATCATGTCAGGTTGCTATGGCGATGATGGTTTGATCCTGCTGCAGTGTTTGCTTTAAGCTAATTACAGCGAGCAGCGGGCAGAGCAGAGGGAGGCCGGGTGAAGGAAGAGATGGAGGAGATGGAGGTGTAGTCACATTAATGTTCCATAAAACAAATGACATGGTGATGGTGATAAACTCATGTCGGTTAGAGTGATTACAAACTGTCAGCAGTGTGTCAGAGTGATGCTGCAGTTTGTTAGCATGACTCACAAGAGAACGTGAGGATTCATCTCTGCAGGCTTCGAGCTCGCTCTGCACGGACGCTTACAGATCAATCAGCATCCTCCGAGGAACGACTGACAGCTACAGCGAGAACTACAGACGCTGCTAGCATCAGTTTCTGTCTTCTCTCCACTGACTCAAGTTCGTCCACGATAGACCGATGCTTCATCCAATCACCTGTCCTTTCCCAAACAGTTTGCAGATGCTTCTGTGTAACAAACCAGGTTAGCCTCACTGTTTCTATTAGCTGACTGCAAATTTTCACAGCAAACATGAAAACACACTGTGTATAGAGAGAGAGACAGGACGTACAATTGAACCTTAAACTTTAGGAAGCTGTGCGTGCGTTAAATTAAGTAAACAGGTGGTGGAGCAAATATTTGTAACTAATGATTCACCATCATCTGATTTTTTCAAAGTCTTGGTTTAAAAGTGAAGTGTTCTGATCTGAAGTCTCCTGGAAAGATGAATATCAGGCAGGAAATTATTTTTAAACAGTTAGTTCTGTTAATTTGTTCAAACTTTCCTCCAATCTTTGTCTTTGCCTTGTGACATACTGTAACTTTACCTCAGTGTTTGATTGAATTACACACAAATCAGAATCACAATCAGAAGAATGTTTTATTGTAGTACGATTTTTCACATACGAGGAATTTGTTTTGGTGTCATTGCTGCAACAAACATTCTCTCAAAATTTAAGAAAGATGAAGAAAATCAAGTATTAAAAGTATAAACAATAAGCAGCAGTACAGCTGTGCAGGAAGTACCAGGTAACGTGCAAATGTTCACAGTGTGCAGAATATTTTAAATGTGCAGGTGTCCAACAGATGCTGAGTAAGGTTAGATACATAATTATGCAACCAGTGATGAAGGTACCACGAGCAGACATGGTTTCTTATAGAAGTTACGATGACTGTTTTTATCGATACACATCAACTTTTGGTCGACTACGGATGAAAATTGCAATAATTGGAAACATCCTAACAAATGTTTCACTCAGGTTTCTTCATGTGAATTTAAATTTAAAGGAAAACTTCATTTAAGTCTGTCAGAGAGTTTTTCAGTGTGCCGTACACGTACACAGACATTTCTCAGGATTCATTGGGGCTAATTAAAGATTGTTTTCCAACATGTTTTAATGTACAAACACTGTCAGCCACCACGAGTGGAGACAAACACTGATGAGTCTGCTGTGATGTGTACTCTGTCCTGACAGCCTACAGCAAACATTCACTCATGCTTCCATGGGAACACTGCTGTGTGTGTACACACACGCACACACACACTATTTGCATGTGCGAGTAATTGAACACTCCCGACGAGATCGAGGTAGACGACGGCGGTATAATCTGACACATTTCATCTGGGACAACCAGCCTCCGTCTCCTCTGGGAAGTTTCCTCTCATAAAGACCGTCTTCCCTCTGATTGGCCCGTGGCGATGAGAGATAAGACAAAGAGGAAGACGAGCGGCACAAAGGAGACGATCATCCCCGTCTGACACTGAGACACAAGCATGACTAAACGGCGGTGTTATCCTGATTATATCTCCTCTGTTTCTCAGTGAGCGCTTTATTGATTTCTGTCGCTTCACATTTGCATACATGTGTCGGACTGAACGTCACACGAGTGAAAGAGATGAAGGACGGAGATTTAACTGAACCGACGAGAGGAAGAGGAGCGGACGATGCTGAGAACAAAGAGACTTTACACAGTGATAACAATGTTTCCATCGAGGATAAATGTCCATAAATCCACAAAGAAGCCGCTTATAACTTCAGATCTTTCCTGATAATCAGAGTCAGAGTCCTTACTGCGAATCACTGCAGAGTTGTGCGGTGGTGAGAGGTGAGGGAGCCATAAAACAATCAGAAAATAACTTATCTTTCTCGATATACCAGCGCTCACTCTCCTCATTCACTGTCTCTGTCACTGCTCCATCTCTTCCTCCCTCAAACCAAAGGAGACTTCTTTGTGAGCCAGACTCAGATGTAGAAGCTGCTACACAAAATAAATCAAACCAGAACACATCAGGTATCGTAGTTTACTTCGTGTACTCCACCTGGAGCGCGCTCTGTGACGCTTTAGGCCATCTGTGGAGAACTCTGACCGGTCTGATCGTGTGATTGGACGCCGCTGCGTGACGTCAGGATGCGTTTCTCCAAAAGTTGAATCTGGCTCGACTTCAGCCGCAGCTAAAATACAACACCTCCGATCAAATGAAGAGAAAAACCTGAGTTTGTGCTGCAGCGCTGGATTTTAGTCTGAATCAGGCCTCAGGTGTTTTTATTATAAGTCTTCCCTAGAACATGAAACATCACTGGCACTCAGACTGATGATGTTTTTGGGCCCAATTAATGTTGAAAATAACAATTTATGTTCATGTTAGCTGCAAATAAAGAGAGTAACAACGAGCAAAAGATCTGATTTTATTGAAATGATTCTGACGTTTTGGTGCCTGAGCTCTCATTTTGTTTGACATGCTGCACATTACGTTGATTTATGATGTTATGATGGACTGTTTTGTTCCTTTTAACTGAAACTTCTGATGCATTTTTTGACCATTTGATCTGAAAATATCAGAGCTGCAACAGAAATATGTGCAGGACATTCCTTCAAGAGGAGGAAACTGCATCAAAATACAAAACAAAATACAACTTCCATCAACTCCAAAGACGTCTGAGTGACCTGTGCACGGTGTGAAAACAGAGATGTGGTTGATGTCGATGTCGACTGTTGTCGACGTCTTGTTGTTCCAGTTTGAGCACTTAAATATCGGCGAGTCTCACCGACCTCAGGCAGCTTCAGATGAATCCTCGGTGGATTATGCTTCTCTCTTTTCATGCACAGTCTCCAGATAATAATTTATTCTGTGTGTATAATGAGTTTATTTTTATTCCGGGACGTTTGCATTCTTAATGACATCAGTCAGTTTAATCACGCCTGGCTCGTGTCAGTCGAAAAACACACAGAGGTCAAATTAAAAAAAGGAAATTAAAATAAAGATTTCACATGGACAGATCATTTTTGGAGGATATATTGAAATATGGAGACTCGAACACGTGATGTGGCCTTGAGATTTATCACCGGACTTCCTGTGTCAACATGTTTCATTAAGAGCTTTGTTATTTAAATGATCTGCTTTAATTTAGCACACTGCTAAATTCATTTGACTTTAATCAAACTGAAGCAAAGCTGGGACCGTGTCACTGCACAAAGAGCCCAGCAGCTCATGTTTGAGTCCCAAGTAGTCGGAGAGTCCAAAGGAAAGCTGATCGCCTCATCTTATGTCTCTTTGCTCTTCCTACCTCCTCTGTGCTGCTCACACTTTCAGGGTGGACTCAAGTCGAGGATGTCATGTATGAATTTAAGCCATGTATGCTATCGTGAGACTCCAAACACACATGAAACATTTGATTTTCGTCATGATGTATAATGTCCATGTAACCTCCTATATTCAATCATGGACTGATGTTACAAACAGTAAATGAGCACACGTTATATGCGTGATATTGATAATTGTGTGCAAGATATTCAGGTGTGTGCTTCCGGGGCGGGGGCGGAGATACACGGCACGGCACGGGATGGCACGGGACGGGACGCGGGGGCCGGTCCGCCTCGTTGTCCGCTCGTCAGCTGCCTGCACACACAGATAAACACACGGAAACTTATAAAGTTCACCGAGGGTAAGACAGAAGGTCACTGTTATGCTAATCATATGCAAATGAGCAGCGCCAAACTTACCTGCTCTGTCCTCTGGTGTCACGCTGAAAGAGATCCCCGGGGGACGTGACACCTGTAGTTCCGTGAGGACAGCAGTGAGGAGGAGGAGGGGCGTCTGACTGATTATGTAAATATGTTTATGCATCTTATATTGAATATATGGTATTTGTTGGTTTATGCAAATATGCAAAAACACCTGTTAATGGTGTGGTCTAATTAGTCACGTGACTAATAACATTTGTATAAAAGGAAGTCAGAATGTTTGTTGAGAGTTGGAGAGAGGCCACCTGTGACGACACCCACCTGTCAGTCAAAGCGTCCACGCTCTTAATCCTGCATAACTTTAAGCCTTAATATAATCTGAACAGGTGAGTTGTATATAAATTCACCCTCAGTACAGTTGTCATGAACGGGGAAATTAGCTATAGAGACCAAAACTGTTTTTTGTACCAGGCTGTAAACATGTTTATTTCTGCTGTGAAGTTGGACATTTGAACATGGGGACTTATGGAGACTGACTCACTTCTGGAACCAGCCTCAAGTGGACGACAAGAGGAACTGCAGCTTTTGGGGCACTTACTGTGTATGTGCTTGATTCACCGCTTGGTAAGGAACAAATATGGAAGAAAATGGTGAGAAAGTCAAATCAATGTCACATAAAGAGACAAAAAAGAGAAAGAAAACAAGATTTAACACTTTGTGACTTTATTTTAACTTTGTAATTTTTATTTTTCTGATCTAAATTTGTCATTTTGTCATGTTCATTCTTTCTTCAGTTTCAGGTTTGAATCTTCTCTGTAGCTCCAAACTGAAGACACCTGATGACGCAGCAGTCTGCCTCTGTCTGCTGCTGCGTCATGTGCGCACCACACATCCATCCTCCTCCACCTCCTCCATCCTCTCTTCATTTTGTCCTAAAATGCCTCCGTAGCTCTCAGACAAACACACACAGCGCATCTTTTCCAGGTCACACAGTTGTTACATAATTAATCACCTCTCTGCAGCAACACCCAATACTCCCTCACCTGTCCTCGTGCCTGTAACCCAATCACTCAGATTAAACAATTAGAAATGCAGCAGAAGCATCAGAGCCGGGTCACGCGGTGTGTGTGTGTGTGTGTGTGTGTGTGTGTGTGTGTGTGTGTGTGTTTGCTGCAGCTGCAGCAGTGGTGCGCCACACCGACCCGTCCCCGTCCCGTCTCCGCCGCTGCTGCCTGGCATAATTTGCAGACGGTAGAAGGAGGAGGGAGGGGTGGAGGATGGAGGGAGGAGGGGTTTACTGACATCAGCACTGCCGCTCACTACAGCACCGAGCAGGCTGTGACTGTCTGGCTGGACCCAGCCACGCCATCCCCCCGTTTTTTTTAATCCCGTGACGGGGTGCTTTTTCACGGATGTCTGGGCTCGCGCTGCGGGGTTCAGGTGGTGGTCGAAGCGGATAGTTTGTGCGCGCAAGAAGGTTCGTCGGTGGGAAGGACCGCGCAGCAGTTTGAGCGGTGAGTTTGCGGCAGCGCGGCAGACAGCAGAGGGGCGCAGACTGGCGCAGGCAGGGGCGAGTTGAGTCGGGCACGCTGTCTGTCTGAAGTTCATATTCCGCCTAGTCACGCTTGTTGTGAGTGATAGTCTGCACAGCAGGGCGCAGAGGGGACATCCTGCAAACATGTTCAGCATTTTTAGTGACTTAAACTGAAGCTCTGATCATCCTCTACATGGTGCAAAATAAGAGACTTTCAGGCCTGAGCTGCATCAATATGTTTTTATGATTTTCATCCTAATAACTTGATAAAAGTCTAACCTTTAACTTCATTTGAAGTTTGCAGGAGCGTCTGTCTGCGTCAGGAGGCTGCACAGACGAGAAAGGAGAAGGCGAGAAGCGAGTGCACGCAGGGGCGCATCCGAATAAGAAGCCAAATTCTGCACTGCAGTGAATTTCCTCAGGTGTGTGTGTGTGTGTGAGACAGTGTGTGTGAGTGCATTTAAGTGTGTGTGTGTGTGTGTGTGTGTGTGTGTGTGTGGGACTCGGCGTACACTTTTCTCATTAACATCGGAAGAACCTGCGGAAGCTTTGGGGCACATCTCCATCGTTTGGTGGAGGTCGCCTCATCCTAGAAAACTGTGCCAGCTTCCAGACCACCCAGCGTCCACCCTGCACCTCCACCTCCACCACCACCACCACCTCTTTTTCTGTTCCCATCACAGGCACAGTGTGGTGGCCGGTTTGTTGAATCACAAAAAAGCCTGCAGGCCTCAGACTGGAGAGCTGTGACCGACAAGGAGGGGGATTCAAACTAAAGACCTGCACGGATATGAAACCAAATCTGCAGAATTAAAGCAGCTTAAACTGTCCGGTCCAGTTTCTTCACACTCAGAGGACTGTTCTATATTTTTTTGGATTCAGAAAGTTGGACCTGCTCTTCAGGTTGTTGTAGGACTAAAAAAAGGTGTCAGATTTCACCTCAGGGACCAGATTTTTATCATTTCCACTGTGTCGTCCAAGTCAGCACGACACAGCAGATCTCAGGCGCCATCCCAGATTTCCCAGGTTTAGGTCGAGTTCCAGTTTGAGCTCAGGGATTTTTAACAAACAGAGTTTCTTTGAACGCAGCAAATCTCAGGCGACTTCTGTATTTTTGGCTTCAGAACCGACCTATGAACTCCTGTTGCCATGGCGTCTGACAGTTTCCAGTACCGGGCACTCTTTGAGTACAAGAGGGAGCGCGGCGACGACATCAGCCTCCAGCCGGGCGACCTGCTCACCGTCCCCAAGGCCTCGCTCGTGGTGGTGCCGGGGGGGCTGGACTACCAGGACGGGGACGAGCGGAGCCCCAAAGGATGGCTGCACGGCACCAACGAGAGGACCAAGGAGAAGGGAGACTTTCCAGGGACTTTTGTGGAGTACGTCGGGACGGTGAGGGTCGGCCCTCCTCCTGCGCCTAAATCCTGGCCCAGGCCTGTACCGCCGACCCCCGGGGGACCACAGCCTGCTGGAGCTGCTGTGGCTTCAGGTGAGTGCTGAAACATCCCGACAGGATTGAACGCATCGTGTGGATGTTTCTTTTTGGTGGATTGTTGGATTGTAATCTGAAAATGTAACTACTCGTCAGTTTTGGCTTTTCTGTTGGACTTCAATGTTTGTGCAAGCTGCTCTGCTCAGGCAGGATTGTGTGTGTGTGTGTATGTGTGTGTGTGTGTGTGTGTGTGTGTGTGTGCGTGTGCGTGTGTGTGTGTGTCTAGTTCAGTTGCTGTCAAGCATGTTGGTGTTGTTGCACAAAAAAAAACTAAATTTCAAGGTGCTCCTGGTTTGATCTGAGATCTAACATGAACTTGAGTTCTGGGTTCACGACTCACGACAGCTCAGACGTCTGCAGGTTGCATGAAGTCCTGTCAGGGCCGGAGTTAGTCTCTGTAGGACCCCAGGTGAGTTGGTTTTGGGGGAACCCCTCTCCACCTCTATCACGATTACACTAAAGCTCTGTGTGCCTCAGGGCCTGACCTGACGTGGATGCATTGTAACCTGGAACTTGCAAACATTTGTGAGACATGACGACGCGTTTGATCTTGACAGGCGTGAAGGAGCTTAAAGCAGATCAAATCTCAAAACTCAGACAAATAAATCCAAAACCATCCAGATCTCGAGGCAGGTAAACGTGTTTTTGTGATTCTGGATGAAACAACCCTTTAATAACATTCACCTCACAGAGCGACTGTCAGTACTGGTACATGGCGAACACCTCGTTGACGCACTAACTGCAGGCCTGTTTATCAGCCTGTTTATCAGCTGATACCCTGCAGACCCGTCAGACAAACACAGGCCAGCATGAAACCTACCAGAACCCATGCACCTCCTCCTCCTCCTCCTCCTCCTCCTCTTCTCTGGGTCTGTTTGTCTTTTAGGAAATGATCCCGCGTGAGCGAGTTGGGTTTAAATGTTTTTCTGCTCATGCTCACGGTGATTTTGCCTCTTCATGCTCAGACTGTGGCTGCAGACGCTGTGATGACGGGTGCATACGAGCTCTCTCTCTCTGTCCTGCAGACTGACAGGATGTGCAGTTTGTTGATGAGCGGCTGACGTTAACGTGATCTCAGACTTTGGCCTTCAGGGATGATTCCTATTTATTACAACATACATCATACTTTAGACACCAAGTTATCACTGATATCTGTGTATGCGCACGATTATAGCAAGTAATTATAATCGACATTTCCATTATTTTTTGACATTTTATAGAGGAAATGATGAATTGATGAATTAACATAATGATCTGCAGATTAACCGATAATGAAAACGATCATTAGTCGCGGCCCCCCGCTCGATTACGACCTCGTCTGACTGCTCGTGTCTCTTGACCCTTGACCGCTTCCTCGATGATGATGAGCAGCACAACGATGTGACGCTGATAGAAACGAAGAGCATCGTCAAAAATCAGATCAAAGTTTTAATAAATCAGAATAATGTTTTGATTTGGCGACACGTTCAGGCTCTGCAGCCGTGATTCCACCTGGAAGCAGATCAATCTGGCAGGAAGTCAGGCGGCATAGAGAATCTAGTAAATTTTCAGAATAAAACACCCACCCCAACTACATAGCCTACGTACTCAAACAAACCAAGTGCAGCAACTTAAAGTCGGGTGGTTTCACTCCTGATGGGATATGAAGCCACGTGACGTCACAGGGCCGTGCACAAGCCAAAGACTTGGTGTCTCAGTGGTTGTGGCACCCCCCCTCCCCACCTGTACGCCATAAACTGCCGTTTGACTCTGGAGCAGCAGATCAATAATCATATTCCTCATCGATTGAGTGCTTCTCAGAAACATTCAGACATGTTGTGGCTCAGTATCAGCTCCTCCTCTCTTTACGCGGACTGCTTTGCTTTCAAACGTCTGCATACGTATAGTTGGTATCGACTCCACTTATGTGTTCGTACCGTACAGCAGTGTGCGAGCTGAGTGTAGCTGCTCAGTGCTGCTGGATTTTTTGGATGATTTATTTAGGGCTGAGCAAAAAAAAAAAAAAACAGGCGGTAACGAGGACGAGAGGGACGCGAGCCCAAAAAGTGTTGCGAAACAGGCCGCCCCACTTAAAAAATCTATTCTGAACTGTGCAGGCTTTGATTAGCGTTTTTACAGGGTTGGGGCGGTTAGCGCTGTCTTAGCCGCGGCAGTCTGCTGCTGCTGCTGCTGCAGTCAGTTCAGTTCTGCTGTGTTTACTGCTCTTCATTTGCTAAATAGGTCAGACGCAGAGTAACGTTCCCTCCTTCCTCTGCCGCCTCTCTGCTCTCTTTAATTGTCTGGCTGCTCCGTCTGTTTTATGGGAGCGTCTTATATAAATAACATGCATGCAGCTCTGGGCTCGAGTGAATATTCCCCTCATTTCCATATGCTCGCTTTGTTGATGCTCTTAGTTATAGCATGTGCGCTAGCTGCCTTCCACTCATCCATCCCTCCATCCCTCCATCCATCCATCCATCCATCCATCCAGCGTCCTGCAGCCACACAAGGCTGTGTTTGTCCTGAATAATTGATTGGCTGGCGCTCCGTCGGCCTGACGTGCCACATTCCTGCAGTCACAAATCACCAAGTAGCAGTGGTGTAGCAGCATCAGCGCGGGGAGAGGGACGTGAACTGATCTGCAGCCTCCATCACTGCTGACACTCCCGACACGCCCCGCTCTGTTTCAGCACTCAGCACTGCTGAGGGTTGGATATTTTTCTGGTAAACAAACCTTTTAATTAAATTTTCCTCTTGAATACAAACCACAAATATAAGACCGCTGACTCTGAAACATCAGGACTCGCTAGTCAATTCAGACGATGTCATTTATAATGCAGTGAGTCAGTCAGTGTGCAACATTTGACCGTGAAGGCGTGCAGCATGTCTTAGCCAGAGCTGCACGAGACACCGCAGACAAAAACGCCTTTAGATTTTGAAATTTTGGTCTATTTTCAGACTGTCTGTTTGTGTCTGTAGATTTCAACAAAAGTTACATTAGATAACGCCTCATTTACATATTTAAACATCATATTTTGACCTGTCGTGTCTCCAAATGTTTGAATTTTACAATCCAGATCCGTTTCGTTCTCCGACTTTGAGCCACAAATCTCAACTTCAGCAGCACCAAACAGTTTGATTCCTGTCTATAATCTGAAGGTTTCTACAGATCATATCATTCAGAGTCTGATTTATACATTTCATTCATAAAAACATGGAGAAGATTGATTTTTTAATATCTGTTGACTGGATTTATGGAGCGATTGAAAGAGATCTACCATCTGGATAAATCCAGGTTCAAAATTCAAAAAGGTTTTACAATGTTCACATTTCTGTTTTGGAAATGTTTGCATATTTTTTTAATTAGATAATGCATAATTTACATATTTAATCCTCTAGACCAAATATCTCTAAATTTCACTGTCGAGCCCTGCAGCGTCCGTCCTTTTAAAATCATTCCCAGTGTATCAAAACAGAGAAAAAAAAATGTCCTGCACTTTGTATTTTAGATTTAAGTTGCTGAAGTTAATTTAAGTTTAATAACCAGAACTGGAAAGTCACATCACATGACGACTTTACCCAGCTCTTTGTTTGTCAAGGGAGTGTGCGCCAAAGAGTCGGTAGGGAGGACATATAAAATTGTTTTCTCATCTGAGGACATTAGCTACAGCAGCACTGTGAAAGGCTACGAAGACGTTGAGAGTTACTACTTGGTCCTACTTGGCTTTTACTGCCCGAGATGAACACTACTTTCCCAGGAGAAGTGCGCCGAAGAGTTGGTAGGGAGGACTGACCGGGTCTAAATGAACTAAGAGAGAAAATTTGACTCGTCTTAGAGGTTGATATGTCTTTATTTCTCTTCCTGTCCCTCCACTTGTTGTCCTGAACAGTTCAGCTCCCTCCTGTTCACTTCCTGTGCTGATTAAATCAGGTGTGATACATAATAGCTCTAACAGCACTAATCAATGTGTAACACTATCTGACACCGTGCGATCGCGAACACCCGCCTACATTTCCCAACTTCGATGCCTTATCCTTCCCCGCGGGGAGCTGTTTGCCGGCTCTGTGCAACATTAATTATGACAGTAAGCTAATGAATCCCCGATGGTCTCCTCGACACTATCTACCTACAGGTATACAGGACAAATGTTAAGGTAATCAGAGTTCACGCTGAATCGAAGCGGCTAATCACATGCAGCGAGCTGCTCCGCTGTGATAAGGCAGCTCACGTCTTTTATCTGCAGATGAGCCAGCGACACTCTGTTCCTCTTTTGTGTAAATGAGAGACGCCAATTAGATGTAAACCAGAAGACCAGACGTCATTGGTTCATTCTGGCATTTATCGGCAGGTAAAACAAATGTTACACAAATTCCTTTATTTCATCACAGCGGAGAGGTTTTGCTGAACAATAACTGTTGGATGTTCGGTGTTGTTTGTACGAGCACCTTCCAACCTGAACCTGAAAAACCAATTCTAAACCTTTAAACAACCATTTGAAGACATGAGGACGAAACAAAATGTTTCAATCTAAGTCAATTAGATCCTCATAATATGAAAAATATGAATAGTTACATAGAATATGTGAAGTTCGACAAGCAAACAGCTAAATGTAGCAGCTTACTTCGTAAAGTGTTTTATTTCCCACTTTTATCTGCAGAATAGTGACGATGCTGCTGAAATATGATGAATATGATATGATGATGATGATGATACACAGTCATGAGAAGTGCGTGATTCAACTTTTTCCCCGTGATCTGGTGTGAAACAAACAAAACATAAACTACAACATCATCAGCGTAGAATCGAATGGAAGGATTGCACATGGCTACCTTCAGATTGACCTTCCTTCTCTGTTGCACATTTTTCTCACACATGCATATCAAACAGAAGTCGTGCATAAGCTTCAGTTTTTAATTGAGCAGCGGGGCAGTGTGAGTGTTCAGCGGTGCGTCGGTGCCAAGCAGAGCGGAGCGGTGGATCAATGTGATCAGGGAGGTGATGAAACGCTGCTGCACCAGATAATGACCGGGAGATCAAACACAATGAGAGAGAGAGAGAGAGAGAGAGACAGGAAGGACGGCACAGGAACACACAGAGCTATAATTGCCAGCCTTGCACAGTCCCCGTGTAATGATGAGTGTGTGTGTGTGTGTGTGTGTGTGTGTGTGTGTGTGTGTGTGTGTTAGCCTCGACAGCCTGTGATCAGCTCTGTGCTCGCTGCTGTGCGATGAGTTCAGGGGGATCGATGATCGCAGCATCGGCCTAACAAGCTAACCGGGCTAAATGGCCTCAATTGTAGATTTATATTTAGCTCGACTCTTAGCTCTTTGGTTAGCCTCTAATGGCTTTGGGTGTGTGTGTGTGTGAGAGTGTGTGTGTGTGCCTGTGTGAGTGTATAAACGCTGTGCAGTGAAGAAAGTGTCCTGAAGAGATTCAAACATAAATTATGTCTCAGTGTGTGAAGAGGGAAGGCTCCTCTCTGTCGGCCTCCCGGCGGAAGTTGGACATTTCAACATGGGGACTTATGGAGACTGACTCACTTCTGGAGCCAGCCTCAAGTGGACGTTAGAGGAACTGCAGTTTTTGGCACTTCCTGTGTCGGCTTAACTTCACAGCCACAGTTGCGGGTTGCAGCTTGGTCTAAACACAAGTAGCATAAAAAACTGTCCAGATTAAGAAGATTAAAACATAATCGGATATTCAATGCTGCATGAGTTCTTGTGTCCAGAAGTCGTTTAAATGAGGTTTGCATCAAGAAACATCTTTAAATGAATTGCTAACATCAAAGAAGCAGACATTTTCTTATTGATTCATGAAAAAACAACATTGTTATACAGAGAAATAATCAAGAATAATTAGATACATGATGAAAGAACACAGGAACAGGTTCAGTACATTAGTTAAATATCGTTATATAGAAACTTTCCGCCCCTTTGCAACCCTACTCCCATTCAGCTGCAGTCAGCCTGACTTTGAAGGATTGAAAAAATCTGACAGTATTCCACATGTTTGAGGATTTCCTGCTTCGCTCTGTCCTGATTCAATGTATCGACGCTCTCAAACCTCTGGCAGAATAACGTGAAAGCACGACATCTTGTGAATCGCAGGTTTTGAAGTTGACATCGACCTCATTCATATTTATAAGCGATGCAGGGCGAGTCCTCGTCCATCCTCTTGTTTACTGATCTCGTGCTGGAGATGACATGTGTCACCCATGTGGAAATGTGGAGTTGTGAATTGGCTGAACATCCTCTGGCTGCTTCTCTCTTTTCCTGTCTGTCTTTGATTTCATTCTCTGCTTCAGTCGTCCATCTGAACAAGTCATTCAGTCTGTTTTTATGTCCACAAGTCTCACTTCCTTTACGCACTTTTCTCGATTCTGGCTCGGCGGCTGGCGTCTGATCACAACGCTGCTTTCATGAAGGTGACTCATTTCTGCAAAAACTGTTAAAACTGTTTTTTTTTTAACAGATTAAAACAGATTTTCGGGACACGCTGCTGCTGCAGTGAGTTGGTTTGGTCGCCTTCTACTGTGACTCCGTGCGTCACGCCAGAGCTGCAATCCAATTAGTGTGTTGTAACGAGCGTGTCTTAACGAATGGGCAGTCTGCAATTAAGTCTGTCAATATCACCCCATCTCACACACACACACACACACACACACACACACACACACACACTGTCAATGAAAAGGTCACACACAGTAGATGGATAGCAGCCCTGAAAAGTGCAGCCAGATGAACATATAATCTAATAACATCAGTGTTTTCTGTGAATTTCATTCTATTTATGATATTAATATATTCATATATTATTATGCTAATCTCGTGCAGCTTTGGGCAGCGTGCAGTATAAATATTTCTGCACACCGAGGTCCTTAAACAATATTTGAATCGCATAAATTGTGTCTGACTGTGAAGCTGAGACTCTTGTGGATTCATATGTGGATATGATTGTCTCCGGTGTGTATGAAATGACCTGTTGTGACCTCCAAGATAATCACAGCCTCTTGAAACCGTCCAATCACAAACTAGAGGCCGAGGGCGTTCAGAAGATTTCCACACGAGATGTTTTCGGAGACATTTATACAAGAGAAGTTCCTCGATGTCTGATCGAATCCAGCAACAAATCACAGCATGAACTTTTCCTCAACATCTTGGTGTCTTGATGAGGATTTTTGACCATTTTTTATCAAATTACAACCAAAAAAACTGGAGCAACAATTAATGAGACATAACAGAGCGCTTCCATAAACTTCTATCATAACGTTCTAAGACCTTATGCGCCTAAGCAAAACAGTGTTTACAGATTTAAAACTATAAAAACTCAAATTTGACATCTTAAATGAATCATCAGCTTCCAGCTTTCACATGATGTAAACCACTTCTACAGTCTGTGACCTGCTCCTCCTCTGTCCTCTGAGAAAAGACTAAATTTAGTCTATCGTGTCCAACAAGATACAAATGTTGGAACTTTTTTGCTTTCAGTGACACTTTTCTCGCCGTCCTACAAAACCTCTTTAAACTGACTTAAACTTGAACTTTATTCAATGATCTATTCTGTGTGTTTATCTTCCACACTGTTTGATACTGGCACAGTTTGGAGGTTTTCCACTGGAAAATATTGTGAATTTTGTTACTTCAAACTCACATTTTACATTCGGGGCTGCTGTTGTCGTGGTACGAAAAGATGTTATTGATCCCCAGAAGGAAATTCAGCTTTATAGCAGCACATCAGAGAGGCGTGCAGGAAGAAGATTCAGTCAATAAAAAGACACAAATATCAGAGTTACAGCAGAAACCTCCGAGCAGATCACGGCGTGTCGTCCTCGAGTGACAGCAAAGACAGATGACGGATAGAAAACAGACAAGAAATGTGTTGAATAATAAGAAACGGCTGTCGGAGGCAACCAGATGGCGTGATTTATACTTGTCCCGCCAAAATAAAAGCCTTCTTTCATTTTAGTGATATATACTTGTTCTCTCATCTGTAGATCTTTGTGTGTTTTACTGCTGAAGCAGAAACTTTTGAAAGTGTGTAAAACAAGTGCTTTTTGATTTTTTAATAATTTGTCTTGTCTTGTTGTTCTACTTCCTTTTTTCACCGCAGTAAAAGCCTCTGAGTACTTTGCGTTTTCCCACCGCTGCATGCTAATGTCTTTAATCTCCGAAGTGCTATTGTTTGTGGAGGAGGTGAGATTTATTGTCCCTGTTTTCAAAGTCAATTACGGAGGTCCACACGGCGCCGGTGTTAAATTGATGTATAGGGCGAAGCTGCTGAGTCGTTCAGTGAAAGGAGAAGGTGAGATACAAATAAACAGCCATGAATAAAACAGGAGCAGAGCATCCTGGGAGACCTGAGCGATGCAGCGCTGTAATTCTTTGATGCTGCGCGGCGGTGACCCGCCCGTACAGTCTACAGACCGCACACACCCCGGAGTTCTGGGAGTGCGCTGGTGAGAGGTTCAGGTCGCGGGAGAGCTGCTGCAGCGAGGCGGACCGTTGTCAATAAAGCTTTTATTTTACCGGCTGCCTAATTGGCCTTGGAATCACCGCGCTGAGCCGAGAGGCTTCTCCTCCCGAGCTGAGGAGGATTTACTTGTCAGCAGTAAAAGAATAAGCACACAACAACTCGTGCACACCCACAGAACATAAACGGACCTTATTGATTTTTATTTCACACAAATCAAAAATGTTTTCAGCTGGAAACTTAAACGTAGGGAGGGAAAAATTTCATCCTCCTCTTCTGGAGATTACACTAAAATTCAATTATCTCACATGATCTTCATCAGCAGACGGAGTCACGTGGGCTGAATGAAGATCATGTGATAAGATTGAAAGCTCTAGAAGAGAGCTGCTGCTGAGTGGACCATGTGGCGAGATCGCTTTGTCAGCGTCTAATGTGCACTCTTCTTCTTCTTCTTTGTTTTTCCATCCAAGTTTGAATAATTGACTCAGCTTGCTGACTTAGCAAACTTTCAACAGCTGCTTACAAACTCAACGAACACGAAACAAATACAAATCACTGCACCGGGACTCCCCAGTTTCCCGTTAATTGGCACCAGATTATGAAGCTCGTTCCAGTGAACCAGGAAGTTAACATAAAGGTCTGAAGACGCTTTCTAAAAGTAAAATCTGTGTTAGTCTACAAGAAAAATATAAAGTCATTTAACTTTTTCAGTATTTATATATTTAAAAAACACTTGACCATTTAAAGTGACAATTTTAAAGGTCCAGTGTGTAGAATTTAGTTGCATGTAGTGGTGTAATCACTGCATTGCAATCTCCTCACATCACCCTCATCTTCCTAGTGTAAAGGAGTAAATATAAAAGGATAATTTTAAAGTAATAAAAATAAAAAAGATTCTTATTTTTCAGGTGATTATGCATGCACGAAAACAGTTATGAATATTATATTCCATGTTTGCCTTATTCTGAAAATAAAGGCCCCAAATCTGACACACTGCACCTTTAACTTCATTATTATCGATTCATCTGATAATTACTTTATTGATTAAAAGACTCAATGTTTGGTCCATAAAACAGTAATGCCCAAACTCAGGTTCCAAGTTGACATGTTGCTTGTTTGGACCAATAAAACCAATCTTTGCATCGATTAAATTTAGGATTAGACCACCGGTTTCCAACCTGGAGGTTGCAAAAGGGTCGCCAACGCTTCACAGGGGTTCACGAGGCCTGTGTGTAGGCCTGTGGTGTACAAAAACCTAAAAGAAAATACATATTTAGACTGTTATATCTCAGTATTTCATTCATTCCTGTGAAGAAAACTGAATTATCTCACGGTGAACACGAGCTATATTCAAAGAGCCTTCACAAACAATGAAAGAACAACGAGAAGAAAACTCTGAATCTGTCAGAAAAGAAGAACATTTATTTGAGCTCTAAAGTAAAATTCTCCGGTAACTACGGCAGAGCCTGTTTGAGACGGACAAACCGCCATGTTGCTTTGTTCGGCGGCCTCTCAGCTTCTCTGAGCTGCGACTGTAAATCGTCTTCCTCCCTGATTCGTGTGCAGCGGCTCGGGAACAGGTTTTATGTTTAAAAAGGAATGAAGGGGTGAACGAAATGACTCCGACCAGGCGACGGCTGCTTTCTCTCCCATACCCCCCCTCACCACCACCAGTGTCCTGCTGCCTGTTTATGAGCACCTATAAAACCACAGGGCCTTTTTACGGCCTCCTCCTCCTCCTCGCTGCATTTTAATGCCCTCTGAAGTGTCTCGATAGACTCGGGTACAAGTCATTTGACCGCTTTAATTCCAGCAGTCGGAGGCGTTGTAAAAATAATTTAAGCAGCTCGTTTTTGTCTTAGAGGCAGTCACGCGTGTTCGGGGGGGCTTGATACATTACATTTATTTATCTGTGAGTTACTCCAATGTTGGCATTAATGAGCAGTTTATAAGGGCTATTACAACACATTTTCACATAATGTCTTAATAAAAAGAATATCTGCATCTGTGGAAGGCCGTGAAAACCTCTCTAGTCTGTTTATTATTCATGCTCGCACTTCAATTTTTATTTTGTTTTCACCTTTTAGCAACAGAGGATTAAACCTTAAATTGGTGCAATCAAAATTAGCTTCAAGCGGCCTTTAAAATGTATTCTGTTACTCTTTTCTCCATCTTTGAGTTTACTTATTCGTCATTTGACTCTCAGCTTGAAGCCGACGACAAACGACTTTACTGCCGCCGTTAAAAATGATTTCTACGACGACATTCGAGAGAAACTTTAAATGATGGTGAAGGTTTCCTCTTTTCACACTCCTCTCTCATTAGTGTGATGATGAGCTAATCAGTGGAGAAACCCCACCAGACACGTCTCTGTCACATTGCACATGACTTCAAACTCCACCGGGAGTGTTTCAGAAGCGTTTATCCCTCCAGAGTTTGTTTACTTGCTCAGATTTGGTCATTCTCCTGGTTTATGTGCTTCTAAATATGCTTCTACATGTGTAATATGCTACGTGGTTCATTTGTTTCTCTTTTGTCTGTTTTTATGACCAGCAGTTTGCGCAGGGTATTTTATTTTGAAAATGAAAATGAAATGAAAATTCTCTATGCGGTTTCTGTGTCTGGCTTCCTGTCAGCTCGAGGTGCTCTGTGGAAACCCTTGAGGCAGGTTTGGCTGTTGCATGCCACTTTACCCTTTAAGGTCAAAGTTTAATGGTGATCTTGAACCTTGAGATGTTTTTTTTTTGGAAACATTGGCAGCAGAGCTCAACATCGCACAGATAAAATAAGAACGATGCATGTTGGTGACGTAAACCAACACTGCGCTGGTGCTCATGCTGGTGGTCAGGACCTAACAGTGGGTTTTAGCCAACGAGGAGAAGTGTGTGAAGTGATAAATTGGGCTGTAAAAGTCGTACAGAGCAGCAGATTTACAGGGATCAGACCTAACTCCCATCGTCCATAAACCAAACCTCTGTTCTCAATCGAGCCATTGTTTTGGTATTTGAGCTGACGAGAAGAGCATTGTAGTGCTTGGCACCGCTGGTACAGAGTGTGTGTGTGTGTGTGGGTGTGTGTGTGTGAGCCACAGAAGCCAGTTGGGATTGTGTCGTGCCAGCTGGAGAGCTTCTGAGTTGAAAAGACGCTCTGTTAACTCGTGGCTGTGTAGCGACAGAAGCTCCATCTGACACACAGTCACACATCACAGACGGATCGTTTTTTAACGCGTCTCTTTGGCAGAGTTCAAACGTCATAAATGTTCGATCAGCGACATCATCTTCACATTAAGGGATCGATCACACCTACGAGTGTCACTCAGTTCAGACAAAATTGGAGTGATTTAAACGTTAAAGTAGCTCCTTTTTCCAGAATGGACCACTCCATGTATACGTACAGGCATGTATAATCTGTTGACTGCTGACTGACGTCTTATTTATATACACCATTCACTGATTATAAGTCAGTGTAGCATCAACAGACGTTAGTTTATGAGAGACAAGTTACATGATGTGGCTTTAAAGGCTGCAGCTTCACTGTATATTTACACGTTTAGTGTCGACATTTGGGAATCTGTTTCTGCATCCTGAATACTCGACAGTTGTACAGGCAGGTCACGCTGATGGAGAATATCTTCTATGAAATCCTGACTCTGGACTTTCTCTGCATAGATTTGACCAGATGTGCAGTTTCAGTTAAAAGATGCTTCGTGCCGATGAAAAAGGAGGTCAGTGTTTGTGCAGCAGTTTGTCCTCTCCCGCTCGAGTCGGGCCCACGGGTCAAACACTGTTTTCCTCTTCATGTCGGCTTTCATCTTCTCAGGGAAAATATCTGCTCAGATCCTGGAAAACAGGCAGAACACTGAATGATACTTCAGCAGAACACACACACACACACACACACACACACACACACACACCCTACCTCAGGCCTCGGGGTTTATACCTTCCTGCAAACATTTATCTCGTGCTGCCCTCCGCCGTGACACGAGAGCGTTTCAAGTCCTTCCAGAAGGTCGTCCGACACACTCAAACAGTGGAAGTGTGTTTGCTTACGCGGGACACATTTCGCCATGACGACCCTGCACACGTGTGTGTGTGTGTGAGGTTAAACACACAGGCCTGCGTTTACACAGTGTTACTGTGTGTGTGTGTGTGTGTGTGTGTGTGTGTGTGTGTGTGTGTGTGGCTTTGGTTTGATGGCTGAAATGACAAATCACCGGCCTGAGGCTGATTTCTGCTCTCGTGATCTGTCAGGATGTTCAGATAAAGCTGAAGCGGTGATGTACGAGCGCGAGCGCTCGCTGTCACTTTTTTAGCAGACGGATCAGTTTATAATGTAATTCATATTTTTACCCACAGCTACAGAAAAACTGCTCGTTTCCTTTAATAGTTCATTTGTTTTTGTAGACATATATTACTTTTATATACATGTATACAGGTTAATATAGTGCTGCACCATGTGTGTGCTTATCCAATAACCTGTAACCCAATTTCTAGTGTATCTTTGATTATTTTTATTCATGAGTATTTTTCTTATCCTCCTTATTGTTCTTTGAGCTGCTGTAACGAGTGACTTTTCCACAGCAGGAGATCATTAAACACATATCTTATCTCATCTTATCTGATCCCTCACTGGCTTCCCACCCACATTACAGAGAGAAGATGCCACACGTGAACCGTTTTTTGTAAAAGTCGAGTAGTGTGACGCCCCCTTTACACCTCGCAGCAAAATGTGTTTCAGGTAATCGGACTAAGTAAATGTAGAGTGTGTCTGACATACATTATTATTGACACTGCAGTAGCACAGAGACTTCAATACAGTTAGTCAAAGGCAGGCTTGAGGTTGCCAAGCAACCAGGGTCAGCTGCAGGTCAGAGCAATTAACTGCAGCTGTGCTCTGTCTGTGTGTGAGTGACTGCTGAGAGACACAGAAAATCTCTAAATGAACCCCCTCCAACTAGTGGACACTAATGCCAAACGGTAGGTCGTATCAAAAAGCCCAAATGACCGTGAGCATCCTCATCTTGTCGACCATGTGAATGCCGAATTTCAGTGTCTAAAGTTAAAAAATGTGACCTGGGGAGAGAGAGAAAGAACAGGTGCCCCGTGCTCCTTTGGGAAATTTCTCCTCTCCAGTTTACATGGGAGTAGATGGGGCTGTCGGTGGGTGATCCTGGCGCATCAGTGCGTCTCCCGCCAAAACTATAAGTCTGACAGCTTCAGCAGTGATATCGCTGCGTAGCCCACGAATTTTCCTACATTTCTATGTATAAATTAATTTAAATAAATGTATTTCTGTAGAGTGACATTTGTGGCCACGAGAGCCGTTTGCAAATGTATTTTTTGACAAATGTTTCTCTCCCTCTCCACTCTAGCGATGAAGTCACCCACTCTAGCTCTGGAACATTCTACCAATACACACCCATTGTAAATGTTGGCGTGGTTTGACTGAGCCGGTCGTTTTGATACCTTTTTTGTGTATGTGCGACCAAAACTGTGGGAGGAGTAGCGCGCTGTAGTTCCTAGAATACGTCAGAATAATAAGTATGGGGAATAGTGAATAGGGGCCTTGCAGACACACTCAGCTAGCTGGCTGCTGTCTCGTGTTGTTGACCTTGTTGATGTTTGGCTGAAGAAATACTCGAGTACAGCTGACAAACAGTTTTTTGGATAAGACTCGAGGAAACAACATATTTTTATCTGAGTCCACTTCAGACTGCATGTTTAGACAGAATAACCCTTTAAGCAATGCGTTCATGTGTTCTGTGTAAATGAGCATGTAATAATAGAGTCACACCACTTGCTGATTAATGCATTAATTAGTAGAATTAATGAGCATGTTAGCATAACTGGTTATGTTTAATAAATGACGGTGATTCAGTGAGGACATCAGTCAGCCTGCAGAGTGTGAAAACAGCTGAGAGTCATTAAACTTCCATAAAGACGCCCTGTCTCCACGTGACAGAGGGAATAATGACACCATCACACACACACACACACACACACGCACACACACACACACACACACACACACACAGAACACACACACCTGCATCAGTGTGAAACCACGCAGCGTGACCGGGAAATGGCAGCGTAAGGACTTCCAAAAGGCCAAACGGGGAAAATGTTTCCGCTCGAATTACAAACGTGGCAGCAGGATGGAGGAACAATGGATGGAGAAAATCAGTCAGGAGGAGCAAAACGCTGACCTTCAAAAGAAACACAGCACCTTCTGCCATCAGGCATCACGTGTGTTTATGCTTTGGTTTCCACACAAACACTGATTCAACTGACACTGCAGAACTGTCCCACAACCTGCAGCATCTACAACTCAGATTCCCATGATTCCAGAGCCACGAGTCAGATCTACAGCTGAGATGAATCTGCAGGGCGTTCATAAGGAGAGAGACGAGCGATGTGAGGAAACATCGCTCGTGACGCTCGTGATTAATGAATCATGATGAGGTGACTGTGAGATGATGGACGATGAAGATGAAGCCGTGTGACTGTTCAGTTTCAGAGAAAATCTTTGCTGTTCTCTCGAGTTAACTGCTAACTTCTATTCGTCAAAGCAAGAAGGTCTAACAGCATCACACATGTTCAGTCTTGGAGGGCCCAAATACTGAAACTTCTCATATACTACTTCGATTAAATCCTAAAAAGCATCGTTTGAAGTTTATTTGCTTGGTAAGGATCAAAAACAACTTGTGAACCATGACTTGAGTCCATTTCACACAATGAGACATCACTGCCTGGCAAAAATTGCTTGTATAACCGTTCCACTCGTCTGGTTCATGGGAAAAACGTCACCTTTCAGCTCTGCAATCAGCTCTCAGTCTTTCCTGTGAGGCCTGAAACAAGGCGGCGATTACAGCAGCAGATAACAGATAATACCTGTATTTACTGTCTTTGTTTGCGATGCAGGCGGGGGAAAAAACGCTCGCTCCCTCGTTTCCTCGCTACGCAATCTCACCTTCCAACCCTCCGTATCTCCAATCGTCCTGATTATTATTCCTTCTCTCACCTGAACGTAACGGGCCATTCAGATCCGTGGAGAGAAAAGGGGCATTCTAGGCGGGTAAAGGGGCTGTAATCGCTTGTCAAACGGAGGGCCTTCCATCTGTAGACGGAGTGTGGGGAGCAGAGAGATAATTATAGATGAAAAGTAACGTTCTGTGGAGACAGCCTGATGTTTTATTAATGGAAGAGCTCACAGATGAGAGCCATATTTACCGTCCGGTCATTAGTTATTCTTCTCTCTCCACCACACGGTCCTTCTGTGTCTCTGCAGACTTTGTTCTGATCTCATTCTTTTTTCTAACAACTTAGTTTAAAGTCGCTGCTGCACTCCAGGGTAGAGCTGAACTGCCCCTGAACTCACCACGCCATCTCTGACACACGCTCACTTGGCTCGGCTCGGCTCGGCTCGGCTCGGTTCATTGATGTCAGGCTCGTATCTCTCTCTTATCTCTGCACTCCCCCACAATCATTCTCTCTCTTGTTGTCTCAATGTCACTTAGTCCTCTTTCTATTTAACTCCCCGTCATCGCCTCGTTCTCCCTCCGGATTCACAGCGTTCCAGTTAAAACCAGTTTAAATTAATATTGGATGACTTTCTCGGCTCTTTTTTTCTGACTTTGGCAGCAGATGAAACACGTGTGCTGAAAGAAAAATCCCCCGTTGTTCGAGTATGTCTTAAAAACACCCATGAGCCTTTTCCTCTAACGTGATTTTATGAATATCAGTACATCAGTGTTGGGCGTTAAACTTGGTGTTCATACTGATGGAAACACAAAGTATCAAAAACTATCAAGTATTTAAGGTTTGCAGACTTTTTTATTGATCTTGTATCAGCTGTTCAACCATTTTAGCAGCTACAGCATCAAAATTTCCAATATTTTATTTGGCCTTCTCATTTCCATTGGTTCAAGGTGGGAGGTGGTTCTGATGTCCAGTTGTTGTCCAGTCTCCAACTCTGAGAGTTTGTGGTCGACGACGTCTTGGTGTGGATTATGAGAGAGCATTCCTCTGTGGAGATTTATCCAATATCTAGCTCTCTTTCCCCATTTTTGTTGTATATAATCTGTTGAGTTCATCGATGAAATACTTGAATACAGATTCCCAATAATTCACCCAGTGGATTCTGAGTTGTGTGCTTTCATGAACATTTGTGTGACCCCTGATTGTTCTTCCAAACTCTGTTGGCCTTCTCATTTTGATAAATCTGCCAGGTCTGCATCGATCAACATGACCCTGTTGCTCCAAACCTGAAGACGTTATAGAGCTCAAAGAAGGTTGATGAGTTCTTTAGTTTCTTCTTCTAGACGTTGACCTTTGTCAAGTCAGCTTTTACTCCAGTCTTTGAGTTGACAACAAGACATAGCAGCCAGCTAAGATTACCTACTAGTCCAACAGCAAGAAGCCCAGCTCGGCATCTGTCTTTCCCGTGAATCCAGAAACAAGCAGAAGCGATTACAGCAGCAGATAATACCTGTATTTACTGTCTTTGTTTGTGATGCAGGCACAAATGTGCTCGCTCCCTCGTTTCCTCACTCCCTACATGCCTGAATTGCATATGCAATCTCACCTTCCAACCTTCGTATCTCTGATCGTTCTGATTATTATTCCTTCTCTCCTCTCACCTGAACATAACACCCATTCAAATTTGCGGAGAGGAAATGGGATTTTTAGCCGGGCATAGAGCTTTAATAGCTTGTCAAACGGAGGCCTTCCATCTGTGGATGTGCAGAGTGTGGGCAGAAGAAACATAATTATAGATGAAAAGTAACTGAACCATCCGGGAAGTCGTCTTTGGAAACTGTTAACAAAAGGACAGGCACTTTCAAAAATTACAGGCAAGCTGATCGCCGTCTATCACAGGCGAACTTCCACCAATCAGGTCAATGAAAAGTTCTTACTAAAGCCAGTGAGAAGAGCGAACACATCTTCCCCAAACATAAAAACCTTCAGTGACGTTCTTTGCTCTTCGTTGAGCTATGAAATACTAGCAGAGTGTTTCTATTAGTATTGGTACAGAAGCCCAGTTTCAGCGTTAGGAGTTGGAGAAGGAACTAGCTCACAGGTTAGCATCCAGAAACGTCTTCCATTTGTCGTGAAGTGCCGCTTTGATGGCTCATCAAACAATCAGAATCTGGCTTCTTCTCATGTTTCTTTAATTCATTCTGGAGCCTCTCTAAGTGGCTCGTGGGAAGATTTTTGGAAGGCTCAGCATCACGTTGGACGAGCTGCCCGTGCTCCTCAAAAAAGCTGACGATTGGTCCTTTTGACTCTAATCAGGAAGTTCCAGAGTCTCTCCAAGATGTGTCTCGGCACATTTGAGGCCCTGAACTGAAGGAAAACAGAAGTGGGAACAAAAGTTTGGATTTGTTCTCTTCCCTGTCACCCAGAACAAATCAGTGGAAAGGACATTTTTACCGTCGAGCCTGAGAGGAAAGAGCTTGGCGGTGTCTGAAAAAGCACTTACCTCGAATTTTAGTGCACTTTTCAGCTGGTTTATTGGGAGGGCGGTGTGCCACAGCAGACTGGCTGTTTAGAGAAGTAGCAGAAACTGTTTGGAGGCAACTCTTATAGCAGCTGTGTGGAGGCGGACACTCAATATTGATTTCAGTTGTCAAACCGTCTCTACATAGAAATTCATCAACGTTTCACCAGGTGGTTTTATGATGAGCTTTTAGGCATCAGAGACTCTGATTAACTGAACCTGAGACCAACTGAAATGTTTCAGGCAATCCTGTTGACTTAATGATCACCTGACTTTTAGTCTAGCGCCATCATCGGGTCAAGATTTCAGTCTGTCCTTCATTAATGACATTCCCATCGGCCTCAAAAATACTTTGTGTTTAGATAAAGAAGATTAACTTTATTAATCCCTCAGCGGGATGTAGAGGTGCCCTGGGAACAGTTAGGAGTTTGATGCCTTGCTCAAGATGTCTTGCAGGAGGTGAACTGGCACCTCTTCAGCTACCAGTCCACCCTTCATACTGTGGTCTGTGTTGGATTTAAACTAGCCACCCTTCGGTTCCAAGCCCAGTCCCTACTGACTGAGCTACTGCAGTCCCATAGGTAGTGTTTAACTGGCAAATGTTAGCATGCCAACGTGCTGAGCAAATTCCTTAAACATGGTAAAGATTCGATGTTAGCATGCACATGTATGACCTCTGTACAGTGTGAAGGATTTAGAGGCATCTGGTGGTGTAGTTGCTGATTGCAACCCCCAACCAAGAACCACTGCACCACCGTGGCCTCCTACAGTGACCACGAAGTGGGTTAGGGTTAGGGTAAATTATGCCATAAAATATGACTGTTTTACTGTATGCACTCATATTTCAACCTTTATTTATACAGCATTTTAAGGGAATTTATACAGAATTACCAGGTTCCCTGGCTCGGTCCTTAATAAAGTAGTATTTCATATTAGAGACTAGGGTTGGGAATTATTGGGAATTTATGGGAATTAACAGGATTAAACTGGGAATTTTCAAAATTGAAGGTCGGCCCTTTAACAGGGAACTTAAATATAGTTGTGGAAAATATATTTTAGCATAATCTTGACTAAAACAACCAGATTTCATGCAAGTACACTTGAATATATCTGCGCCCCCTACCTGCACAGGTGATTTCTGTACCTGGACCACACTTTAGAGCCCAGAGCACACAGAGACTGTTGAATTGTATTATTTTGGATGAATGTCTGCTTATGACAAAACAAAATGTTTATATTTATGTTTGGATATGATACAGTTTGTTTAAATTACCCACAATTTACAGTAAAATCCAGTAAATTTCCATGATTCCCATGGAATATTTGGAATATTCCCAGAATTCCCTATCTTAACATCCCATGGAAAGTTTCCAGAAATTTACCAGAGACTTTCAGCCCCTTTGCAACCCCATTAGAGACTGTTAATTGTACGGTAAAATGCTGTAATTTCTCTTGGCAAAGCCTCTAATGGCACTCATTTGGTCAATTCTACAGCAAAACAGCCTTTCTTTGATGATGTATTTATATGGCAAAATATGCAATAAAACAGCAACCTTAAACGTGAAATCAACAGTATTAATATCCTTTCACCGTAATATTCCAGCTGCCATTTTTTTTACAGTGATAGAGCTCCTTAAATCTGACACAATGGACCTTTAATTCTAACAAATAATGCACATTTTAAACACCCACACATGATGTTAGTGGATCAGCGTTTAAGCTGCAGTGTAGAGAATTTTTGGACAGGATAATTTACCTACTGCAGTTTTGTGTTAGCGTTATTTAGGTTTGGAGAAGATTCTTTGTTTCCCAACACACACCTCTCTCTTCAGCACGCCTACAAACCCACACATGCCTCGGAGTAACAAACATGTCAGACGTGTCTCTCAGGCTTTATATAACTCTCTCTCTCTTCTTCACTTCCTCTGTTTCACATCTCCATCATTTCTCGTTTTGTGCGATCTGACCCCATTTTTCACATCCCTGACTCTCTCCTCACTCGCTGCCTCCGTCTTTCTGTCTCTCCAGCCGTCGTCTCACTCTCACCCTCCTCTCCTCTCCTCTCCTCTGCTAATTATTCAGTCCCGCTGGGGTTTCTATCTCTAACCCATTTTCTGTTTCTCCTCGCTCGGCGGGGCGCTTCCCCCTCAGATTCCCTCTTTACACGGAGCGTTGAAAATAACGCAGGGCGCTCTCCACGTGTGCTAAATACGGCGTTTAAATTTAAGAGATGTCTTTTTGATTACATGCATGTTCGCTGCATGCAGTTGTTGTATGTGTGTGTGTGTGTGTGTGTGTGTGTGTGTGTGTGTGTTAGTGCATTTGTCACCCCGTATTAGCCGACCCATGCATCTTCTGCTGTGTTCCCGCCAACTGCGTCCATGAGAGATTTAATTATACGCCGTTTTAGGACACACAGACATCCATACACACACTTTGAAGTGCTCCGGTTCATGTTATCCACATACAGCCTCCTCCTCCTCCTCCGCCCCGAACACTCCCTCCATCACTTACTTTTCTCATTTAATAAAACACCACTTCACTACACCATTACCTCTAAAACAATCTCTTCCTCATTTATCTTTTTCTCCTCCGTTCCTCCCTCGCCTCCTCTTATCTAATCGGACCTCCAGCCCGTCCTCGCTCTCCTCTGTGGAAAATTTTGTTATACATCTTGCGTTCGGCAATTTATTCTTCCCATTTGTCATTTCATTGCTTGGCTTTTAAAGCAATCTCTACCCCCCACAACTGCCCGCCCGCCCTCGTCTTTCTCTGCTGCTTCTTTTGTTCATAATTCTGTTTTTTTTCTTTCACTGGATCCAATTGTAGAAAAATGATCTGTTTGACTTGATTTTAGAAAATGGAAAAAGCAGGAACAATATCTGAACCAAAGCCATCTTTTTCAGCCTCATATCATGCGTGATTCCCTTCCACTTTAAACCCCAGAAAAGCAGCATCCCTCGCTCACATATCATTCTTCATCTCCCTGAATTGTAAATCTATCTGTAAATCCACCTTTCAGATTCCTTGATCCATGAGTAATTCTCAAATGGAAGCTCGTGCGTTTTCTTACATGACCCACATGGATCAGGCTGGAAACCTAACAACCTTCAGCCCAGGGGCGAGAGCAGCCTCGGTGGTTCTTGATGACAGGCATTGGGCAGCAAACGTTAAATCTCTGCTAAATCCAGAAACAGTTAAGGGTGCCGTTTTTCTCAAGAGCCATGAAAAGCAGCTGCTCTGCCATTAGACGCTCACAGCGGAGAGAGAGACAAAGAAAATGAGGAAGGTATTAGAGAGGATTGAGGTGAGAGAAACTCATCACGGACTCGAAAACCTCCTGGCTCCCGCTCTCCACAAAGGGGCCAATCGTCGTCAATTACCGGAGTAAGCAAGTGAGAGACGGAGGGAGCGTGAGAAAAAAGAGGACGGGGGGATTTCTGAACCTCCGCTTAGTGCAATCACTGTCACAGAGAGAGCCGGCTGATAGAGAGGAAAAGTGTCAGAGTCTGATAGCTGCAGGGTGAAATTGCCGTCATTAAACAGTCGCAGAGTGGCAGAGGAGGGAAGAATATCCCATAAAATCCTTCTAGAAATGTCCAATCTTAACCAGAAAATACTGCCTCTGTCAACTCTGCAAGCCAGCTAACTAACTGTATTCTTCTACTTCCATTAGTTCTATTAGAAATAAATACATTTAGTTACAATTTACTTTGCAGATTAAGATTTAATAAACAAAACATATGATAGAAAATATCAGAACAGTATGCAGCTGGAATTAGCTCCACGTCTGCCAGCTACAACATTAAATTTACACATTTACCTATTGATTATCAGTAGCAACGGTGCATTAATAGATTTGTTTGGCCACTTGGGGTCAGTGTAACAACATATTTTCACCTTATAAAGTTGTTAGCGCTAAAGTTTAGCGTCTTTCGCCACGGAGCAACATGATAATTTCTCTGGAGACGTGTTTGTGTCCACCTGATGAATGCAAATGCCTCCATTTAGCTCAAGTTTGGTCTCCACCAACTTCTTTTTCGGCTCTGTAGCTGCTAAATGTTTCACTTTCCTCACTAGTTAAGTCTTTAACTGTGTCTCTGTGCTGTTTGCTGCTGGGCAGGTGGTGTACAGTGGAGTTATCACAGCTTGTTTGATGGAACGAGACAGTAAATGTGCCACGGAACCGAAACTAGAGATGCAGAGTGGACTGATGATAGATTATGGCACTGTAGCAACCTTTAGAAAAGGGTCTGAACACCTGACACCGATGGAAATAGGTTCAAAAACTAAACCTTGGATCTTCTTCCACACATAAATCCAAAAAGAAATCAGGACTCTTCATGAAAGCATCATTTTTAACTTTTTACCCTGGAGACAATCATTAAAGATACATGGCTGCATCTGGTCAGCGATGAACTGCTGTGCAGCCTCGTTTGGCGTCGTGACAGCAGTATTTCTACAAAGTGACTCACTGAGTAACAATATTTTTAGATTTCATTTCCACGTCTTTGATGCTCCCTCCGTCCTGCGGCTCAACTGCCTCGCTCCTTTAAATTTATTATCCCCACTCGTTCTGAATTTCAAAAAAGAATCTGCCTCCTCCTCTCCTCCAGCTGTGAGGAGTTATGTAACCTCCTCTTCTCTCCTTTTTCCATCCTAATAATTCTCTTTATGTGTCGCTGCATCTTCCTGTGCTTCGCCCTTGCACACACACACAAACAAACGCTTTGCTGTCGTCTTTGGCGGCTCGCCTCTGGATCTCACAGCAGCAGCAGCTTTAACTCCCCAAAAAAAGAACTTGACTGCAGAGAAAAGATCAAACGCAGAAACACTGGCTCACTCCTGCAGCACAAGAAGTGCCAGGGAGTGGAGGGGGAGGATTTGGGGGACATGAAACAGCAGTCGGGGGGTGGTGGTGGTGGTGGTGGTGGTGATGATGGGGGGATTCCAGGCGAAGTGCTTGTTTGAAAGTCAAGCCTGCAGGAGCGAGAGGATGGCAGAGTGATTAGGATTGTAGTTTAAATTTAGAAATTTGGAGACGGAGAACGTGGTACCCAGAGGATTTCTCTGCCGCTCTCTTCTCGTCTTCTCTCATTGAAATCAGAACAGATAAGTTTCTGAGGCGTACGGAAGGAGTGCAGCCAAATTTCTTTTTGTTTAATCGCAGCAGCAGCAGCAGCAGCCATGCAGGATGTTACTTACTTCCACAAATGTCTTTAGGGGAAGAAATAGAGAGAGAGAGATGTGATTTAAGGGGATGAGGGGGAGCGATGTGTTGGAGGAAGAATTCTAAAATCCTCTGAGGAATCACAAGTAGAAACATTCAAAGAGAAACAGGAAAGTCTACATGAACAGTAGACTCGTGCTTTGTTTTTACTGCATGGTGCAACTCAACTCGACTCAATGCGTGTTTGGTACCAGGTACTTTTCTCGATTTTGTTTTCCACTGCGACTGCAGTCAGTCTAGGCGGGATTCTTAGCTGATCGTCATAGTGACGCCAGGCAAAACTGACGTGACATCATCCTCAATGTGACATAAACGTACAGGAATGATGGAGGATATCGTACAATTTTGAGATCCTTTCATCTGCAACCAAAGAGATGAATGTCAGTTCACCACAGCTGTTGCTCTCTGAGTGTTTTCACTACATTGGCTCAGCTCGCTCACCTCAACCGGTGATATTATCCACAACTTTGTTGAGTCAAGCTGAGCCGTACCATTCAACGGAAACACGGCATCCGAGTACATCCAAATTCCCTCATTAGATTGTTCCTGTGGATGCAAGAGGCCGACTTTCATGGAAATCTGCCAGACTGACATATCTCTTTATTGGACTCAACTAAAATTTATTTTTCCAAAGTATTAGACTTGTTTGTTTTTGGATTCACCAGTAAAAAAGGGTTTGATTAGCAAAAGAGCCAAAAACATCCTTCTTCATTCATCATGGAAAAGGAGCGTTTGCAGTGAAACTCTAAGTGGTCCTCACAAACATAGAAACATTGTCATGCTGATAGTAATGAAAGTGTATTAAATCAAGTCAACAATGCATTTGCATTTATTTAAAATATTAAAAACTGAAAACCAGACGGAAGAAATCGATTTATGAATCAGCGTTTTTTGTTGAAAAAAGATCTTAAGGTGTCTCTCAAATCAAAACATTAACAAAAGATGTAGTTTGATGATGTTGTGTAGTAGCATGGAATCATGGGAGTTGTTGTCTTCATCATTTCTGACGTGACTCGGGCAGAAATCACGTTCACGGACGAGTTGATGTATTAAAGTTTTATTCACGTTCGCCGACTTCCTTCCTCGCTGTCGTGACATATCCTGTGTTGTATTTAGAGGCAAGACGATGATTGACAGGTCACTTTGATTAACAGACTGATTTCTCCGGGTTTGAACGTTGTTGGAAACATTTTGATGTGATGTAAATACACAACTCAACAAAATATATGAACACACACAATATATAAACACAGGTCTCGTCGTTTTTAGACATTTTAATTTGGAAATGTTACATCTCATATCTTTATTATATTCCATTACAGCCTGTGTCACTCCCGGCTGTTATGGATCTGATGGTGCTCACACAGACACACACACACACACACACACACACACACACACACACACACCTTAGATTAGTAATTCCCATCTGTCTATAGCGATAGTGAGGTATTAGCGCTGAGCTAAATCTCTGAAAATCCTGGTTTATCACACTTGCGCATCCCACATTATCCTCCACACACACACACACACACACACACACTCACATTGTCTCAGTAGAGTCTCGATGGAAGGAAGGCTTGTCCGTCATTTGGGACTTACATGTATAATAATATTCATTTCCACATCAGTCAGTCAGTAGTGTCGTGTCGTGTCGTGTCAGACTTTTCAAAATAAAATCTGCTCATTCATTATTTACTGACATGTTTCACCGTCAACGCTTCCTCTGTTCACATTCAGAGCCAGGAGGGAAGAAACACTCCCTCATGTCTCACTAAAATATGATAAAATCTAAAATAAATCTGTGATACAACACTATGAAGATGTTTCTTATTGTGCACAGCGTGTTCAGTTCAGATGTATTGTTATGATGTACAGAAGTGTAAGATGAGTGAACTTAAAGCTGCCCTGTGGAGTTTTCTTCAAAACTTACATACGTTGCTGTTTCTCAACAAAACTCATCGTGTGTTTCCCTCAGGTATAAAAAAAATGTGTGTATGTACTTCATAAAATATTAAACCTGCTTTGTTTTTTCATCGATGTTCACCAGCAAGCAGTCTTCTTCTTCTTCTTCTTCTTCTTCTTCGCCTTTGTTGGTGAATTTCAAATTGTTGCACTAGGTGTGTAAAAAAAAAACCGACTTCTCAGTGCTGCTAGGTGTGAAAGACACCGCAGAGTACCTTTAATTGGTGAGATTTAAATCACTCAAAATGAACAGCATCTTTTCAGATTCCTCCCTAATTAGCATACACCAAACTATCTGTCAGTGTCTTGAGTTTTCCAGATCATGAAACATCGTGTTCTGGAACATGTTAGAACCCTCCTCGGTTTCTTTGTCTTCATGCGGCTCATCCTGCTGGTGTTGCCTTTTTAATTGGATCAATGATCAGACTGATGAATGGAAGCTCTATTTATAAAAGCTGCTGATTCAGGTCGTGGGCTGACGTGTCCCACAGTCCCACACTGCCTGAGTTTATTCATCTGCTCTTCCAGTTTTGCAGGTTTAGTGCTGAGATGGAACTCTGTAGGAAACCTCGTGCAGTCACGTCTTCATGCCAACGTCCATAATGTCAAACTTGATGCTTCAAAACAAACCACAAACCGATGGTTGACGTCATGTTGTGTTTACACTTCAGCTAAACAATAGTTAGCTCCGTCACGGAGACTACGTCCAGGTTTTAGACAGTCTGCGGGGACGTCACAGAGACTACATCCAGGTTTTAGACAGTCTGCGGGGACGTCCCCGCAGACTACGTCCAGGTTTTAGGCAGTCTGTGTTAAAATGTATGTATTTTATAGCTTTGCTTGTATATATCAGACTCATATCAATATAAATATATATGTTGGTGGTGTATCACTCTGGTCTCGTATAGCCTCTCATGGATTAGTTATTTTTTTTATATTTTAAAACCTAAATCATAAATAAAACATAAATGATTCTGAGCATACATTCAGGCTGACTGGAGCCCCTAAAGTATAAATTATATTCACTAAGTGTGAATGTAATGTGCTTTTCTCTTCACATATAGTCCACATACTGTCGCTGAGGCACAAAACAAACACACGAGTCTCTGTGGACGACGCGCTCTCACTATATGTGTATTTTTGAAATGCTGCCTATGCAAATGTAAGTGTGAACACCAGAAGTTGTTGCTGCGTGTATATGTACACATACAGTGTGTATGTGTAGCTCAATATCTGCAGGCTAACTTCTCCAGCTGAGCTCGCTCTCTCTTCTCAGCGGGGGTCTTTGTCTGCATCCGTCCTCTCGCTTTTCCACGGTTACTAAAAAAGACTGCAGACAGCTCCGAGTGCTGAATGCTTTCTACCAACAAGCTTTAATACGGCCTTCAAAACACGCAAATATATCTTCTTCAAGTCTTAAAAACACGTGAACGCATCAACTTCAATTATTATCGTTACATCTACAGAGTGAGGATCTGTTCTTCTGGACGATGAATCGCTCCTTTAAAGACTCTTCTGTCCACTGTGAAGATTTCCTTTGTCCAAACAAACAAAGACGGCGGCTTGAACCGACAGAACGACTCGCTCAACAACAAACGCACGACAACATTATTGTATAAGAAGCCCTAAAATAATTAGTAATGAAAGATTAATTCAGACAAATGATGCTTTTTAATTTAAAGCTAAAACAACCAAGCAGAAAATGTAGAAAATGCTGCTGTCTTTCAAAATAAGCGTCTGTCTTCTTCAAATATTCATGTGATTTTATAAAGAACGCTGCTCAGAAATAACGTACAGTTTCTTATTAAAGGAAAATTCTGCTCCGGGCTGTGCAGAGGTTTCAACCAGCCAGCAATGAAGACTTAATAATATGTATTCGGCCTCTAATGAGTGAAACCTCGCATGCAAACAGATTCTAAATGTCTCATTCTCATGATTACTTCTGCTGTATGCAGCACAGTCCAACCTGTAATTAAAATGTTTAGTGCCGGAGCAGAGTTAATGTGCCAGGAGACCCCGAACCAAGACGGAAAATATGAAACAGTCCATTTATCTGACTGATTCAGCTCATCTGCATCGCTCGCTGCTTTAAAACTGCTCTTCTTTTAGTAAATCACACGTGGAAAAAATCTGAACTTCGAAACAAGAGCGCGAGGAAATATGGTTTGGTGGGCAGAAGAAGAAACAAAAAGAGGAAGAGGGACATTAGTGGAGGACAAAAAACAGAAAACTGGATAAAAATGAGAAATGTGAGGAAGAGGAGGAAGGAAAAGGACAGGGTGGACCGTAAAGTCATTTATATATGGTCAAGTAACAGGCTTGATGTGATAACACACACACACACACACACACACACACACACACCCATCACCTTTCTTGACATCAAACCCCGCAGGGACTCCACACGCTAGCGGACGTCTTGGCGATTAATGCGTGTGTCCATGGCCAGGCTGTACCTTATTTACATACATATTACATATATACATAGTAACACACACACACACACACACACACACATATATGTAATGTAGGCGGCATACAGCAGCAGCTCACACACACAATTCCAGGAGACATTTTTCAGCACACGCTTAAAGTTTGACATTCATGCTTCATCCTCTGTTTAAACATGCAGCGTGTGTGTGTGTGTGTGTGTGTGTGTGTGTGTGTGTGAGACAGGTGTCACTGCCTGAGATAAACCAATAATAACTCAGACTTCATTTCTTATCTGTTTAGAAATGCTCCGGATGCAAATACACAAACACACAACGCTCACAGACTGATAAGCTCTGACCAAAATTTAAAACATCAACACTCTGCATGTTGAGAAGTTCTGCTGAGCCCTCACACTGCAGATCTTCTCCACGAGGCACGTCACGAGTCTCCGTGACGTCCCCGCAGACTGTCTAAAACCTGGACGTCCCCGCAGACTGTCTAAAACCTGGACGTAGTCTCCGTGACGTCCCCGCAGACTGTCTAACACCTGGACGTGGTCTCCGTGACGTCCCCACAGACTGTCTAAAACCTGGACGTAGTCTCCGTGACGTCCCCACAGACTGTCTAAAACCTGGACGTAGTCTCCGTGACGTCCCCGCAGACTGTCTAACACCTGGACGTAGTCTCCGTGACTTGCCCGCAGACTGTCTAAAACCTGGACGTAGTCTCCGTGACGTGCCCGCAGACAGTCTAAAACCTGGATGTAGTCTCCGTGAGGTCCCCACAGACTGTCTAAAATCTGGACGTAGTCTCCGTGGCGTCCCCACAGACTGTCTAAAACCTGGACGTAGTCTCCGTGGCGTCCCCACAGACTGTCTAAAACCTGGACGTGGTCTCCGTGACGTCCCCGCAGACTGTCTAAAACCTGGACGTAGTCTCCGTGACGTCCCCGCAGACTGTCTAAAACCTGGACGTAGTCTCCGTGACGTCCCCACAGACTGTCTAAAACCTGGACGTAGTCTCCGTGACGTCCCCACAGACTGTCTAAAACCTGGACGTGGTCTCCGTGACGTCCCCACAGACTGTCTAAAACCTGGACGTAGTCTACATGACTGGAAACAACAAAGTCCGGACTAACTGGAGGTAAAACTGAAAAACACACAGAAAACTGAAGTGGCTCTTTAAATGTTTCCTTGTCTTTGTCTCTGACACTCAGTTCAGTCGTCTAAAGCAATTTTCCTCAAATTCACTAAGCACCAAACGTAAATATTAATATTAATGTTGTAAACATGAGACGTTTAAGGCAGTAAATAATACAGAAGCCCCCTCACCGCGGTCTCTCTCTACCTGAAGGTGTCAGTCAGCCAGCCTGTTAAATATTCCAAACAGCTGCTTTTATTATGCGGCCGCCCTGCATACCTGATAACACTAATTGCACCCAGCGAACACAAATACACCCACCCATCCACCCTCACCCTGTCCTCCAGCTCACTACGTTCACGCGCTCTCTCCATTCGCAGTTGACAGCTCTGATGCAAATTCCTTATCTCTGCCTCCGAGCCAAACTCGCTCGCTCTGATCCCTTTTTTCCCTCATTAATGCCACTTAACTACGGCTCTTCCTCCACCGACACCACCTCACCCGCCTACTCTTTACCTTTTCATCCACCTGCGTATAATCAGCTGAACGACAGTTTTACCTTCAGTGTGCTCCCTCCGCTCGTCCTTTCTCTTCCTGTCTCCGTCCGCCCACATGGGGATCTATGGTAACCGAATCCGCAGATGGACTCGGGTCACGTCCTCGTGGGGCGTTTGTTGACGTGTGGTTTCTCAGACTGAAGGTTCAAACTCTGGTCACAGGATAACGTTGACTTTAAGTGACTCTGACGTCTTATGAACAAAAAAATGTAAAAATGAACCGACTTCTCAGTTTATGGTACTTCAGTGGATTCACAGTACATGCACGAAATACTGTACTTTTTACTCCACTACATTTATCTGATGAGTTCACAGACTGTCTAAAACCTGGACGCAGTCTCCGTGACGTCCCCGCAGACTGCCTAAAACCTGGACGTAGTCTCTGTGACGTCCCCGCAGACTGCCTAAAACCTGGACGTAGTCTCTGTGACGTCCCCGCAGACTGTCTAAATCCTGGACGTAGTCTCCGTGACATCCCCACAGACTGTCTTAAACCTGGATGTAGTGCTTATTGAAGACAGCAGAAACCCGACTCATGGTGGACGGCCATCTGTTGCGACCGGTTGAGTCGCCATTTTTGTCAAAACCAAGCGCACCGGCTCCACGCTATCGTCCAAATATGGTCACTTCTGGCTCCAGAAAAACCAAGATGGCGAGGACCATAATGCCAAACTGAGGACTGATGAAAGAAATGTTCTTCACAGCACGCTGACTCTCAAACTTTCCCACCGCCGACATTTTGACCTCACTTTGCAACAACGTCCTCTGACTCGAAAAGGTCTGAAACTCCCAACTGGTTCTCACAGCTGACATCTCTCCCACACATGTGCACACACACACATACGAGGTGACCCCCCCCCCTTACCACCTCCTCCTCCACCTCCACCTCCTCCTGGCCTCCTTATCTCTGTCTCAGAATAGATGGTCCCTTTTCTCTGGAAGTTCATCCATTTTTCATGCCGCTCGCCTCCTGACTCCTCGCCTGCCGCTGTCACACATGTAGCCCCCAACGCCGCGGCCAACCGCCATAAATGTTTGATGTCCGAGGTCTTCTGCCTCCAAACACACACACACACACACACACACACACACACACACACACACACACACACTGTGTGCCTTAGAGACAAAGAGCTGGGCACACTCTCACGGTTTGTGTGTGTGTGAGAGAGACAGCAACACATTGTCATATAATCAATACTGTGCGGAGATCTCTTCGAGATGTTTTGGATCGCTTCATGACGTCATGCTTGAGTAACGATAGTTTTTGTCGCCTTCGAGCTGTAAAATGTTGCAGCTCGTCTAATCAATAATTTTCAGTGTAACAATGGATCCAATGACTGAATACTGCGGAGGACTTTAGGAGCTTTTTAAGGTTTGTGTTTTGTCGTCAGCGGTGACTGATGAGTCGTTGTCAGTGAAAGCGGTGGCACTTTGTCATGTTGAACTTTGTCACAGTCATCAAAGCGGAACGTAAATCCCAGACATGGTTGGATAGTAACAGATTACATGTATTATACAATAAATATAATCAGCTTAGATTACATTTGAAAACATGGAAGGAGACAGAATTCTAAGTACTTGATTACATTTTTGATAACGTCTTTAAAATACGGACATTAAGTGGTCCCTGCTCTGTTTCTGCAATAGAGACATCGCTAGATTCTTTCTGTTTGTATTCGCTTGGCAAGAATTTATTTATTTCCTCTGTGGCAGCAAAACGGCAACAACAATGACATGCTATGACACTGTAGACACACTATGAACGGACGTGAAGAAAGCGCTAATAATTGGCGGCTGTCAGGAGGTAGAGCGGGTCGTCCACTAATCAGATGATTGGCAGTTCGATCCCCGGCAAGATACTGAACCCCAAATTGCTCCTGAAGGCTGCGCCATCAGTGTATGAATGTGTGTGAATGGGTGAATGAGATGTGTAGTGTAAAAGCACCTTGAGTGGTCAGAAGACTAGAAAGGTGCTATATAAGTACAAAATCTATCATATGAATATTGTGATATTTAGTGTTTGTATAGTGTACATGTGTCTGCAGCTCTCCTCTCTGATGTGGTTTTAACCTTGTGCTTCGCCTTTTTCTTTGTCACACGTCGCCGTGCTCTCTCGCTCGCTCTCTGCTTTATGTCGCTTGACCTTCAGCTCCTTCACACACAAAGACAAGGACACTTCAGCGTGTGTGTGTGTGGAAACGCTACATATGTGTACAGTAAAACTGTTATAGACATCCTGTGTAACAGCCAACATCAGTCAGAATGTGCAAATGTTCTCACGAGTGCCTCTGTGGATAAATGCAGGGCTGAATGTCACAGGACTTCTTCAGAGCAATGTTCATGAATCATTTAGGGAACTTCCATGTAAAGTTTGGAGTATTTCATAGGAGTAAATCAGTGTTTTGAGCTGGCTGTCTCAGAAGAGGGTATAGCTTGGACACCAGGAAACAGGCAGTTGGTCACAGTATGCTTTTTGGCAACTTTTACTGTAGCTGTGGTAGGGTCTAGTTCCAGTGATAGCAGTGGCAGTCTTTTAGTCTTAAATGAAATATTTTCAAAACTGCTGAAGGGGTTGCTGTGAAATTTCCTCTTTTATTTGGTGCAACAAGTCAAAACCTCACTTCAGTTTGTGATGCAAAGACGTGGCTGCGCTTTGAGCTGTTAATGTAGCATGCTAACATGCTAAATAGTGCATGATAACAGTGAACATGCTAATATGCAAGGGATAACATACAACGAGCCGGTCGCTGTTGCACAATAAATCTAGACACGATGATGCAAGAGGTTGTACGTTATCTTATTATTCGGCTACTCACGGGAGAAATCAGTAATGTGGCACTAAATATTGATTTTAAATGATTTTATTTTGTTCGCTGTGGTGCGTCCATAGCAGCGGTCTGATATACAGAAATAACAGACAGTACAATAGGCTGTAATTGACCAATCAGAATCAAGTATTCAATAAAGCCGTGCAGTAAAAGCACATTTTGGCAATTGCGCTTTACAACAAAGGTCAACATCTAAAAATATAGACATAAACATGAAAAAATAGGTATCATAAGCAAGATAAGTACAAGAATATAAGCATTATTTAACATGCAGAAACTGAATCAATGAAGTCGACGTGCATTAAACATCCCACACGTCATTAAAAACCTAAAAATATCAACATAACCGACATAGACACCTCGAGGGGGTGATGCACATTTAACCAACTGTACAAAAAACAAGTGCCACAATGCATGTACACACACACACACACACACACACACACACAGTAATTAACCACAAGCCTGGGAGAATAAGAAAGCTTTGAGAGGGCCGCAGTAACTGAAGGCACCCTCACTGGGCCTGGATCTAATTCTGGAAACAGCTAAAGACCTCGGCCTAATGACCTGAGAGGCCTGATGGGTTATAATCAGTGAGCAAGTTAGAAATATACAGAGGAGCCAAATCATGAAGTGCTTTATAGAAAATGAGCTTTAAAGGTGAATCTGTATTTTATTAATGATTAATAATAGCATGTGAGGCTAGCATGCAGTTAGCTTTAACGTCTGTTTTCTCTGAGCCCTGAGACAATTTTTATATTCGTTACCCCCTGCTAACGAGCAAAGACCTCAATTTATCACTTTATTAATTACAGCAAGATCAACTGTTCTCAGCAGCTCGACACCAAGCTTTAAATTTTGATACATTTAGCAGAAATCTAAGCTTAAAACGTGCCAACAGCCCCGGTCACCTCTATACAGCACATACATAAATGCATCAGTGTGTACTTCACAGTGTGTGTTACAGTGTGTACCGTACACGCAGGTGGACTGTGACCTCAGTAAAGTAGAAGATGCCCTCCATCAGAGCAGCGTATGTATCACAAGACTTCCTGTGGCCCGGTGTGTGTCAGTGTGTTGGTATGTGTGTTATGTGTGTGTGTGTACAGAGGGTGGCCAGGGGCCCAGAGGTGCTCAGGGTTAATGGATGGAGCCTCGTACCTCCCGCTGACAGCAGGTTAATAACCAGAGAAACACACACACACACACACACAGAGGCAGGCAGGCAGGTGGAGGGGGTGAAGGAGAGCGAGACACATCGGTTACTGAGGGGGAGAGAGAGAGAGAGAGAGAGAGAGAGAGAGAGAGAGAGAGAGAGAGAGAGAGAGAGAGAGAGAGAGACTCTTCACACACTGTCGCCTTTTCTTCTTCTTCTCTTTCTGACTCCATTACCGGGTTCACACACTACCCAACATGTCACCACGGAGCAGAGCGAAGATCTACTTCAGTACTTCAGTGGACTCACATGCAAGAAATGTTTTACTCCACTACATTTATCCGATGAGTTCATAGACTGTCTAAAACCTGGACGTAGTCTCTGTGACGTCGTTGTGAGAGGCGTTGTGAAGATCATTGTGGTGGCTCTGGTTTTCATAACATGCTAAAATGCTAAATAGTGCATGATAACAGTGAACATGCTAATATGCAAGGGGGAACATACAACAAGCCGGTCACTGTTGCAAAATAAACCCCGACACGGTGATGCAAGACCTCGACACCAAGAGGTTGTACGTTATCGCACTTATTATTCGGCTACTCATTAGAGAAATCAGTAATTTGGCACTAAATATTGATTTAAAATGATTTTATTTAGTCCGCTGTGGTGCGTCTATAGCAGTAGTCTGATATACAAAAATAACAGACTGTACAATAGGCTGTACATGAACATCTAATATAGAAAGAAATGGAATAAAATTACTCGATCAGAAGCTGTAAAGCATCTGAGAACCGTCTGCAGAATGCAAAATTACTGAAGTATAACAGAGTTGGAAAAAAACATCAGTGAAGATAAAATATTAGTGCTGTGAAACAGGTGTGAGCACGAAGCGGCTGCTTTAAGACATACGTGTGTTCAGCAAAATGTGCTTATGTAAATAAGGCCAACGCACACACACACACACACACACACACACACACAATGAAAAATATTCAGAGCAGGAGACCTCTGAAGTGAATCAAAAGCTGCAGAGTTGAACGAACGCCTGTGACAGGAAGATCAGCGCTAATGGTTTTAATAGTCCAACATCACCCCATTAAGACACACGCACACACACACACACACACACACACACACTCATTCACATATGACAGGGACAGACATTTCAAGGTTGTGCTGCAAGCTGCTTCTCCCTCCTCTCCCGCCTTTTTTTCCCTCTTCCACTGAGATGTCTTTTCCACTAGGTCAGCATTAAAATCAGGTCTTAAGGAAAGTGACATTAGCGATGATAAATGAGTTACATGTTTCATTAATCACCCAGATGAAAGGTGTGCGGAGAGAGAGAGGGAGGGAGAGAGGCGGCTAGGAGAGGATGAATGCGAGAGAGAGACGGAGCGCTCTTGTGCTCCTTTGGCCTCTCTTTGTTTGTCGAGAGGCGAGCGGCTGATTCACGCACGCCGGACGTAAAAAAAAGAGAAAAAACTGCAATCAAAGTGACAAAGTCAAATAGCCGCGGAGCTTCCAGCTTCCAGGGAATAATCACATTCAATCATAAATTCCATTTTGTCGTCGGTTGAAAAGCCCCTGACAGTAATTATGTGAGTTGAATGCTCTCAGCGTGGACAAGTTGAGCCAATTAGCAAGCCGGGAAGTCATTTTGAGCGGCTGTTTACTTGTCTCGCTCCGTGTGAACCCTGCCGTGTTCGCGTGGCGGCGAGAGGAGAATGAGAGCGCGTTGTTGTGTTTAACTTTGATCTCAGCGATCCTTCACAGAACTTCAAGAGCTTCGTGTCATCGCGACGACATTTACAGCGAGGAGAACGTCTCGTACGTGTCGGTGTCAAAAGGTTGTTCAGGTGTTCGTACGGAGGATTAAAAAAGGGTCTTGTAATTAAAATGCTCTCACGACTCGTTCTTCTGACATAAAACAAGAATTCTGACTGGAGTCAGTGACACATTTTAAAGTTCACTCTGCCTGTTAGTCAGACAAAGAAAGCCGGTTTAAAGGCTGCACAGGGTTTCTTTGCCATTATGTTTTTATTGACTGAATCCACCGCGCTGGAAAAAATAGACAAGATTAGAGTTTATCAGTTCATAAGATGTCTGAATGTTATCAGATGCATCTGAAATATTCCTTCGCCTTCTCGTTTCGGGTCTTAGTGCCGCCAACATCCGAGTGTGAGATGAGAAAAATGTATCAGGTGTTTATGTTGTTCTCAGCTCCTTCTTATGGCTAAATATTTCATTTTATTTCATGTTAGATCAGGCGTCATCAATTCTGATTTCAGGAGGTCCGGTTAGAGAAATGCTCACGTTCGGGTTCCGCGTGTTTAAGTTGCGTTATATTTTAATTTTACATTACAATTATTTTAGATATATTGAAGCAGCATTGTTATTGTATCAACATCTGCACTGTGTGAAGTCAACGACTCAAATCAAACAAAGAAAGCTATAATTCAACGTCATGGCAACGATATTTATTTTCAGTGCAGCTCTGGACTCTGGAGAGCTACATACAGTAATACATAATACATCAAATAAATAAATAAGAAAAGTCAAATAATAATAATAATAATAATAATAATAATAACAAGTTATTGGCTGACTTGGCTGCAATCTTCCAGATTAAAAGCCGGTTTTCGGTGTGAACCTTCACCGGACCCGGACTGAGTTTCAACTGCTGGATGGACTGCAGACGTTCATGTTGCCTCAACGTGAGGAACTTCAGTTTCTTCAGTACTTTAGTGTTCGATCAACACCGAGAGAACCAGAGAGGCACGAGTGACATTTGACCAACTAACCAGAACAAAGAATGACCAAACTGATTTACTTTAATATTCAAACTTCATAAACATGTGGATGTAGAGCTGTAGACTTGTTTTACTCAACACCACAGATAAACCAGAATTACACAGTGTAGTATGCACTGCACATGTTGCAGAAAAGTTTGTTTAAATATGTTGTAATGTTGAATAATGTCATTTTTTGGAAAACTAAACGAGGCTCAAACCTTCGTGGAACTGCAGAGTCGTTGATTCTCAGTGAGTTCAACGTTACAAACAGTCATTTTTTCCATTTCAAAATCAAAATAATGATGATTTATTGCAGCTTTAAGTGGCGTCGCTGAAGCTTTCTGCAGCAGTCCGGCTCTTCCTCTGAGCGTCTTCGAGGACACCATTAAGAAGACATGATGGGATCAGGACGGAGAAACCACCTCCTCAAATACACCACCACGGCACCGCTTATAGAGCCGCTTGCATTCCCACGATTCTTTGTTCTTATAGTCTCCGGTACGGTCACGTTCAGTCACCGAGCAGCTGCTGTTAACCTGCAGGACAAATGAGCTTTCTTTCTTCTTCTTCTGTCTTTCTTTTATTTTTTGTCCTTTTGCTTCATTTCTTTCCATCGCTCTTTGTTTCTGATGTCTCTTTAGTCTCTTTCTCTTCTTTTGTGAGGACCACATACACAACCAAGTCTCACTTTTCCTCTCTAGAGGAAGTTTTCTTGGTTTTTGTTCAGGTTATCTGAGAGAGAGCAGGTGGCTGTCAGAGGTAACCTGTAACCAGTCACCAGAGGAGCGAGGTGGGGAGCGACGGGAAGAAGGGGGAGGAGGAAACAAAGAGAGGAAGAGGCGTAGGAGGAGGAGGAAGGAGGGAGGGGGTTAGGAGGGAAGAAGGATTGTAAATTAAAGAGGAGCGATAGCAGCAGCCTCTTAGTCTTATCTTAATTATAAACACGATGACCCAGCTGTGCCGCTCGCCGTGCGGCGGCCGTCTGACGGTGACCACTGACAGACACACATTCGTCGGCACAGACCTAATAAACCTGTCTGACTCCCCTAATCAGCTCATTTTCCCCTGTGTGTGTGTGTGTGTGTGTGTGTGTGTGTGTGTGTGTGCGCGCGCATGCTCCGTCCCGTGAGACCAGGTGAGCACTGAGATGATGCTTTAATTGCTTTTTCCTCTTTCCTCCAGCTCTCCCTCATTCCATCCCTCAGTGTCTGTTGTCTCAGTGAGCACGGCAGTGTAACACACACACATCCACACACACACACACACACACCAGAGCTGCTGCAGAGGATTTCACTGATTTCATGCTGTGTTCGAGTCTTTTCCAGCTGAATTGTATCACTGCAGTCAGAGCTGATTTGTGTGTGTGAAGCTTCTCGAGGTGCAGTGTGTGTGTGTGTGTGTGTGTGTGTGTGTGTGTGTGTGTGTGTGTGTTCATTTCACACACTGTATATTTACTTATGTTGTGCTGAAATGTTAACTAGCTGGTTGAGCCAACTTTAACTCTTCATGATCGTCACTGCTGAGCGACTTCTTGTGGTTGAACGCCATCGTTTCTGAGCAGAAGAAGAAGAATCGTGACGCTGCAGCATCGCTAAACCTCCGAGGGGAATGTCACTGACATTACAGCACGCTCATGGTTAACACGGGTCCTTGAAATCCTTGAAAGAGAATTACAAGTGAATTTGAGGGGAAAAGAAAAGAAAGTGCTTGAATTAAGATAATTTAATGCAAGAGGAGAAATTGAAGTTCTTTTGATCATCGTTTCACGATTGAGTCAAATTAAGTAACCTCGATCCGTGTCTCAAACTTACCTCTATGTTGGTTCCTTGAATTTGAGGGAAGTGGGCCTGGAAACTCCCTGATAAGTCCTTAAATTTGATGTTTAAGAAGGCGTAGGAACCCTGTAATCAAGTAAAAGTTTCTGTTAGCACGCTGACCAAGCAAGACGAGACACAGAAATATTGGCCAAATATCTGAACAGTTGAGGGTTTAGTCTGAACTTTGACCTTTAATGTCTCCTGGTATAGACGTACTATCGCGCGTGTGTGTGTGTGTGTGTGTGTGTGTGTGTGTGTGTGTGTGTGTGTGTGTGTGTGTGTGTGTGTGTGTGTGTGTGTGTGTGTGTGTGTGTGTGGTAAAGTCCACATTAGATGACAGGAAGCTGTTTCTGTTGTGGCCTTTTCGATCTCTTGTAAACAAGTTTAAAGTTCACATCCAGCTGTTGGAGAAATAATCCAGGATTTAAAGGTGACAGAACCAACATGGAGGATTTATCTCACATTGTGTGCTGTGTTGAAGTCCGCTATCTCCCCTTTGAATGGACTTTAAGCCAAGAAAGACGGGATTAGGCTCCGGCTTTATCCCGTTTTTATATTAAAAAAAGCGTGAATGTCATCGGCTGCATCTGAAATGTGTTTCCAGAGAATTCCCTTTTTTTCAGTCTCTGCCTCCCAAATCACTTCTAAACGGCTCCCTCGTTAAGCCGACATATTGCTCCCATTCCCAGCCAGAGTCATTTCAATTAGCTAATGAGAGCCGGGAGGGAGGACGCCCAGCGCTCCTCTGATCCTCAAGGTTAGAGCTGGACGGACGGAGACGGAGACGGAGCGCTCGGTCTAATCTAAACTGCAGGGGTAATTACATCCAGCAGCCGCTACAGGAGAGAAATTAGCCGATGAGCCGATGGTGGTGAGAGAGAGAGAGTGGACAGCTGGGAGAGAGAGCGAGGTTCATCATCAGAGAGCAGAGAGTCCTCGGAGAGTTCAACCGAGTCAAAACTTAAAAATTCAAGTTCTTTTATTCTTTTAGCAGTCATCAGAAGTCAGACGTCTAAAGCTAAACGAGGCTCAAACCTTCGTGGAACCGCAGAGTCGTTGATTCTCAGTGAGTTCAGCGTTACAAACTCAAACTAATGATTTATGCAGCTTTAAGTGGCGTCGCTGAAGCTTTCTGCAGCAGTCCGGCTCTTCCTCTGAGCGTCTTCGAGGACACCATTAAGATTACTATTTAGATAGAAAGACATGATGGGATCACGTCTGCCTCGGGTCAGGACGGAGAAACCACCTCCTCAAATACACCACCACGGCGCTGCTTATAGAGCCGCTCGCATTCCCACAATGCTTTGTTCTTATCGTCTCCAGTACGGTCACGTTCAGTCACGAGCAGCAGGACAAATGAGCTTTCTTTCTTCTTCTTCTTCTGTCTTTATGTTTCTTTTATTTTTTGTCCTTTTGCTTCATTTCTATCCGTCGTTCTTTGTTTCTTTCACAGTCTTTCTCTCTTCTTTTGATCTATACATATAAAATCAGGTCTAGAGGACGTTTTCTCAGTTTTCATTCAGTTCTCGGGCTATCTGTGAGAGCAGGTGGCCGTCAGAGGTAACCTGTACCTCGTCACCACCAGACTGAGGTGGTGAACGCTGGGAGAAGGACTGGAAAGAAACAAAGAAACTCTACGCTGAACGCGGCATTTAGCGTCTAAACCGACTCGTGCTGACGAGATAATTAGCTCTCACACATCGGTGTGTTTCTGCTTTAGCAAGCTGAGGTCCAACATGAGGCACGAGTCCATGTTTGTAGACAGAAGTAGACACAATCTGGTAAAACGTACAAAGTCTGTCGCTCTTGAACTCCAAACCTCGGCTTTCTATGTCCTTTTTCCCCTCCTCATCCGGTAGCACAGCAGCAGCAGCTAATCATATCTGATCGCCTGGTTGTGTACGCAGCTCCGCTCCACAGGAGCACCAGCTGTTTCGCCCGACAAGCTTGGGCCGAGGCGGTTTTGAGGCGGCCGCGCCTGTAGTAGACGCGTCTGTTTGATCAGTCCCTCAGGCTGCTGTCCGGACGTTAAAATGTGTCTTTCTGTGTCAACAGAGAAACAACAGCCTTCCAAATGGTTCATGCAAAGAGAGGTCGGCGTGATGGAACTGTGAAGTGGTTTTAAGCTGCAACCAGCAGCTCTACAGCTCGCAGTTGGTTGGTCGGTCTTTCAGTTTTCACCTGGATGCTGAAATTTGACATGAAGGTCAAAATAAAGGCTAAAAGATTGCAACAAGGTGAACTTGCACAAGATTTTTGTGCCAATTTGTAAACAAAAATCTCTCCTCTCCTTGGTCTACAAAGTTGTAGACATCCTAAAGCAACTTTTCTATTGATATAGAGGTTTCCATAGAGGTCAAGTGTTTGTAAGGTTGCGTGCACGTGGATGCATGTGTGGTTGCAGCAACTGCAAATCTGCGCTTGTTGCTGCCACTGACAGTTTAAAGAATAGACAGCGTATGCGTGACGTCACCTATACGTTCATGCAGAAGCTCAAAATCTGCTAATCTAAAAATTGACGCGGATCATCGGCTAATCTGAGGGAGCCACGCTCTTAATTCTGCAGAACTTTAATCCCTAACATAATTTGAACAGGTGAGTTCTATAAAAATCAGCCCGTTCAGCTCTGGCAGCCGCGTTGCAGCCACGTCCGGTGGGATTTAGCGGTAAGAGAAGCTCTCGGATCTTCATTCAGGAGCTTGAAATGATGTTGCATTCAGGCACATTAAGTGCCGTACTCCTGTTCGTCATATAAAGTTCGACTGCGTGATTCATTTTTGGTTTGGAGCCTGTCATTTTGCAACATTCAAATATGAACATTTCTGTTACTGCAGCCACTTTCATGAATAATGCCTGCAGAGACGTTTAGAGGACGTTGCAGCCTTCGAGCTCTATAAGTGCTTCATTGTTGTATCCTCTCTTTGCATTCTACGTATGCATTTATGAATGTCTAATATAAGTAAATAGTAAAATAACACAGTTAAGCCCAGATGGCTCCATCTGTTAGTGCTGCTTCCCCACTGAGAGGACAATGAAGCTTTTCCTTCCTCTACATCTTTCTATTTATCTCACTCTCAATTTAATGGCCCATTGGCCAGCCAGAGAGGAGGCCCCAGAAAAGATTAATCCACAGCTCAGCCTGGGGGAGATTCAGTCCACGGGAAACCTGCTGGGGCTCTTTAGCTCCATGAGCTTGGAGATAGAGAGAGAACATGTAAATGAAGTGAACCTGTGAGGAGCAGGTGAGTGGGAAGGTGTAATGGTTTCCTGCTGCTGCTGCTGTGAGATAGGCCACATGCTGGATCTCTGCCAGGTGGAGCGGCGCTTTGTGCTTGTTTGGACTCATTTTGTTTAAGTTGGACTGAAGACTTTTTGTTTATCGGGTTCGAAATCGAAGCCTCGTCACGTGATTTAAAAGATTCCTATAAAACAACATGAAACACTTGACCCTGTGGAGTTTTGTGCACATTCACGTGAATCTGCAGCGGTTGTATTAAACTGTTCAGTTATTTCAAGCAGTGCATTGTACTGTAAATGTAATCAATGCACTCACTTCCCTCAACTATGAAACACGTCGAGCACATTTGAGAGGAATGTTTGGCCTTTGCCAACGACTGATGATCACCGGACCACCGGGCACATCGTGGCTGCAACGCTGTTTTGGTTCGTCCTGCACGCGACTTCAAACTCCACCGGGAGCGTTTCAGAAGCGTTTCTCCCTCCAGACTTTGTTTACTTGCTCAGATTTGGTAATTTTCCTGGTTCATGTTCTTCTAAATATGCTTCTACATTGTAAATATGCTACGTAGTTCATTTGTTTCTCTTTTGTCTGTTTTTACGACCGGCAGTTTACACTGAGGTGTTTTATTTTGAAAATCCACTGGGTTCTCTATGCTGTTTCTGTGTCTGGCTTCCTGATCAAAATCGATGCAGTACTCGATCCTCTGGAGTTTTTTGTGCTGTACGTGCATGAACAATTAACACCCAGAACATAATCCAGCTTCATACATGAGTTTGCGTTTCATCTGTCCTTGCTGTTGATTCAGTTAATGCAGCATGACGTTTAGGGCTGCAACTCGCGATCATCTTCATTATTGATTCATCTGTTGATCATTTGGTCTAGAAAAAGGTGGCAAAGTGTTTCCCAAAGCCCAAGGCGACTTTTTTTTTGTCCAGAATTCAAAGATATTCACTTTTATTGGACTAAAGAAGCCAGAAAAAAAACAGAAAATTCACATTTTAGAAGCTGAAATTTCAGCCAAAATAGTCGGTGGTTAATTTAATAGTTGACAACTAATCAAGTAACTGACTAATTGTTGCAGACTCATTTCTGACCCTGCTGAAGTGCTGCTGAGCACTAAAACTGCTCACTTTAGTGTCAACAGAGCCACTCTGCAGCTAACTTCATGTTTCCACACTCTGTGTGAGTGAACAGAAAGAAGATTTTCCTTCGGGGATCAATAAAGACTCACGTTATTACCTCGATGGACCTGTGTGTTTATGTAAGTTGCATCAGCCTCCCGCTGCTCTCGGGTTTATTCTCTGACTGAACGTCGTGAAAATGTATCTGAGCTTTGAAAAGGTGAATAAATTCAGGTTCAGCAGGTTTATGACATACAGTACAGTACGCAGTGATGGTGGTGGTGTTCTCTGCCTTTTGCTGGTTTTAAAACACAAATCTAATTTTACTACACGACTTCACAGCACACTTCATGTTAACACACATTCTCTGTGTGAATATTCATGTGTGTACTTCCTGTAGACGACACAAACGTCCTGCACAGCGTCTTTGTTCTCGTCTGCTGTGAACGTTCCGCTCTTGGATCCGGTCATCAAAGTGTTCTTCTACGAGTTAATTAACAGTATTCACATCACACTCGACCTCAAAGACTCCAACCTGATGCCTTTTTTTCTGTTTCCTTTTCCTGCTCTGCAAAGCACAGTTTATCTTTTCATTTTTCCTCTCAGCCGTTTAAATCACACGCAGGTTTTATGTTGTATTGTCCAGTTATATGAGCTGAATAGCAACAAGTAACAACTCGACAACAATGGAAATATTTGTTTCAACACTCGTCTGATGAAGATTTAAAAACTACTTGACTGAGATTTAAACATATTAAGAAATGTACAGATAAATGCCTTCAAGTGTGTGTGTGTGTGTGTGTGTGTGTGTGTGTGTGTGTGTGTGTGTGTGTCGGTCTGTGTGTGTATTTCATTCGTGGTAGTGAGGTCAAACTGTGACATAACATCAGCTGACCACGGCAGTGTGGAGGCTTTTTTTGCTCCGTCTGTAACCTTGTTTCATTCTGACCGATTCACGTAATTACAATTGATTTCCAGTTTTCTGTGTGTGTGTGTGTGTGTGTGTGTGTGTGTGTGTGCGTGCGTGTGTGTGTGTGCTGCAGCTTTATGCTGTTTCCCGTGACGCTGACCTTTGTTCACAACAGAATTGAGTTTATTAACTTTATGTGGTTTTATTGTGTTTAAACTTTCTGTGGCTGCTTGTTAAAATGCAGCTTTAGTTGTTTTTGTCGTTCACGGTACCAACAGAACCGTCAGAATACAGAGTGACGCCTTCGTCCACGTACAGACCTTTTGTGTCTTCCTTCCTGGAAACACGGCTGTTGGTGTTTTAATTAATAATTTAATTTCTGGTGAAGGTACAAGAGCTGAAAAAGCTGTCCACTCTGAGAGGTGTGTGATCATCTCAAGTGTTCAAGCTCTTCTTCTCTGGTGTTAAATCAGGAGGCGAACTGACTACTGTGTCTTTAATCTGTTATCCACCAGAAGAATGCTAAATTACTCTGTGTATATTGAGTGTGTGTGTGTGTGTTTTCATGTGTGTGTGTGTGTGTGTGTGTGTGTGTGTGTGTGTGTGTGTGTGTGTGTCTCTGTAACTGTGTTCATTTATCTCAGACAGAGATTTGTCTTGTTTTTATCTCCATTAATGAGCTTTGTTCCAACATAAAGAAGCACAGATCGCCTGAAGTGATGCAGATCTGAGGCTCCCTGTTCGAGTGTGTGTGTGTGTGTGTGTGTGTGTGTGTGTGTCGTACATGTCAACAGCCTTAGTCAAATATTCATGTGAGTCTGTGCCTGCAGCTCTGTCACATACTGTATTATATCAGCCCTGAGCTGCTGCTGCTGTTTACCTCTGTGCAATTACTGTTTCAGTATTATAGGACAGCTAACTGTGGAGGATTATACACACTCCAGTGAGCAGCTGACACTCTGACTGTGTGTGTGTTTGTATGAAGAGGACGAGCTCTGTGTGCTCTTTGTTCTGTTCACTTATGTGATTTATCTTATGTTTAGATTTTGTTTATTTCTATATATATTAATATGTAGTAGATATCACAGTGTGGTATGTCACAGAGCTAAACAAACCTACAAATTGTAAATGTTTTTCTTCTGGTTACATTAACTATGATCAAAAACTAGTGAGTTGATGAAGAAGCCCAGCTGGACAAGATTTACTCTTCTCTGGCGGCTTCTTGCTTGGTTACATTACCCGCTTGCCCAGCTCCTGTTCTGGCACAACACCAGCTCCGCTCCCTGTCAGCATTCCCTCACCTGTAAACCTCCTCTTCTTCTTCACTGTGGTCCAAAACGCCTGTGGTACAAACTGAGCTAACATGTAGCTAACAGCAGCTAACAAACTGAGCTAACATTAGCTAACAGCAGCTACAGTTGTCAGCAGTTTACTTCACTGTCCATCAGGAAACTCTGTAAATCACAGAGAGTTGAGGCGGAGCAGCCGGAGGACATCAGAGGGAAAACCAGAAAACATTTTCTCCATAAAATATGATCCAGTTCTCAGCTGTATGTACGTGTATTTTGCTGTTGTATTCATCTTTCCCTCCTTTCCTTTCATTTTCCTTTCCCACTCATCTCTTCTTTGTTCCCTCTGCAGGAATCCAGCATACATTATTATATTATTCAAAACACTTTCAGAGAGCTGCTCTGGAGAAATACAATATATAAATCTACTCATTTGTCCTTCAAGGCGAGCCTGCACTCTGCACATAAAACCACATAAAAAGTCTTTTGCTGTTTTTTTTTTTGTGTTGCTCTGTGTCGCAGCTGTGTGTGCGTGCTGCAGAAGGTGAGTGAAAATGGTTAAAAGGTTGACGGCCACCGAGCGCATTTGTATTCATGAAAACTACACGAATCTGCTGATGGGTATTTTCGAGAGCTGGAAAAGTGTTGAGATGTGGTTTTGCTGTGTTTGTGTTTAGCTGGGAGTCTTTTGTGCTCTCATTAATGTATAATACAGACAAATGGTACAGGAGCTGATGTATGATTGTGTATGCAGCATGCTGTGTGTTACAGAGGAATAACTTAACAGGAGGGCTGCAGTCACTGCACTCTAATCCTGAAGTGTGGCAATTACTCAACGGATACATTCCTCTCTTTGTCTTCCTCCTTTATAAACCTTTAATGGTGGAAGTATTCAGAAGCTTACAGTGTAAGTCCATTGGTTTTAACTGAAGACGTAAATCAGACTTTACCTGTGTGATTCAAATCTTTAGTAACAACAATGAAAGGTGCATTCTTTTCTATAACAGAACACCTGTGAATACATTATGTCTCTTATACCATCGTCACTTAAAGTCTGTGTAAAGGCAATTCTTTGAAAATACATTAAATATGTTGGAAAATAGTTGCTGAAAACACGTGAAAAGACTTTAAACGATATTTCAACTGACGAGTTTCAGTCCAGGATTTTGTGGGCGGTCCTTAAAGGGTGGCTCGATGACACGCTGAGGCCACCCTCCCCACAGTCCTGGAGCTGAGAATTCATTTTTACCTGATTTTGACGCCTAATTTCATAAACTTGTCGATATTTTTAATCATTCAAATTTGGCTGGATGGTTAATAACACTTTCTTCTTTGGTCAGACAAACTCAGAACACATATTTATCAGGACCGGAGGAGCTGATCACTTTAGCACAATGGACACATATGGACACAGGAAAACTTCCTCTCCTGTAATTGTCCCTGGCCCCAAAAAGTTTGACAACCTGGTCTAATCTATCATTCGATTGTTTCACCCGTCAGGTGACCTCTAATAAAGTCTAAACATTGGTACTGTTGCTTTGGCTGTGTGATATAACCAAAATGTCATAGCCTGATAGTCCTACTTTCATGTCTAGATAACAGTACATATCATGGTAACTTTTTATGAATTCATTCCTCTTTTTTTGATCGTTTCTATGTTGATGATGTTGATTTATATCTTTTATCTCACAGGGAATGTCTCTGTTTTAATCTTTGTAGTTTTGTTGGCTACGTATTACATTTAAACCAACTGCAGCTGTGTGTACCCATGATAAATGTTCCCCCTGGGACAATAAAGTATATCTCATCTTATCTTAGAATAACATGAACGCATGTAAATGCATATTTTTTTCTTACATTTTACACTTCCAGCAGTCTTTGTAAATGGAAGTTGCACCCGCTATCTTCATGATTATTTTCTGTGTGATGAGCTGTGGCCAAAAGCGTCTGTGACGTCTGAGTTTGGGGTTTGTTTTGAGCATTCGGTGGTACTATTGTGGCTCTCATCTGTAGACTCTCTGTACTGTTTGACATGACTCTTGCGGGCATATTTCCAGCCTGAATTGGTGCCGTCTAATGTGTCATGTCATCCAAATGACAAAAATCTTGGCGTGAAGAGCTGCAGGTTAAACTGTTGAGTGGAAGTGTGTTCAAGGTGATGTGACGTGATTTTTATGTGCAACGCTACCGATCCAATCAGGAATGTTTGTATTCATCACATCGTTCATGGCTGAAAACACAAATAATTTCCACAATGACACACACACACACACACACACACCCTGTGCCCGGTGATTCACCCTCTCTCTCTGGGCTCGGCCTCTTGGCACTCGCTCTGGCTGGCTGTGACACTTTGTTCTAGTTTGTTCTCGCAGTTGTTGGCCAATAAAAAAAGAGAGGAGGCATGAAGGGAGTTTACCAAATAAGTTGAGTTCAGCCAAAGGCAAAGCTTCAATACACTGGCTGGAGTTTGTGTTGGACACATCCACAGAAACACTGTGACCGGGTGACTCCACACAGAGAGATTTAAATGTACAGACCTGCTGCATGCATACATGCATGTAAATAGTCACGACTGACGTGTGACACACACATCATGCATGCACAAACACACACCGACAGTCAGAGGTCAGTGTGACAGTCAGCTTCATGCTTAATGCAACGAATGCACCGGGATCCAAACGCACAGTGTCGGATGTTTCCTCGGCCGTGTCGTTTCTTCTTCTCGTCTCTCTCTCGTCTTTCTGGAGACCAATTACAGCAGGAAACATCTGAAAAGTGAAGACTGTGACAACAAGCACGACCATCAGGATGAAGAGAGCCACTTCATTTAGTGAACTCGGGCTGCTGTCGCCTCGTCTGAGCTTCTGCTGAACTTCAGATGCATTTTTATACATTTTGTCCTTCATCTTTAAAGTCCCCATGAAGTCTTTTTTATCACATGTCCAGCACTGTAAGTCAGCTATACTCCACTATCTGGCCCAACAATGACAATGAGCAATGCAACAACAACAAAACCACCTCGGTACTGTATTGCCAGTTGTCAAACCGGCCTCTGTCGGTGTCTGATGCTGTGTTCGGGGTCCAGACTGGGTTTACTGGAAGCGTCAGCCAATAGGACGACTCTTCAGTCATTGGGGCCCCAATTGCTGCATGCTGCTTTTGGTGGTAACACTCTGTAAACACCAACCAGTCTGCATGGGAAGTCTTACAGGAAATATGTGAATATGAGGAAGCAACAAGCAACACGCTAGATGTTTCATGGGAACTTTAAAAATGATCTGTGACTTCAGTATCGGCAATGAAGCAACTGAGTAAGTTTGGCTTCGATAGTGTTGTCACCAGCTTTTGCGTGTCATTTCCTGTCTGTTTCAGTCTCCAGCAGCTGTTTTCATCCACCGTACACGACATGTCCGAGAGACAAACAGCAGACGAAGTTAGTTTGCTCTGAGAGAAAAAAGTCCCTCTGATGATGAATGTGGACCTGTGGCATGTCCTCAACTGTGCCATTAATAATGTATTGAGACCCCGTTGAGCGGAATGTCAGGTTGTTTGGGAACATGATGCCAATGTGATGATGAGTAGCAGGAGGTGGGTGATCTATCAGAGGTGATAAATGAGAGGAAGGAGAAGAGCCGAGGATGAATTAGAGGGACTCTGTAGGGTCCCTGCCTGTTACACAGAGGGTCAGATGAGACACAATGTCCAGCTTTCAGTCGGCTTTAATCCAACCATCCACTGATGAACTGGGAGGATTTACTGGTTTATTATTGCGAATTCTGCATTCCTCTTCTTTGAAAATGTTACTTCTAAATTGGTTAGTTATAGGAATCCAAATATTAGATAGAAAGCTGCAAATCTCAATGTGACTTTCAGGGTTTCTTGAGTTAATAAGGTCTCAGATGTCCTTGAAACACGCCTGGAAATCGAGTTTTTCCAAACAACCTCTGCGTTTTCAAGCAGCGATAACTTTGACTGAAAAATATAAATGTGACAAAAGTGTTTCCTGTGATGGATTACTTCTCTGTGCAACTTGATTTTCACAGCGCACTGAAGTGATCTGAACCCTAGAGGCTGCTGGGAAAGAAAATCTGAATCTAAAAACATACATTATGATTTAGAAAATGGTCTGCAGTGATTTAAATCACATCGGGCTGACTGGACGTTTCGCCTCTGGCATCGTGCTGTGACGTCACCGAGGTGGACTGAGATTTGCTCAGAGGTGCAGATCACTTAAAAGTTTAAAGGAAGTTGTGCAGACGTAACAAATCCTCCAACATGAACAAAACAGCTTGTTCAACACCGAATTGGTCCTCTGATGTCCTCCGGCTGATCCGCCTCAACTCTCTGTGATTTACAGAGTTTCCTGATGGACAGTGAAGTAAACTGCTGACAACTGTAGCTGCTGTTAGCTAATGTTAGCTCAGTTTGTTAGCTGCTGTTAGCTCAGTTTGTTAGCCGCTGTTAGCTAATGTTAGCTCAGTTTGTTAGCCGCTGTTAGCTAATGTTAGCTCAGTTTGTTAGCTGGGCTTCCAGGACTGTGACCTCGAGAGGATTTTTTGCACTGGAGCTTTAGACCAGGAGTAGAAGGAAGAGAGGGGATAATGCTAGTGGCCAATGTCAGCATTGTCATGCTCAGCAGCTTCTGTCGGACATAATGGCAGAGGAGAAGAGAGTGAAGAGGACGTTAACGGAGGAAGCTAAGAAGAGAAAAGGAGAGAGTGAGCGAGCAAGAAGCCGCCGGACAAGAGTAAATGCTGTTGTTGACCTTGTTGATTGGCTGTTAGCAAAGTTGTCGACATAAACACTTTGGTTCAGTTTTTAGGAAGCTTTAAGTCCTTAAGTTGATTTTTTATAGAGTAGTAAAATGAATGGAAAGCAATGGCTGCATCGACAGTAACTAGAAGTGCATGAACTAAACTATGTGATGAATTTAATGCATGAGGTTCTAGTCATTTTTTATCTGTTGACACCGATGTAGCTGAAACATTACTTCATTTTCATTTTGTATTTTGTTTATGAGGTTCTTCTTTCTGTCGTGTGGCATCTGTCTGACGTCGTTACCGTATAACGCAGACGGATATCTGCTGTTTGTGTTTGTTGGAAGCTGTGAACAAAGTCAGTAACTGAAATAAATACACGCATCAACATATTTTTAGCACAAAGGGAACCTCGTGTTACGTTTAGAAACAGCTCCATCAGCCTGAAGACATGTAATGTGCATTTAGGATGTATATACTGTGTATGGAGCCGAGCGTGTTAACGCAGCAGCGTATGTGATCACAAAGCAAGACGAATGACTTGCATTTGTTTGTGTGAGAGACATCATCTATAGCGTTTAGCTATGAATGTAAATCAGAGAGTCTCCAGACAAAGGCAGCGTCCACGTTTGCATGCCTACATATGAGTGCATGCATGTATGCTAATGTATGCGTGTGTGTCGGTGTCAGAGTGTGCACATACAGTAAGCCTGTGTGTGTATGTGTGTGTGTGTGTGTGTGTGTGTGTGTGTGTGTGTGTGTGTGTGTGTGTGCTGGCCTCGTGGCCCTGGTTGTCTGGCAGGTTCCCCCCTGGGGAGCAGAGCGGGAAGCTGTCATGGGAGATTGGTCAGGAGGAGATGGAGGATCAAGGTTTCAGTGGGCTAACAGAGGCTTAGCCGCTAATAGCACCGCTGCAGAGGGTCTGCTTAAGATTCAACACACACGAGGGAGGAATATCAGCCTGTTTGCACAACAGGGATGGAAAGGTGGCAGCGGTATCTATGCATTATAATTAAGGCTGTCAAGCGGATAAAAATTAATCTAATTAATTCCATTCTTTGATGAATTCATCTAAATTAATCACATAAATCAATATTTGCTGTGAGAAGCATTTAAAAATATTATGCAGGTTGTAATCTGTCTCAGGTAGACTCATCCGGTCTGAACACCTGTTCGAGCCTGATCAGTCTGTGCAGGTCTTGAGCTGATGTTTGCAGCTTGAAATTGTCGGATGATGCTCCAGTATAAAGTAAGGCTGGAGAGCTGTTGAGCAGAACAAAGAAACAAAGAGGCAGAAGAGCAGCAGAAGAGGAAGGGATGGAGAAACCAGAGCGACTGGCAACCAGAGGAAGAGGAGGAGGAGGAGGAAGATGAGGAGGAGGAAAAGCGTTATAATATGAGCAGTGGTGGAGAGGAGATTGTCATTTCAAGCCTTCACATTGGTAACAGGATCCGGCCGTCACGCTCCAGCAGCAGCCTGCAGGTCACCTCAGCCCTCCACCTCATTTCTCTCTCTCTCTATCTGTCTCACATCCAGACCTGCACTTCATTTTTTAAGAGTGCGGCCAACAAAACAAATCAAATCCACGGAGAGTCGGAACTCCTTCAGCAAATCACGATACAAGCTGAGTGCAGAAGCAGAGGGAGCAGGGAGTCGATGAACTCGTGACCCACAGAGGGCGTTTGGTCAGGATACCAGGAGATGGAGGAGGGCGAAGAAATCTGCAACTCTTATACTCCATACTTACGTACTGTCCATGAACACGACGTGTAAAACTCCCACTGTCCATTTATTCCCATTATTTTATGACTTGCATCCATAAAACCTGGACGTAGTCTCCGTGACGTCCCCACAGACTGTCTAAAACCTGGACGCAGTCTCTCTGACGACCCCACAGACTGTCTAAAACCTGGACGTAGTCTCCGTGACGTCCCCGCAGACTGTCTAAAACCTGGACGTAGTCTCCGTGACGTCCCCACAGACTGTCTAAAACCTGGACGCAGTCTCTGTGACGACCCCACAGACTGTCTAAAACCTGGACGTAGTCTCTGTGACGTCCCCGCAGACTGTCTAAAACCTGGACGTAGTCTCCGTGACGTCCCCGCAGACTGTCTAAAACCTGGACGTAGTCTCTGTGACGTCCCCACAGACTGTCTAAAACCTGGACGTAGTCTCTGTGACGTCATCCACAAGTTTCTGAAGAGCCAATCCCTGCTAATTCAAAAGTGGTCTAAGAGGTGGAGCTGTGATGGCACCCACCTGTCAATCAAAGCGTCCATGCTCTTCATTTTTCATAACTGTAGAGACCAAATCTGCTTCGCGTACACGGATTCGAACACGTCGACGCCTGTGGTGCGCATTAGACTTTAAGTTAATTTCAGACGTATAGATCACAGATTTCTACGTTACAAATGGGATTTTTAGAATCTGTGCAAGCAAGATTTTTTACCTTCAGCGTCTTTTATGAATCAAACGTGAGCAGGCCATCAGAAAAGATCTAAAGACTGAGTTTGTATCCTCTGTGTGTCACCTCAGCAGCAGTTTTCATGCACATGAACGTCATTTCAGGTC
>OX336888.1:4402039-4579539 GCA_946959425.1 Argyrosomus regius
AAATAAACAATTAGCAGCAACACTTCCTGAATATTACCGATCGTCTGCAAGTCAACAGTCTGTCCTGGAGACTCTGAAACTGTGACAGGTCTGTTGATGCTCCGACCTTTTCAGATTGAATTTATTTTATATTCACCGCTAAACAATCAGCTGGTTAATGGTTACTTTTAATCATGACCCCATGTCTGCATAATTTAGTTACCTCTTTGTGGGCTTGAGGCTGCTGGCATACAAAATCTGCCTGTTTTTGGTGGATGGAGCAATGAGAGATGAGCTGCCTGCGTTTCTTCGCTTTGTATGTGGTGTGGATGTTTTTGGAAATATTCACTCATGCTAAAATATATCTCACCGATCTCATCGCACAGTTACAATCTCTGGTTCATCTCTGCAGAAATGTTCATGCTGGTTTAATAACCGAGAAAAGGATTTGAGACATTCTTCAAAACTTAAGCTTCAGCGCCTTTAAATGCTCATTTTTTCATTACATGTGACTATATATGACACTAACTTATGTTAATGTCTGATAATTATTCTAATTAATATCTGACATGATGATCTCTCAGCCTGACGATGTAAAACTTTCTCTCTGTTGTTAAAAACTTGTTTATGCAGAAGGCAGCTGCATTAAAGGTTAATGATGAAGTTTATTGGACGTCATGAATAAATAAACATTGTTTTTATGTGAAATAATAAAAATAACGAGCTCTCTCTCTCTCTCTCTCTCTCTCTCTCTCTCTCTCTCTCTCTCTCTCTCTCTCTCTCTCTCTCGCCCTCTCAGGTGTGGAGGCGGAGCTTCTGCCCGAAGCGGCTCCCGTGGTCGTTTGGCGACTCGTCGAGGCCGTCGAGAAACACGGTGAGAGGAAACAAACATAAACACAGATGTGCAGCAAGCGTCCTCATTAAAGGAGCAACATTAATTAAACATCCACTGACTTTAGCATGAAGTGCACATGTGATGTCTGTAACGAGGACACTCGTTTGTACCCGTACAACTCATTTTCATTCACGTGTCGTCAGGTCAGAGGTCACGGGACCTAAATCTACTGTCAGCATGTGATTAGCATAGCTTAGCATAAAGACTGGAACCATGCTGCTGAAGGACCTCAGCCTTCTCATGAAGTACAGACGGCTCTGTCCTTTCCTGTGGACAGTGTCCATGTTTGCTGTCCAGTCCAACCTGTATGTATATTTGTAAGTCCTGACCACCTCCACACCACCTCCTTGTTCTTGGAGGTGTTCAGCTGCAGATGGTTGGACCTGCATCACCTCAAGAAGTCCTCAACCAGGCTCCTGTACTCCCCCTCTCGCCCATCCTTGATACAGCCAACTATCACCTGAATATGCTAAGCTAGGCTAACAGTATTCAGACTACGTGAGATTTCTTCAGCAGTATTTCATTTCTGAAGTATCTTATTGAGACAGAAGAAAAATCTCAGCTTCCTGTCGCCTCAGAAATCATAAATAAATGTGTGTTTGTGTCTTCTGAGGGCAGCAGGTGAAAAATGTGAACTAACTCAACATCAGTAACCCGGAGCTGTAATAGCAGACGTTACATCATTTGTAAAGCATATATATATATATTTATATGTATATATGTATATATCAATCTGTCATAGCCTGAAGGAAAAACATGTTTTCAGGCTGACATGCAGCAGTTTTCTCCGCTGACTTCCTCTCTTCTTCTTCTACCTCTGTTCTGTTTTTTTCTTCTGCAGGTTTGAACAGCGAGTCTCTGTATCGAACTCCTCCAGCCTCCGGCGGACCTGCAGAGCTGCGACAGGCTCTGGACTCAGGTACGACATTAGTCCATGAATTGAAGGACAGATTCAAATGAGGGGATTTCTCTGTTTTACCTCACTTTAAACTGAATATTTTCAGATAAAATGAGCAACTTGGAGACGTGGTTTCTGTTCAGTATCTCACTCTGAGCATCAGTGTCATCTCGTACACAACATACGCTCAGAACAGGTGTGCAGAACTTGCATGAATGAATCCGTAAAGTAGGGCAGGTCAAGGAAACATGAAGGGAGAAGCCCGAGACAAAAAGGAATTAAAGCCTCTTTCAGACGTGCACATGCAGTTTTGCATGTTGGAAAAGCACCAGAGGAGCATTTACATAAAGGTCGCGGTAGCATTCTTACCAGGTCGAACCGAGCAACATTTCCGAAACACTTCCAAGTAATCTCAGCTGAATGCTGCTACGTTAATGGAAGCAAGTCAAGGTTACTTCTTTAATAAAAATTCTTCTCAGGTCAGTTTATCAAAACATCTTTTCACTCATTCTTTCTTCCTTTTTGCAGCTCAGGCCAAAAGAATAAAAAACTTTCCTTTCATAGAAGAATGTCTTTTTTAAAAAAAAAAGCATCAATTCAACAGATTCAGTGTCTGAAAAGTGTGACTCAAAGTAAGAAAGTCAGAGCTCAAAGTTATCTTCATATTCAGAACTTCTATAGAAGCAACAAGTGGCTCATCACCGACAACCAGAGCTCCTGAAAATCTTCATCTCCCGCTCTCTCCTCTCTGTTTAAACCAACCCGACCTCCCGCCGAGGCCAGGCCGGGTCGTCTCAGCTGAGTGCAGCCGGAGTCACTCAAGACAAAAAAAGTTGGCCAAGTTTGAGTTGTTGAAGTTCAGGTTTGGCACCACCAGGGAGTGCTCTGACTCTGTACTTTATTTTTTGGGAGCGAGGCGGGGGAACTCACAAAATCGAACTCGACTCTGATGAGGAGAGAAAGGAGGAGAGAAAGGAGGGAGGGAGGGAGGAAGGGAGCGAGGGAGGACAGAGAACATTTATTTATTAATCACACACAGCGTGATGCTTGTGATGGGGAAAAAAGGCTGAGTGCAGACATTTGTTCTTACCTGTAAGGTGTGACACGTACATGACATGTAGATGCTGACTCACCTGCACATCAGATGGAATCATTAGTCTGATTCGCTCGTGTGCTTGTTGTTGCCACGGCGACATTGAAGAATGATGCTGCAAAGATCTTAAAGTTTCTGTTCTGTTCACTTAGTTTGTTATCAGGGGGACGGAGATCGTCGGTGATTTTAGTTCTGGTCTGTTTGTGTCACATGACCACACGGTCGTTACAGTCACTCATTAATTTACAGTTTTGACGGTGAGGCGGGGAAAACAAATCCCGGTTAATGACTGCAAGTCGCGCATGTTTCTAAATAACTGATTATGAGTTTACTGTGTGAGGTTATGATAATTAAAGATGACTGTCAGGTAAAGACAAGAGAGTGTCAAGAAATGTTTCACTTTGTTAGGACTGAGAACATGAAGAGTCATTTGAGATGCAGCTCTGTCATAACTGTAATAAACATGTTTTCTTCAGGCGTCTTTTCAAATATTGAAAGTTCAGAGTGAGAACATTATGATAAAAGTATGTGAAGCTGTAATTTGTCTGTAATAAGTTTGTTGCAGCAGTTTTGGGTTGTTTTTTTTTTTCAGCACTGAAAATTTGATTAAAAAATGTCAGAATATTCCGTCTAAACCACAAAATAAGACCTTGAGGAACGTCATAGAAAAATTCATGCTGTAAAAACTTTTTTCGACATTCTGAGCTTTGTGTAAGAATTTCATTTTTCTGCTTTTGAAAGTCGTTGAAACACTTCTCTTGTGTAAATCACTCAGAAATCTTCTTATTGTCGATTCATGTAGAAGGCCATCCATCCTCTGAATGACCTCAGCCTCTAGTTTGTGGTTGTATGTCATGAGGAATCATTGTGAGGTCACGATATGTCGTTTTATACAGAAATATTCAAATACACGACAACTATAACACATTTATACTGCGTGCAGAAACAGTTTGTCTGTAAAGAGACTTAAGGGTCAAAGGTCATCCCCTTTGAAAAATGCCAGATTTTATTTAAGCGATGTCACACGAGAGGGTGTCAGTGCCAATAATGACATTAAAGCACACCCTCTCGTGTGATATTGTGATTATACAACAATTACCAACTTAAATAAAATATCTAATCAAAAGATTTTCATGTTTTGGGGCAATTTGCTCTCAAAATAAAGATTTCTTTGACCAATCAGATTGCTCGGTCGGACCTACTTGTTGTGTTACTAAAATTTAGTCAGACTTTGGTTCATTATTTATGCCCCTTCTCGATAAGCTAGCATGACACTGATGGATGCCTCCTTCATATGACACCAGTATCTTCACCCAGCCCAGTGCAGACTGAATCTTCTGTCTGCTCTTTAATTAACTTTCACATCCTGATGCCTCTTTAAACTCACAAAGTTGAACTTTGCGGTAACGTTTGAAAGTCTGTAAATCAGACTGAAACAGGGAATTCCCTTTAAATGAGATTATTTTCAATCATAAGACCCAACGAGACAAATAAATGACTTGTTGTGATGGAGAAAGTGAACAACTCGGTCAAACCTGATACAGTACATCGAGCGGAGAGAATAGATGAAGTGTAGAAGAAGTCACACACACACACCTGGCCTCCTTGGGCAGTGGTGGGAAGGTCAGCATGGGGCCAAAGACATGCACACACACACACACACACACTCAAAGTAATTGACTGAAAGGAGCTGACATGTCGGCACTCAGAGGAATTTAGCATGCAGGCTTGACACGCACACCCACATATAGGTTGAGACAGAAAGAGGGCTGCATGAGAGGAAAGCTACGCACGTTATGGTGGCTGACATCCTGCAGTCACGCCGGCTTCATGCACAGCGAGCGGCCTGATGGACACAGACAGATCCTATGGAATATATATGAAAACCGGAGGCCCGTGTGCAGATTCGGCCATGAATTTACGTCAGGCGCAAAGGAAAAGTTTGGTTTGTAAATGTCAGAGGGCGGAGAGGGACGGCGTGATGAGCATGTGAGGAAACCTGAAGAAGGAAAAGGAAGACGCTTTGTCTCTTTGTCTTTGTTGTTACGTGCAGAAAAATCTTTCTTTGTCAGTTTGAGTTGAGCAGGTCAACGACATGAAAGTAAATAATACATAAAAATGTCTTTTTATCTCCGTTCCTGTGCCATCAAACCAAACGTTTGCTCCGACATGAATAAATAAATAAATTAACCCTTTAATCGTGCAGCAGTGATTGATCTTTTCTGGCTTGTGGCTCAGTCGTTCATGGGTGTACCCAAAGGGGAGCCGCGCCACCCCCCCACTGCGAGTCTTAAATGCATCATTTGCTTCTATCTGATATTCATTTAAATCAATTATCTCAATTTAATAATGTATAATTCAATCAATAATGTATATTTTTTATAATAGTTCATGGGAACAACAAAAGGAGAGCCAGCCAGCCGCTTAATGACCCCCAACCCATCAGTGGTAATTAAGTCACTCAGACATCATTTGATATGTACTCTGCGTGTTTTTATGAATGAGTTTTCATGCAGTTTGAATCGTTTGTTGACAGATCTTAAAGTCTTAAGGTCCTATACCTGAAAGATATTACGTTTACGTGTGTGCACAAACAAAGTTTTGCAGCTGATTTGTCCACTACACGTCTATTTTTCCATTTTCTGAAGTTCTTAAGGTGTAGCATATGACAGGACATGATTAAGCTACCTTTGAATAACTCTTAATTATAATTATAACTCTTCTAATGATCTATGGTTCACTCTGTATCGACTGGTTGTCATTTTTGGTGCTTTGTGCTGTTTCCTCTCGTCCTCTGCTCTCTGCTGGACTGGAACAATGTGTCGTCTACGTCTCTCTCAGCTGTTTCATGTTGTTTGAATCCCTCACGGTGAAGACCTCGCTCTGCGCCATCTGTGCAGATATGACGTACCGTGATGTGCTATAGCTTCGCCTGGCTACAATCACTGCTGTGTCGATCACTGGATGTGTTTCAGTTTAGCACTGGGGCTCATTTGCATAGAAGGAGCACTTTTTTTTTTTTTTTTTATGTTTGCATATTGCCCAATTAAATATGTGTGAATAGCATCAGAGAATCAAGACGCAGTTTGCCCGGCAGCAGTTTGTCGTGCATTTCACCCCTTTGCGGGAGCTTTGTGAGGTGCACTGCTTCTTTGTCTTGTGTTAGTCGCTGTACTCTAAGTGTCCAGTTTATCAGGTAGCCAACACCTGAAGAATCTAAAGCAGTCCAGTACAACTGTTCTGACATAAAATCTACTGATGTTCAGGGTTTCTAGCATTGAGGTCACAGTTAGTGTTGGTGTTGGACTTCATCATCTTCTGCCTGGGAACCAGTACAAATCTGCAAGCTCATCTGCTTTGGTAGACGGATTTGTTCCCCTTTCACTCAACCTGGATCTGTTCGGGCCAATCAGAACCATTTATCTAATAAATGTGACGTGTTACGATGACTGTACAGAGGAGAGCCATGAAGTCCTCTGCTGCTGATCATCAACTGTTGCTGTCGCATCAGTACTAAACAAACTGGACGGCATATTTTCTCTAACCTCCAACAGGAGAAGGAGAAGTCACATGTCACATGTTTAGTTGCTCGGATTGGTTGCAGGTCTTACAAATTGCATCCAGAGACATTTTGGTCTGCGCACACCTTTAGTCATAAACATGTCACCTTTATGGTAGAGTTTGTGGCAAAACAGTTGGATTGTGTATGTGTACATGATTTGCAGCATGAAAAATGATGTATGCATGGATGTGCGTTCAATAATCAGTGGATTACCTCGAAGAAAACATCTAAATTTGATGATTTTGAGGATCTCAAGTCAGTCGTGATTTTCTTCATTGCTGCAGCTGAAGAGACACCAGAGGTCAAAGTTCAGGAGGAGATCAGCATCTGGTCCAGATCCTCTCAGCATCATTGTTACAATAACTGACAGAAATCATGTTCAAACACTAAAAACTGAATCTTTTGTTCAGGTGCAGACTGAAGTGAGACGCCGCCTTTAATGACCTGTATCAGAGCGGCTCTGTCGTGTTTCGTGGCTCATTATTAGAGCGTGATGTAACATCAGTCACTCTGCAGGACTACACGAGTATCATCAGGCTGCTGCTGCAGTGCTCTGCCTCTCTTTGTTGTGTTTGCTGCATGAGTTATGGAATAACATTACGTAACGGGGAGTTGTTGCATTGAACGCTCTCAGTTCATTCCAAAGCTTCTAATTGATCCGTGTGTGTGTGTGTGTGTGTGTGTGTGTGTGTGTGTGTGTGTGTGTGTGACAGTCACACAGGCTCAGAAAGCTTTCTAGAACATTACCTCATCTAGTTGACCTCCGATTGGTACACGGCCCGGACGTTGCCATGGTGATATCTAGCCTTTTTTAGCCGGTTGGTTCTGCTGTGCCCACACATCGTTCAGTGTGTTGGCCCAGTAACTCTGAGTGTGTGTGTGTGTGTGTGTGTTTGTGTGTGTGTGTGTGTGTGTGTATGTGTGTGTTTGTGACTGTGCTTCTATATTTGTGAGGACCGGATCGAGTTTTGAGACCTGGAGGGTGACGACATTTGTGGAGAGTGAAAACATTTTGGATGGTGAGGACACTTTTTTTGGACAGTGAGAACATTTTGAAAGACATTCGTGAAAAGTGACGACGTTCAGAAAAGTGAAGACATTTTTTGGATGTTGAGGACATTTTTAAGTCAAATCTGGGACATTTTGGAAACATTTGTTGACGATGAAGACATTTAGGATTGTGAGGATGTTTTTTCACAAAGTCTGGATATTAAAAAAATTATTATTAAAAAAACTTTTGAAACTTGTGTGGAACATAAAGACATTTGTTTAGGAAGTGAAGACATTCTGCAACACTGAGGACGTTTGTAGTTTGTTTGAATGTTTTTTGGAAACGTGGGGACGCTCGTAGAAAGTCAAATCTTTGGTGGACTTTTAGGAAAGTCAAGACATTTTTTTAAATCTGGGACATTTTAGAAACGTTTGTTGAAGGTGAAGACTTGAAGACACTTTACAAAGTAAAGAAGAAATTTATTTCAAAAGTAAAGACATTCTGCAGAAGTGAACGCACTGAGGACATTTATATGAAAGTAAAGACATATTTTATTTGACAAGCTTGACATTCTTGGACATTTTTTTAAAAATCTGGGACATTTTGGACAGTGTGACCTTTTGCAGAAAGTTGAAGCATTTTAGTTTGTGAGGACGTTTCGGATCATTTGTACAAAGTGAAAACATTTTAGCAAACTGAGGAGATTTTTTTAAAATCGAAGACATGTTGGGGCGTTTAAGACACATGAGGACGTTTGTAGAAAGTGAAGACATTTTTTGAAACATGAGGACATGTTCGGGACATTTAAATAAGTGAAGACATACTTTGGAACATTTTGAAAAATGTGAGCATCTTGGGAGAATTAGGACATTTTGAAAAGTCAGGACGTATTTTTGGACAGTTGGTACATTTTGGAAAGTGAGTTTAGTTTTTTGGACAGAGGGGACAAAGTTTGGACATGTTTGGTCTGCTCGTCACTCCTTCAAACGGCTGTTTGAGGGTCAAGACTCGTTTTTTTGGATTAAGTTTAGTTTGAGGTTTAAGGCTCACACATCATGTCAGCGAGTGTCCTCACAAGTATGGAAGCACAAACACTGTGTGTGTGTGTGTGTGTGTGTGTTTATGAATAAATGGGCATATGGGCATTTTTCATCACTGCTGGGTGTGTGTGTGTGTGAGTGTGTTCACTTTGACCCAGTTAGGATTTGTGTGATGATTACACGGATGTACTAACAACACACACACACACACACACACACACACTGTGCCAACTTGTCAGGCACAGAGTGGGCAGTCTCTGTTTTGGAAACGATGACTCATGTTGGCTCTGACTGTAGCAGAATATACTGTCCTCAATACAAACTGCACACACACACACACACACACACACACAATCAATAATCATTTAGGTGCATGTAATAATTCTCAAACTTTAACAGACATGATGAGGATCCTCTCCTCCTCCTTTTTCTCTCTCCTCCTTGTCTCCTCTCTCCTCCTTCTCTCCTCCTCTCCTCTCTCCTCTTTCCTCTCTCCTCCTCCTCCTCTCTCCTTCTCTCCTCTTTCCTCTCTCCTATCTCCTTTCTCCTCCTCTCCTCTCTCTCTCTCTCTCCTCTTTCCTCTCTCCTCCTCCTCCCACCTCCTCCTCTCTCCTCTTTCCTCTCTCCTTCTTCTCTCCTTCTCTCCTCTTTCCTCTCTCCTCTCCTCTCTCCTCCTTCTCTCCTCTCCCTCTCTCCTCCTCTCCTCTCCCCCTCCCTCTCTCTCCTCCTTCTCTCTTTCTCCCCTTTTTCCTCTCTCCTCCTTCTCTCCTCCTCCTCTCCTCCTCTCCTCTCTCCTCAGATAAATGGAGACATACTTTCCTCCCATCCAATCCGTTAACTGCTCCCCGCTAACAACCGATCAACCAATCTGCAGCCCTGGAACCATTAAATAATCTTTTATTTCACTGCTCCTCCATCATGTACTCCTCCATCTCCCCCACTCTCTCTCTTCCCTCCTCATCCTCTATCTCTCTTTCTCTCCCCCCTTTTTTTATTCACTCATTCATCACTGTCCCTTTTCCTCCCCTCCCTACCTCGGTGACAGGAGCCGCTGAGTTCAGCAAAACACAAATTAAAAGAGCTCCTCCGCTCCATCTCTCCATCCTTTTTCTTCCTCCTCCATCCCTCCATCCTCCCCGTCTGTCCTTCTTCTCGTCTGTCGGTCTCGGCTCACGCTATTGGTCGGAGGTGATGTCATCATCTTCCTCTGGCGCCCGTCAATAACCTATTAGAAGCCGGTGTTTTTACAGTCAGCTGGGGAGCGAAGAAGTGCACACACTCAGACACACACACACACACACACACGATGCACGACGGACGTGAGGTGGAAACATAAAAGCTTCTGGCTGCAGAGGTGTGTCTGCACGACGACTGATTCTTTGTCACCGAGTTCAGCGAGAAGTTTTGCAGCGAGAGTCTTTTAGTCTTTTTCTGCACCGTAGACATGCAAATGTGGAGAGACGGTGGAGTTAGTTTACTCGCCCAGGACGTGAACTGGCACCTCTCCAGCTAGCAGTCCACCCTCCGTACTTTTGGTCCATGCTGGATTTGAACAGGTCACCCTCCAGGTTCCCAAAATCCAAGTCCCTGCAGACCGAGCTGCTGCTGCCGCCCGTGGGCATGCCGTGCTGTGGACGTGTAGCTCATCCAATGTTCATGCAGGAGACCAAAGTTCACGTCACGTCACAGTCTTGCAACATTTGTCTATAAGCTTGACACTCTCATTGTCAACGTCCACGATTGACGTTAGTGTCTCAGTAATAGTTGGTGTTAATGAACTCTTCTGTCCAGATGTTAAAAAGGTGTTAATGCATCCGTCTCTGTATGACGTGAACGTGATCTTCACACGTGGAGTTCATGTCATCAGCTCTGCAGAGCTGTTTGTGATCCTATGAAAAACTTTTACAACTCTGGAAAAAAGTTATCACAACATGAATTATTTCATCCTCCTCCTTCACGATGATCGCCATGGAAACAGAAGCAGAACGATGAACTAAACTATAAACCGCCAGGCTCAGACCTGATCTGTCCACAGCAGCCACCTTGTTGGATGAACCTGCAGCCAAAGTTGAGCCGACACAGATGGCTCGGTGTAACAGAGGGTTAGTGATCGGGGGTTTCCCACAGAGTGCTAACATCGAGCTGAACGTGTCTTTGTTTGTGCATGTGACGGATCTGATGATGGAGCCGCTGTCGAGCGTTAAAACGAGTCATCCGAACACGAATAAAACATTAAACACACGAGGACACATCAGACGCAGCAAAGTTGATTAAATTCAGAAATATACATCACACCCACAGAAGATTCTCTCCAGCACTGTCCTCCTCCTCCTCCTCCTCCTCCTACTCCTCCTCCTCCTCCTCCTCCTCCTCCTCCTCCTCCTCCCTGGACGCTGAACAAGCTCCCAGCATCCCATTCGATGATGTCATCTCTCGCCAACAGCGCCAGTGTGTCGTCTGACAGCCCGACACACTGTCTGCAAACACTGCGTTTGAATCTATTTACTGTATCTCCTCTCCTCTCCTCTCCTCTCCTCTCCTCTCCTCTCCTCTCCTCTCCTCTCCTCTCCTCTCCTCTCTCTATGCTCACTTCCTCTCTCGGATTCTTACCTCTGCCATATGTTGCCCTGTAACATGAGCGATCAAAGCGATACCTGTGGCTTCACCGTCTGTTAGAAACACACACAGCTCAGCGTTTCATCCTCTCACTCTGCTCCTGCATGCTAACATTGTATATAGTCACTTCTTACTTTTAGTCCTAATGCACAGTCAGAGTGTCACGGAGACGGCACTCCTGCAAATGCATATGACTGCAGACTCCTTGGCTGGGATCGGTGGTGATAGTGGTGGTGGTGATGGTGATGGTGGTGATGGTGGTGGTGGTGGTGGTGCAGTCACACTAACTTCATTTGAGTCCGTTCTACTTTGCCACTTCTTCATTCATTCTTCTTAGCTCCCTCCGTCAACGTCCTCTTCGCTCTCTTCTCCTCTGCCATTATGTCCATAGAAGCTGCTGAGCCCGGTTACATTGCCCGCTCGCCTAGCTCCTGTTCTGGCATGACACTCTAACATTCCCCCCGGTGCTCTGAGCTCACAGTCCGGGTAGCCTGGCTAACAAACTGAGCTAACATTAGCTAACAGCAGCTACAGCTGGCAGCAGTTTACTTCACTGTCCATCAGGAAACTCTGTAAATCACAGTTTTCAGGCGGAGCAGCCGGAGGACATCAGAGGGAAAACCAGAAAACATTTTCTCCATAAAATATGATCCAGTTTCACCAAAATCAGTGAAATAGTTGGTGGTGTGTGACTTAGTGCCGTAAAGCGTTACGTACCTCTCCCGACCCGGAGCCCAAAGTTAAATTGTTTCGTTTTATTCGAGTTCAAAAGGACAAAAGACTTTCTGACTCTGCCAGATGGTGTTTTATAAACCTTAAATCATGACTCAGCAACACTTTGAACAAACTGTCTCACACTCTGTGTCAACTCTGATCAGATCTTTGTGTTTGTCAAATCTGTATCTGAAATGAAAAATGAAACATCGTTTGGATGGATGCAGTGCGGCGAGTGTGAGGCTGACAGATGAAAACCAGAGCTGTGTTTTTTATTTCAGAGGAGCTGATTTATCTTTTAATGCCAATTCTCTCTCAACTATTATTAAACGTCGGCCTTTGGATGAACTTTCAGCTGCAGTCAGCTTCAGTTTTTTCACTTCTCTTTGTTTCGTCTGGCAGCTCGAGAGTTTCTACACCTCTCTCTCTCTCTCTCTCTCTCTCTCTCTCTCTCTCTCTCCTGTTGCATCTGCCTGAGTCCATGTTGTGATATCAGTGTGTACGAGCAGAATACCAAGGACAGATTTGTAGACGTAGAGGTGAGCGGGTTCGCACGTAGATTTCCACGAAAACACACACACACACACACACACACACACACACACACACACTTACACACCAGCAATTTGACTGTATTCAGTATAGAAACTGAAAAAAGTTCAGAGAGTTCACACTGAGATTATCACCCCAGGGAACAAACACACACACACACACACACACACACACACACACACACACACACACAATGAACCCTGTACACTTTGGTTCAGTGGTTAGCGAGGAATGAATGTTTCTGTCGCTATTTTCTCCTCTTTCCCCCCCTTTTTTTTCTCCTCCCTCTCTTTCCTGTCTTGTTTTCCTTTCACTAAATCCATCACTGTCTTGTCCGGTCGTCTGTTTCTCTCTTTGCAAAGGTGCCACTCAGAGCAGAAGTGGACAGTTTTTAGAGTCCTCAGACCTTAAAAATGTCCTCAGACTACCCCAAAAAAGACGCACGCGGAACTGTTTGTACGGACCGAAACTTTGATTTCATCTCCGCTCAAGTCATTTCGTGACATGGCCACTGAAGGACCGTTATGAAGGCCGTTACACCTGTTTCACAGCGTGATCTAAATTAGATCTCACTAGAGCAAAGTGGTGCGCTTGAAATGAAATGAAAAGCACTGCTGGGTCTGAAACTCACCATCAAAATCACTCCAAAACAGACTGATGATTTTATAACTGTATCTGTGTCTTTTAGTCACTGACATCTCGGTTCGTGTTCGGGCTTCAAAGCTGGGAGGGCAATTGGCTGCTAGTCATTATAAAGAAGACGCAGAGTTGCTCGCTTTCGACGCAGGAACAGAAAATGTTGGGATCAGTCTTGTTAGCTTGTGCACCAACGTGTTCCTCCGAGTTTGCAGAGTGTCACACCAGAAAGCGACATTCATGTGTGCATCCTCACAAAATAGACGGTGGTGGTGGTGGTGGTGGAAGCTTGCTGACAAAGTGACTTGCGGCGAGCTAATGTGGTTCTTCTTGCTGCTGGCGCTAGCAACCACCAGTTTGCTAACCATGGCTTGGCAAGCGAGCTCGCTCAATCGGACAGTTTGTTCAAGAGGCGTGTTTCGTGCCACCGGATCCTGTCTGCATGAGACGACTGACTGCAGACCGTGCATCGCCTCAGGAGATGATTCGGGTCTGCCATCGTGTCACCAAACAGCAGAAAGAGTATCGTTCCGGGGAAAGTAACGATTAGCTGATCATTAGCAATCACTACTTTTATCCATACGCGTCCAGCTACAGGTCTGCAATGTGTTTAGCCTAGCTTAGCACAAAGACTTGAAGAAAACTTCAAAGTAGAAAAATACACTTTTCAATAAGGAGGAAGAACACACGAGGAAATATGGCTGTAATACATAAAGTGCATAGTAAAAACGGTTGTTATAGGCGAGTATACATAAAAGCTATCAAACGTGCCTGTATGTACATAAACACACATAAAGCCGAAGCATCTGCAGCTCCATTAAAGCGTGTAATAAAGCTCGAAGCGTTTCATCACAAACAGTTACAACGTTCTTAACGGCGATCCTGCAGATCTCGACTTCTTTAATGTGTTTAGTCTCTACGGGTGTGTTTTAGTGTTTTAGTGGAGGGATTACGCTGAAACTGACATTAAACTTACAGAAAGTTAAATATGCATGCACTCTAACACACACACGGCACCGGGGCGCCATAACGTATCGCAGGATCGCTTATATGTGAATATTATCTCGTGTAAAGGCGGCAGAAAGTCGTCCCGCGTCGCTTTTAACTTTTTCTTTTTTTTTTAAAGATATTATTTTTTGGCCTTTTCAAGCTTTATTTTCGATAGAGACAGCTGAAGAGTGACAGGAATGTGGGGAGAGAGAGATGGGGAATGACATGCGGGAAAGAGCCACAGGTCGGATTCGAACCCTGGGCTGCCGCAGCAAGGACTGAGCCTTCGCACATGGGGCGGCTGCTCTACCAACTCAGCTAAACGCCGCCCCGTCGCTTTTAACTTTTGACACGCTGATCTCAGACGGAGTCCAGCAAGAGCAAAATCTGAAGGAGGTTCAGGAGAAGTTCATTCCCAGAGGCGGTTTTAACTCAACGTTATACTATCAGGACCGGAGCTGACAGTTAGAGGGGCCCCGGGGCAAAAATATACTGTGGGGACCTGTTTTATCGTGATGCCTTCAGGTAACCCGTAAATGACAGCTTCATTATACTTTGGTGGAACGCTGTGATGATGTGGCCTTTGAGTTTTTATTTTACTTCTGTTGATCCACCTCCAAACTGGAATTGAGTCTTTTTCTTCTTCTTCTTTGTATTTGTAGCCACCTTCGTCTTCGGCTTCTTCTTCTGCAAGAAAATCTGACTTCCCGTGCACGGAAATAAACTTTGCACATACAACCAGTCCCAAATTTTAAATCTCCTCCTCCATTTTTTTGCTCAATTGACACCAAACTGTCAAGATTGTCCTGCACGAGCGAGTCAGATTTGGCGGTAAAGGTTGTGAGTTTAAGACTTGGGAGATGCAGAATGAGGCATTGTTCCTCTTCCTTCTTCTTCTTCTTCCTCCTCGAAATGCTCGGCCCAGACTCACTGCTGTGCATCAGCTATCCTTTGTGTCGTCTTATTAGGGTTTATTTTAACGTGCACATCTTCATAAGATGTTTTTTTAGCATGCATACAGTGTGTGATTTAGTATTTTTGTGCATGTTTTGTTGTCCTGTTTGTACTCAGGTGAAGCGTGTTCTCATCCTCAGACTACAACGTCGTTTCACCGTGAGCTTTATTTAGTGGTTGTTGTGGAGTTTTCGGTCATATTACGTGATCTTCATGCAGATGTAGCTGTTGGTTGGAGTTGGAGTGTGTGTGTGTGTGTGTGTGTGTGTGTGTGTGTGTGTGTGTGTGTGTGTGTGTCATGCTCAGCTGATCATCTCATCTGCTTTAGGTTTGTGGTGTCGTCACGGTGACGATCCTCCATCGTCTGTCACCTCCAGACTGTCAGACATCACTGTGACTGTCACCTCTCATATCTAACACCGCGCTGTCTGTGCGAACACGTAATGCTGAACTTAGCTTCTGATAAACTGCAGTCATACGACCAAAAACCTTCTGACTCTTTTTCTTCCTCCATCTTTCTTTAACTTGAACATTCCTTGACCTCACACACACACACACACACACACACACACACACACACAGATTGTATCTGTCCACACATCTGTTGAAGGAGTGTATGAACCCTCCCGTGTTTCCTCATGAATCAGCAAACCCATGACCTGTCTGTGTGTGTTTTCATGTTCGCTGACTGATCGGTTTGTTTGTGAGGACGTATGAAAGGAGCTTCAGGAGAAGATGCCTATCTGTCTGCGAGTGTTTGAGATGGAGGAGGAGGATGAAGAGTAATCCACTGGAAGAAAAGACACACTGTGGTTTAGTTTGTTTGCATACAGAAACAGTGACTCCACTGTTCGTCTCCACTTTGAGATCTTCTTCATCATCGGTCCAAACACGATCATCAGAACAGATCAGATGAGAACATGCAGCCACATTTGTCTGACTACAGCCCGAAACCAGAACGCCTCCAACGGAAATATTTTGATCTCTTCCCGACAGATTCTGAATTCATACCCAGATATCTGCTCAGAGAGATTAGATCAACACAAATAACAAAATAAAGTTCATTTACAGTCGTGCTAGAGTTTCTAAATTAAGTTGTATTATGTGTAGGGTTGCAAAATTCTGGGAAACTTTCCATGGGAATTAACAGAAATTTATGGGAATAAACAAGAATAAACTGTGAATTTACAAAATTGAAGGTCGGCCCTTAACAGAGAATTTAAACAGAATTTGGAAAAATATATTTTAGCATAATCTTGACTAAAACAACCAGATTTCATTACAGTTAATTCACATAAATTCTCATTAATTCACATATATTTCCATAATTCCCATGGAGTTTCCGGAAATTTTCCACCCCTTTGCAACCCTAATTATGTGTTTGTCTGTTGGAATTATCCACGAGTGCATTTAATTGAATAAAATCTAAAATATTCTGAACATTAATATGATGTGACAGTGAGCAGTTTAATTTCAGCTGTCGGATTATCATTATCATGAGTGAATCCTCTAACCCGCTGCAGTGAACATCAGATTCTGTCATTTAGTTATGAAGATAATTATTTATTAATAATAATACTCGACCACATTAACACACAAACTTACATACTGTCCTCTCCTCTAACGCTCTCTGTGCTTTAGTTTAATCTCTACTGTTGGATTAGCTGGGACCACGTTTCCCATGAATCCACTGCACTGTTGCAGTCTTTTGTCTTAAAATCGACTGATTCGGAGCGCTGTGACGCCGGCAATCACACAGCTTTTGTAGTGTAATGAGATTCTTATTGGAATGCTGTGCACACACACACACACACACATATCACTATCAGGCGAACACACACAGATGAACACAGGGGTTTTGTGTATTACATTAGCGCAGCTTTATCTGATTAAACCATACTGCCGTCATTGTGTATGAACAGGGGATGGATTCTGTCCTTCACATTTCCTGTGGCTCAAGTTCAAGTTCAGCCAGAGTGCGTCTTTCTTCCGCGTGGATGTTACGGCCTTGGACGACGTGCAGTAAGAGACGGCCTTTAGTGGAGGAGAGACGGGGTGATCGAGCCTCTTTTACGTCTCTGACACGACCTCTGCGGATCTGCTGTACCTGTACATCCTGATTCCAGATAACAGAGACACACTCTGTGTTCTGACCTCAACAGAGATCTGAAAGGAATCAAACAGGCGTCGAGTTTCTTTATTTCTTTTATTTTGTTCCAGGAAAGCTCTCTGCAGCAGTCTGTGATGTCACCACCGTGACCATCTTAAATAACATTTAGATCAGTCATCATTGTCAGTGTGACCTTCAGGGTCTGTATTTCTATGATCAGTGTGCAGGCACACCGAGGATTGAAAGTTTTACCTGTTAACAGTTAAAGATGCAACATTGTGTATGTCGCATGCTGCACTGACTCGTAATCAGGTGAATGGATCCTGTGCCTCTTAGTAAGAAACCCCACCGGGCACGTCTCCGTCACGTCACGGCTGTGACGCTGTTCTGTTCCGTCCTGCACACGGGAGCGACTTTACTATGAGTAACGCAGATTCAACATGGAGGACACAACGTCCATGAGCAACCCGATGAGCTCGGGTCCACAGAAGCGAGCGGCGTTTCTGGATGTTGATATCTGTCTTTCTCTTTGCATGGTTGAGTCTGAACTTCCTTTATAAGTGCAGAGATGAACTGTGTTTACAGTTTTCTGAGTGTGTAGTGATATCCTGAAATTCTGGATAAAGTTTGAACAAAGATATTCAGTCTCTGTGCTGTCATCAGTCAAATACAAGTCAGAAATGATTGAATTCTGTTTTTTAACTTTAATATAATCTAACATGTCACGAGAACTTAATTACATTTCACGTTACTCACCTCTGTGGTTGATTTTCTCATTTTGTTCTGTTGCATTTAACTTTATGAACTCTTTATGATCATGTTTGACATTTGTTGCTCTTCGTTTTTTTTATTTTTCCAGTTCGGTTATTCCTCCTCTTTTTATTTCTTCTTATTACATAAAGATTTTGTTCACTTTAAGGTGGACTGAGTAACCTCAGATCTAATCGTGCACTCTCAATAAAAACGACTTCACTTGACCTTCAGAAAAATGCAAACTCTGGATAATAATCCACGAATATCTATTCTCATCCGAGCCAATCAGCCGTCCCGGCCAAATGGATCCTGTGTACGACGCAGCAATCCAATAACTCTGTTAGCTGTTGACTATTGACCCAGCTTCAATCCATCCATTCATTCATCTGCCCATCTGTCGACTGATCCATAGCCGGCGTCAGACAAAGCCTTGATTAGCTGACTGACGGGTCGAGTACGGAGAGGAAATTGGCCTCGCGTGTGTGTGTGTGTGTGTGTGTGTGTGTGTGTGTGTGTGTGTTGAAGCTTATAATCAGTGATATGATGTGAGCAGAGGATGGAGGAAACACATCTGAACAACAAAAACAGAAAAAAAGGAAGATGAGAGCGTTGATGGAGAGAGAAGTCACGACCGAGACAGATCGAAGGTGAAGTGACCGGTTGATGTCGGCCCTTCGGGAGGAAGATCAGAAAAAAATCAGCGCAAACTCGTCGATGCATCACGGCCCAGACGTGTACCTGAAGTGATAATCAATAATGACCTATTTGGGTATGATTGTACACGCAGCTGTGTGTGTGTGGATTTGTGTGTTTCCACGCGTCTGTCTTCAGGTCACGTCGGTTAAATGCTAACCTGAGCAAACGAATCTGAATCTCAGATCATCAGTGTGTGAGTGTGTGTGTGTGTGTGTGTGTGTGTGTGTGCTGAAATATTCACACTGTACTCGCAGAAGAAGAAGGTGAGACAGATAATTAGGACTTCACTCTGGATAGAGAAAGAAGAGCGGGACAGAGGATTGAATTGATCTGGGGATTTCTCGGTGTAATGATGGTGATGCTGCGTTGGCTGTGCTCCCGGAATACAGCTCTGTTTCATTAGGTGTGATTAAAGCTGCCCTGCTGACTTAGGCCTTCCTGCCCCGGCACACCTCACCCTACCCCTCTGACATAACTCAACCCTGCAGAGCCACATCTCTGCCGTCCCACTTTAGGCTCCAGTTCCAGTTATATTGGTCGATTGTTGTAAGAGCACCAGTCCTATAAAGATAAAAGAAGAAATATAATAAAAGTTGAATGAGATAAATAAAATATAACCATATAAATATGACAAAGAGGACTGTGTAAAAGTGGCAAGTGCATACGAAGTATCACTATATAAATGTGTCGCGTTATGTTGCGCTATGTTACGTAACACATTTAACCCAAACCAAGTAGTTTTTGTGCTGAAATCTAACCAAACTGTGGCCGTTTATTAGCAAGCTTTATTTCAAAACTCTAATCAGATGTTGCATATTTATCATTGCTAACTTGACGAGACATTGCATATTACTTGTTGCTAACTGTTGACAGAATGGATGCTACAGGGGAACCTACAGACTGGATTAACAGTAAATGTGCTGTAAAACCCAAAACTAAAAACATCCATGGAGCAGAGGATAACTGCAAAGTTGAGTAATAATTCTCTGTGTCTGCATCTTTTAAAATGTCCGTGTCCATTTGTTCCATTCTTGATATTAAAATGTGGCATGGGGCCGTTTTAAGGTCATCAACAGGAAGTAAGATAACATTTGTTTACTTCCTTAAAATCCTGAAGCCGTTGCTGGGAAGCTCTGGTTTTAATGCCGGCTACACCTAGCTGTGTCATAACCATTAACACACACCAGTTGTCTGGTCCACATTTACAAGAAACAAGTCAGCAGACACTCGCCTCTCTTTAACAAAGGGATTTACTATCCTGCTTGGCAGAAAAACACAAAACACAGACCGGTAGATTTACTCCTCTCGGCTTTGGCACTTTTCAGACTAACTAACACACACACACACACACACACACACACACACACACACACAGAAACACACATCAAAACAGCATTCAAAATGTGTGAACAGGCGAGAAAATAACACAGAAAAATTCATTTGCATGTCCTTGGAAAGTAGGTGGTGTTGCTGATGTAGTTACTATTTGCAGGGCTGGTTGGTGAGATACTGTAGGAGGTAACATCCTAGTTAGCTTGGCTCCCCATATCAGTATTCGTGACACTTGACCTTCTACCGCAAATTCAACACATACTTCCAGATTATGGACAGTATATACATCTGTGTCCTTGTGGATTTACTTTGTTTAGACATTTTCCAGCCATAAATGTTGATGTAAAAACTGTTCAAGTGTTGGTTGGTTCTTCTGTCCTGGCCTCCGTTGGGTTCAGACCTGGTCAGGCTGTCCTGAAGCCTTCTTGGACCATCCAAAAGGTCATCTGGGTTCTGAAGCTCTGACACCAGGACAACAACAGAAACATGAACGGAGTAAACAGACAGGTTCTGGTTAAATAGATCACCAATTAATCTGGTGGTTTCCGATATTGGAGACGATTTTCTCGGTGTCTGATAGAAAACACACAGCTGCTGTTCTAAAACTGTCTGAGTGACTGTCTGCGTCTTCCATCATGGATTAAAAATAACCATTCTTAACATTCTGTGAAAGGCCTATGGTAACTTCTCAGCTATTTGTGTCGTCTGATTCTTCACAGCACTAAATAATGAACCCAGTGACTTCAAAGAAATCATGTGCATTCCTTCAGAACAATCGTTCCATTTTGTGTTAGCGTGGGAAAGACAGACGTGTCTGAGCAAAGTGTGTCCTGAACAAGCCGTTTTTGTCATTGCTGCCTCCTTCCACTCTTAGAAGTCTTAAATAACTCATGACAAGCCAACATATTGTCTGGATTCATACATACAGTATCTGTTTTATTGGAAATCCTGTTTTACAGACATAAATATTGTCATTGTCCAACGCAAAGTACTTAAACAGAGCCTCGTTATACAGAGCGACTGCTTTTAAACTAACAGCCAATCAAATGATGTCTAACTGAAGTTAAGGGTCGACAATAATCCAAAAATCTGAATATTTCCATGAATAAAAATTGATTTTAACTTAGTCTATGACACTTTTAATTAAGAAGACCACTTCAATATGCCATACAAACAGCAAAAATGCATTATCAATACAGTGATTGTTGTCGTCATTTCCCCAAATGTAAACAAATAAACAGGGCTCAGGTGTAGTCAACAGGTAACCGTGGCTGATTATAAGAATTGAAGATAAAGATGGTGCCCATTCATCCAGTGGAAGTTGCATGGGGCGGTTGCTCAGGGAGTTTCCTTTGGCTGCTGGGACAAATTAGGAGCAAACTAGCTGAATTTTGCTCTATTAATGATTTCTAGCATTGTTGTTTGTTTTTTTTACCTTCATAAATATCGGCAGGGACTTGGAGCTGAGGCGGGCTGAATGACGCCTGGCTGCTCAAACAAGCCGTCTGTAACGACACCCACCTGTCAATCAAAGCGTCCACGCTCTTAATCCTGCATAACTTTAAGCCTTAATATAATCTGAACAGGTGAGTTGTATATAAATTCACCCTCAGTACAGTTGTCATGAACGGGGAAATTAGCTATAGAGACCAAAACTGTTTTTTGTACCAGGCTGTAAACATGTTTATTTCTGCTGTGAAGTTGGACATTTGAACATGGGGACTTATGGAGACTGACTCACTTCTGGAGCCAGCCTCAAGTGGACAACAAGAGGAACTGCAGTTTTTGGCACTTCAGCGTTGGCTTCATTTCCCAGCCACGGGGAGGTTGCTGCTTGAGTTACACACATTCACACCTGGAAGATGTCCAGCACAAGCACAGTCAGCTTCACTGGAGTGTTCGGGGTTAAGCGCCCTGCTCGAGGGCACCTCGGTGACGGTAATGAGGAGTGCCAAGTGCTTTCACCACACAGATACAGGCGGGTTCGCTTCTCTGACCTTTAGACCACGCAACAGGCTACCTGACTCCATCATACTTCCTGTTATATTCATCCTGAAATGATCTTTATGTTTTACACCATCACTACATTTCCTGACAGCACATCGTCCGACCAATATAGTTCTCTCCACTCATTTATATAATTGATGGCACTTGTGCATATTCTTGACACACCGGCTGAGTGTTGCGTCATTTCATGCACGTCAGTTGAAGCCCAGCGGACACGTCTGCGGACACGGCGTGCAGCTCCAGCTGTCAGGATGTGCTGATCTGAGCAGTATAAGTGTGTTTAAAAATTCTTCTTCTTTTCTGAAGAGTTGACACTCGATGACGTGAGCGGCATGCCGAGCTAAGAGCTAAGAGCTAAGACATGTGACGACTGTTCCGTAAGCCCGTTAAAAGAAATTACACAAGAAGCTGAAAACAGCTTCGGGGTTTTCAGGGTTAACAGCTCATCATGTTGCTTCTGTCTGTGAGGTGAGGAGGTCCGGACACTTTGACAGCTGGAGAGGCGTTTGGTGGAGAGTCATCCAAACTGTAGAAAAAACAAGTTACGAGAGGAGAAGCGTGCCTCTGTGTAATTTCCCCAGTGGACATCGTGGCAAGCGTCACAATTAGCCACGAGTATCTTCTGTGCCAGACGTGCAAACTAATAAAACGGCATCACCGCTGTCGTTATTATCGCCAGCACAAATCCCAAACTAATAAAGAAAAGCTCTCTCAAATTAACAAATTACAATCTGCTCTTCAGGAATCAAATTGTTTTACGCTCTAATACACACACACACACACACACACACACACACACACAAAAAGGTGTATTAATATCTTTTCATGAACCGGGGTCCCAAGACAACACCAATTTTGCTCTGTCTGGGTGTCGGGATGATCGAATCCCCCCCCCCCCCCCCAGACAAATCACAGCACGATAACACGGGCCTCAGCGCCGCGATGTGAAGAGGTCATCCATTGATATTAATGGCCTGGTGGTTTACTGGCCTGTGGTGATTGGTTAAGTTTATTCAGGCATTAGTTAGAGGGGCAAATCAATGGGATTTAACAGCCACTTTGACTCCACGGGGTCTGCTGCACACAGTGTGGAAAAAAAGTGGAGGATGGGATGAGGAAGGGTGGAGGGAAGAGAAAGAGGAGCTGGCGTAGGAAGATTTAAGATAAACGGCACAACAGAAGAAAGGTCAAGGAGGAAGAGGAAGGAAGAGACGCTGGGGGGGGGGAGGACACGCAAAGGAGGAAGGTTGAGGTGAAAGAAGGAGGCACCGTGTGCTTCGTCCTTTGCTAATCTGCAGAGCGCTCACGCGGGCTTCTTATCGGCTGTTTTGTCTGCATGCAGACACATTTGTAAACTCGCCTCACGCGTTGTGCACATCTCAGCTTCTTTTTTTATCTGCGGCCCCATTTTTTTATCTGTTTTCCCAGAAACAACTGACCGTGAGACTGAGGCAGATCACCACTGACCCAGTCCCACATTTATTTTTGCTGACATGGAACTGGACCCCCATTAGTTCACACACTTCAGCTCACAGTGTGGTAAACATCTGTCACGTGTATATATACTCCAACCATAAAAAGTTGATGATTCATTGTCTGACGCCGCCGGAGCTGAGTGCTTCCTGTTTGATACACTCATCTCTGGCTGGGCTTCAACTTCAGAACTTTATTCAAACTGGATCAGATTTTATACACAATATATTTTCTGCTTTTCCCTCTGATGTCCTCCGGCTGCTCAGCTTCAACTCACTTACACACTTTATGATGGACAGATTTAGCTTCAGCCGGACTGGCCACTGCTGGTGTCAGAGGTCGTGTTTGGTAACGGGTTGGGCCGTGGAAGCCAGACGTTGACGCTACCAGCCGTGCATAGCAGTGGAGGTGTATCACACACTCTCCATTGGCTACTGTAAACGCCAATCAATATGCACGACGACTAGCTTCTCTTTTTACAGGTAGAGGAACCAAACAGCACTCTGCTTTCTGTTATACGTGGACGTTAAAGGAAAACTTTCCTATTTTTCAACCTGGACACATTTCCATCCCGGTTGTTTAACACATTACTTAACAGACGGTGGTAAGTCTGGTGCATTTGAATGCGGCTGTCTGTGAGCCCATCAGCGGGAAAAACAAACACTTTTAGTGGACGTACATTGATTGTGTGCAATTACCCTGAAGGATGATTCATTCACTGGCTGCAGCGCTTTACCTTAATACTGATTGTTGTCCCTGTTAGTCAGTCAGACACAAAAACACGGGCAAACGGGGAAATCCAGGTTACAAAAGACAGAAGTTTCCCGTTAACAGTGAAATGTTGGAAAGACTGACCAGTGTACTGAACAATAATCTCTAGACACTTCCTCTTCCTCTTCCTGTCTCAGATCCAGTCTCAGTGGACCTGGACCAGTATGATGTGGTTTCTCTGACTGATGCTCTCAGAGGTTTCCTGCAGGATCTGCCGGCCCCCATCATCCCCGCCACAGTCTACAGCGAGCTGGTCTACACCGCTCAAGGTAACACTGCAACACACACACACACTTTGAATGGTAAAGAGGGTTTGCATAAGAATGTCATGATTTGATCAAGGAACAGACGGTATACTCACCCACGTAACTCCACCGTTCGCATCTCTGTCACATCGTGGCTTCGACGCTGTTTTGGTCCGTCCTGCATCGACTTCAAACCCACTGGAGCGTTTCAGAAGCGATTATCCCTCCAGACTTTGTTTACTTGCTCAGATTTGGTCATTTTCCTGGTTCATGTTCTTCTAAATATGCTTCTACATGTAAATATGCTACGTACTTCATGTGTTTCTCTTTTGTCTGTTTTTACGACCGGCGGTTTGCACGGGGTGTTTTATTTTGAAAATCCACCGGATTCTCTATGCTGTTTCTGTGTCTGACTTCCTGTCAGCTCGAGGTGCTCTGTGTAAATTGACACGGGCTGCTCGCGGCGTCCGTCAAAACTAGAACAGCCGCGTTCATTCAATGCGGAGCCGAGCGGAGGCCCGCTTCTGGGACGCTTCTGAACCGGACGGCGGCGGAGCTGGTGGGGTTTAAAACATTGACTAGAACGGCTGCGTATCGCTGCAGCGACCGCGGCGCACACACAACACGGTGACAATAAATCAGTCGATACGACACAATCGATGTGTCTGAACTTTGGCAGCATTGTTGAGGAGCGTGAGATGAGTAACAGGTCTTAGATGAACATCTTTGTTGCGTGTTTAGCCAACGCTGCACTGACGGGTACTAGCTAGGTGATAATCCAAAGACCTGTCTGTCAACTACTTTCTGTCAAAGGGTCGTCAAAGCTGGTGAAATAATGAGCTGTGGATTATTCATCTGCAGCGTGTCGAGTAAAAGAAAACTCTCTGGAAAGATCTGAGAGTTTTTCATCACCTTCTCCTGGTTTCCTCTCGAGGTCACAATTCTGAAGTATTCCTCTGGATTACGTCACATTCTCACACCTCCGCTTCCTTTTCTCAGCCTGTTTGTGTCTGTGCAGCACGTATGACTGTGGAAATACCTCGAACACAGACACATTTTACCTGCTTACGCTGACTCATTATTCATTATAAGTTTGATTATGATGGACGCATTGTGTTGCGGGCATGTGTAGTGTAAGTATAAAAGATTCACACCAGTGGGTCGAATTATTCTGTTGGTCTTCCCTCCCTGAGAATCAAAAATATCATATTAGTACATAAAAAATGTTGTTGCAGTGATTACTGAACCATCATCAATTCTTTCTGAGGTCGGAAGGTTGGCATCTCGAGGAGCTGAGGGCAGAAATCTCACAGACAGTTACCTTAAAGCAACTTTACTAAAATGAAGATTATCGTGAATAAAATCTGAACCATGCACGGCCAAAGTTAAAGTTTTTGGAAACTTTTAAGGAGTCAGATCTACCAGTCCGACAATGACCCACATCACATTTCAGATTCTGAGTGTTCCTGTGTTTTTCATGTCTGATGACTGGTGTGAGTTTCGGCCTCCGGCATCATCCTCAGTCATCTGCTCCCTCCGCTCTCCACTCGCTGCAGGCTTTAAACTCTGGAGCTCAATCCGAGCTCGGTGTGTTTGGGGTTTTTTTGTGCCTCTGTCACTTGGAATGAGCGCCGACACTCATCACACCTGACAGATTTCTGCCATATCGGGATGTAAAGACGACAAGGCTGTACCCTCTCGTCAGCATCAAATTTCTTCTAATCTCCTGACAGCTTTGGGATTATATAAAAACAGACTGTGAGCTGAGACGTGGCTCAGAGCCCGGCTCTCTCTCTCTTTTCTCATTTCTGTACAGCTGACCTGCTTGTTCACCCTTTCACCTGCCGCCCACCTTCCCCAGCAGGGCCTCCTCTCTGCGGCTTTTAGGGACTCTCGCTCGCGTATCTATTATTAACGAACCTTTCCTTGACATTCGGCATTTCGTGCTTTGCGCGGGCGGTGTGTGGAAATAAAACAAAGTCACAGACAGACGGACAGACAGAGGATCCGTGCTGTGCGTGTTAGCTTGTGTTTGTCAGGACGTCGTCTGGCTTTGCAGGAAGTTCACACCAGCTTCATGCGTCCTCCTCGAGGCTAAGCTCCTCGATATGATCTCATGTAAGTGCTTTTCTCTCTCTCATGGTCCTCGCCCCGTTAAATGGCCGGCCCTTTTTTTTATTTGACTTGTTCATGGAAACATTTGAAGTCAGGATAAACCACTTTGAAAGGAGGCATCAAGTATTTTGCGCAGGTCGTCCGAGGTCAAGCCCGTTCAAATTGAACTTCTAATTTAGGACGGCTTCCCTCTGTGAAGTCAGCGGGGATTATAAAACAGGTCTGAAGCGTTTGATTTGTACAGAATGGATAAGTCACGCAATAATGTTGTGAGATCCCTGAAAAATAAACTATTTGCTTGAGGGATCTTATCTGTTTCTTCTTCTTTAGCAGTCATTTATGTCTGCGCTTCACTCAGTACAGACCAGACCTTCTACGGGACATATCGCTCATATAGCTGCACAGATTCAGTTTACACTTCCGTACAGCACATCAGTCACAAACACTTGACGCTCAATGAATTGACAGTTGGTGACAGTTAGATTTGGCAGAAAAGGTTCTGCTCTTTGAGAAGCATTGAAGAAGTGAAGTAAGTCAACAATGGTGGTTTGGGTGGTGGAGGGTTAGTTTGAGGGTTGGGAGGTGTTGCAGCATGCAGCACATCAGTCTTCTGACTCAGATGAAACAAGTGTATCGAACAGAACCGTCAAACAGAAGTATCATCTGCTAGAAATGTTCTGTACGCACTGGACCGGAGGGCGGTGGTGGTGATTGTATCCATATGGATGGAATCAGTCAGATCTGCCTCATATGAAGACAGTTACTGTTCGTCTTATCTGAGTCTAATCCCTGAGATTTGCTGATGTTTTTAGGATCCCCTCTCATTCCTTTTAATTTGTTACCTTTCCTCTGGCTGTGCCACTCTCTGGGAGACGAGTCATTCCTCTCATCTGTTTGATCTGCGGCCATTTTTCCAGTCAGTGGCTCATTATGGGAAATTCCCATTCGAAATCCTGTTTGGTTGGAACTTGGGATTTCCAGATCCCCTTTTCAACTCTGCTGACTGGAACACTTATGAGTATTTTAAGTGTGTGTTAAAGCGACATGCTGTAGACTTTGTTAACAGCCAAACATGAAGCAAGGCAAGAAGCCCAGCTCAGTGTCCTTCACCAACCACTAAAGGTCAGTCCCAGATTTACTTCTTAGCTTCCTCCATCGACGTCCTCTTTGCTGTCTTCTCCTCTGCCATTATGTCCATAGATGCTGCTGAGCACGGTTACGTTGCCCGCTCGCCCAGATCCGGTTCTATCACGACACCAGCTCTGCTCCCCATTAGCATTACCCTGCTGTGACCCTCCTGTAAACCTCCTCTTCTTCTTCTTCTTCCCGGTGGTCCAAAACGCCTGTGGTACAAACACTAACGCTCCCCCGGTGCTCTGAGCTCACAGTCCAGGCAGCCTGGCTAACAAACTGAGCTAACATTAGCTAACAGCAGCTACAGTTGTCAGCAGTTTACTTCACTGTCCATCATAAACTCTGTAAATCACAGAGAGTTGAGGCGGAGCAGCCGGAGGACATCAGAGGGAAAACCAGAAAACATTTTCTCCATAAAATATGATCCAGTTTCACCAAAATCAGTGAAATAGTTGGTGGTGTGTGACTTAGTGCCGTAAAGCGTTACGTACTTCTCCCGACCCGGAGCCCAAAGTTACATAGTGTGAGAACAGACGTACGAATGACAGAGACACCATTCACCTGATCACAGGTCAGTGTAGATCAACAGGAAAGATTTAAAGTGTTTTAAAAGATGCAAAATGTAATTTTATCATTAAAGTGTTAAATTAAATACTAAAATGTCGACTTATGTGCGTCATCACAGAGTCAAACTCCATTTAACCCTCAAATTAGTCCAATCATTTTCTATTCCAGAGAAATCATCATTCAGCTGTGTGTCACACAATAATTACATTTGTTGTCATCAGATGGATGTAATCCTCCTGTAATCCTCCTCTCATCTGTTCCTGCAACATTCTGACCACAATCAGCCTTTTGTTGTCCTCCGTTATGATTACCAGCTCTTTTAAAGGGGGATCGTGATGCTGTCACATGTGCTGAGGCGCCTTAAAGCATTTCAAAGTCATGTTGGCTGCAGAGGGAGGTGATGATGACTCGAGGTCAGATTTATCTTCATCGTGCCTCCTTCTGTCTTTGGTCACTAATCTTAATAATTTAATCTGAGACCTTCACTTCCTGCCCTCTGTCCTTTTTTACTCCCTTCCTCCCTTCCTCCCTCCCCCTTGCCTATTTTTTATCCCGTCCCCGTCTTTTCTCATTCATTAGTTTTGTGAGTTAGTTAACCCTGATGGTCTCACCGGGGTCATCGTCTGTGAGGATGAAGGCAGCTGGCCTTTATGAGTGTGACTGACCACTGTCCATCTGGACCTTCAGAGGAGAGGAGACTCTGTTGACTCCTTTAACGATGAGATTAGATTAAATCGTGTGATTAATGGATCCCATCAACACATGTTCAACTTATCTTCTTATCTGTCTGAGAAGCTGATGTTTTCTGTTTGTTATTCTTTTTTATTATTTTGGGTCATACCCATAATCTTTCAAATCCAGTAAAAGCATTCTGTTTACACGATAACAAGACGTCCAGCACAAAGAAAACACGTGAAACGTGATGTTTGTAAACCAGACCTGAGCCACATCTGGAGCCGGTTTGATTCCAGCTGTCAGTTCAGATGCTCACGTCAGATTTCAAAGCGTCTTTTGAGTCGCTTGAACCACGATACGCTACAACAAAGTCAAATCCAGACCGATGGAAGTTCATCACAGCAGCTCAGCAGAATCATGCTGATCCCAGCAGAGCAATATGTGGACAACGGAGGTCCGTTACCACAGCAACCCATGCAGTCTTAACAAAGACCATGAGTTGACGTCTACGCTCCGCGATGATGATTGACAGTTTGAATGTTCAGCATCTTAGTTTGGTGGGTTAGCATGTTAGCATGCTAACATTTGCTAACTAGCATTAAACATGAGGTACAAGTACAGATGAGTAGGGTTGCAAAGGGGCAGAAAGTTTCCGGGAGACTTCCAGAAAATATCTGGAAACTTTCCATGGGAAGTTAAGCTGGGGAATTTTGGAACTATTCCAAATTGGAAACTCCATGGGAATTTTGGAAATTTATGGGACTTTATGTGAATTAAGTGAGATATTGAGATATTGAACCCACTGACAGAACGACAGACCGACACTCTGAAGTCTGTTAAACCGCAACTCAAGCATGACTAGTCTAAGTCAAGAGGGCCAATCATCACCTCCAACCATGTTCCCATGCGTGTTCCTCAGTATCACGCCTCACATAGACACGTCTCCTTCACCACAAAGACATACTGCCCTTAAATTTAACAATGTTTTGGACACTTTGGGCAGACGAGGTTGGAGAGTGACAGAACTTACTTCATGTTTCACAGATTCTGATTTGATTTGATTGATTTAATGACCTCGATGTCTATTCCTGTTTCCTCGAGCTGTTCATTCATTCATGTGATCATCTGAAGTATATAAAGAGGAACTTGAGTTACAGTATGTGATTAAATTAAACTTAACTGGCAAATGCAGCTTTCAGTGACTGCATCCAACATCCATACAGACAATGTTCTGGGTCATGATGCTTGGTTATATATATCCCAGAAAATGATTCAGGGCATCATATGAAATGTTATATGAGGTTAATTATCAGTAAACAAGAAGGTGATGCCGTTCCTCACTTTAATTCTTCCTGTTTCCAAACAGAACAATCAGAATTTAAATGAGAATTATCTCTGTAATTGTCCCCGTGAAGCTGAAGCCCCCTCGCCTCACTGTCCAGTTGTCCGGCCTCCCAGAGTCCCTCGGGGGCAGATGGACAGGCCAAGTTCCCTCTCCAGCCTTGACCTCTATTGACCGGCGGGGTCAACCCCAATCCATAATAACACATGGAGGAGGGCTGTGTGTGTGTGTGTGTGTGTGTGTGTGTGTGTGTGTGTGTGTGTGTGTGTTTGGTGAGTAGTGGTCAGACAGTGAGAGGTGACTTCCGTGACCTCCATCAGGCTGCAGCAGATTGTCAGCCATCCATCACCACCCACCTGCCCACCCAAAACACACAAACACACACACACACACACACACACACACACAACACACAAACTGCCACTAACCGGTGAGGCGTTAGCCACGCGGCTAATGTTAGCCGTCATATTAGCTGACTCCGTCCGGACTGAGAGCTCAGAACAGCGTTTGACTGTTGATGTTTACATCTAACATTACAGAAGATCTGGACCGCCGGCGTCCGTTAGCAGGTAGTGATTGAGCTATATGTCCGTCAATAAACTCCGTGAATCGTTTTGAGATCAGATTTGTGATGTTTCACGTGTTCGAGCTACCAGACTTCATTCAGCCCGCCTCAGCTTGACCCGTGCTCAAAGTCTTTGCCTGTTTTTGGATTAGCCTAGAGCTAACGGAGGCTGGTGTCACGGAGACTACGTCCATGTTTTATACAGTCTATGATGGTCACACGTAGGACGATAGACGTGCATATATTTTAGACAAACACCACCACTGCTCTGTGTCTATTCAATCCATGGAAGAGCTCGGGCTTGTGGGAAATGGTGTTTGTAATAAGAAGCTAAATTTACATATGTTAAATATATCTAGAAAAACTGACGTCATAATGTTACGTAAGGTTTTGTTTCAGCGCTGTTCGTGTTATTACTTCTTTCTCCTGGTATATGGAGTCTTTTTATAGCCACTTCACTTCCTCTTCTCTGTCTGTGCATTCATTGGGTCAGCTGTCAAACAGTCAGTCAGTTGTTCTGTCAGTCCTTCCAGCTCTCTGTTGCTGTTATTGGGATCAATGGGAACACTTTAATTCCTGCACAGACGGCCAAATACACCGATACCTCACATGGTCAATCAATATATATCAACATTCTAACACCTGGATACATACGGCATGTACACATGTACAGCACTGCAGCACCAAATCACTCAATATATCACTTAAAGTAACAAGTGGAAGTATGGAAGCATGTGAACTGAGACTGTTTGAGACTGTTTGGTTGTAAATTTACACTTTTATTATAAAAATAGTGAATCTAAAAGAAGATCACGGCGTCCCTGAGCAGACAGCACATTCAGACGGAGATAAATGGACTCACTGAGTGTGGTGTTCAGTTCAGATCTGTTCCCGTCTCCCACTGAGTCCCCCCCCCTCCCCGTCATAAACCCAGCACACAGCGGGCTCGGGCACAGCTGTTTTCTTGTTTGCAGCTTGTTTGCGGTGGTAAAGGGCCTGTGGTGAGAGCTCTCGTCAATACGTCTGGTCCTCTTCAAACACGGCCCATTGTCTGAACCCCGGCTAATGCAGGAAAAGGAGCCGTATTATCCCCTCTGCGCCGCCTCCTGCTGTGTCGGTTTTACAAGCATCCGTATACGAAGCCCACTGTGATTTTCTCCATAGCGTCTGTCAGGCTAGCTGGCTAGCAGCTGTGCCGGCCTCTGAATTCAAATCGCTGATTTCCCGCCAAGGCCGAACGCCTCGTCAGAAGTCAGCCTGCAGTTTGCCCGGATGGATGTTGATGGAGGTGCAGCTCGCCGGGCGTTTGATGCGTACGAGTGAAATGTTTCTCAGTGTGACGGATGTTTATGCATGCACGCGGCGTCCCGGGGATCAGATGTTCACACAGATGCATGCAGTGCACTTTCATCCCGTCTGATTATGGATGCAGGAAGAGTTTCCTCTCCTGTAAAATAAATGTTACGTAACGTTTGATCCGGGGGGAACCTGTCCGCCTCGCTCCATCAGAAATGAACAAATACACCTTCTAACATCTCCACACACAAGACGCCTGAGGTCACCTGCAGGACTGATGTTTCTCTTTGTTCCTTCAATATCAAATGCATCATTTACATTTTAAATACTGAAAAAGAAGAAAAATTAAATGATTAAAACTTCCTTTTATTTAATATTCTCACAGTTTTACATTTCTTTTTCCATTTTAAATGTTTTCCAGTCCAGAAACGCGAAAGTGACCCGAGATCATGACTGAACCAAACCCCAGTACGCTCAGTGGTTTGATTGAACAGCTTTAAACTGTGATTTGTCATAGCTCATACTCAGTGATCCAGCCGAGCAAACTTCTATTTCCAAGTTTTAAGCATCACTTTTGCTAAATCAGCACACCTGTTGTCATCGTGCACTTGACACTGAAGCAGGAAGCTGCTCTGGTTTTAGATTTTGATTTTCTTTTATCAATAAATCCCTTATATTCTTGTTTAAGTATTGTTCAGTGCATCTTTGTCTCCTTCTGTCCTTCACCTGTCAGTCTGGTTGAAACATTGTATTCGGTTTGTTCTCCGTTCGTTGCGAACCCTTCATATTTGTAAAGAGGACTTTCTAACCTGAAAACATGAAAGACCTTCCAGAAATATAAAGTAGTCCTCAGACTTCAGTCTGTCCACCTGTTATGTGTGCTTTCATTTTGCACTTTGAAGGACCTTATCTTAAAAATTGACACTTTCACTCGTGCATGGATATTATTATCCGTCACTGTTCTCCATACATGTCGTGAAGTGTTCCCTGGCCACAGCAACCAGTCACTATTTAAATGTATATATCGTCATTCAGGCCAGACCTGTGATGCAGTGGTCAGCCTTCCTGGTAGCTTCCTCCCACAGTTAGGTTACATAGGTGTGAATGTGAGTGTGAACGGTTGTTTGTCTCTATGTGCCCTGTGATGAACTGGCAACTTGTCCAGGGTGTACCTCGCCTCTGCGTGACATGATGAGTAAGAGGTTACAGATAATGGATGGATGGATGCAGATGCTGCTTCTTGGTTGGTTTGTCGGTCTAAAGAAGTTGTTCTGTTTTTGTCCCGCAGAGAGTCAGAGCGTGGAGGAGTGCGGGGAGAGGCTGAAGAGGATCCTCGAGTCTCCCAGCATCCCTCAAGCCAACCACCAGCTCCTGGTCCACCTCAGCAGACACCTGGCCCGGGTCAGCCAGCACAGCCAGTCCGGTCCCCGTCTGCTGGGACAAACCTTTTCCGAGGCCGTCTTCAAGCTGTCTCCTCTCAGGTACCTGCCTCAGAGTCATCTGCTTGTTCATTTACACGTGAACTGCAGTTTGTTTGTTCAGTTATTCGCTCACAAGAAGTTCAACACACACAGCGTTCGTTTCCAATCAGTGCTCAAGGTGTATCAAACTGCTGGTAACCATAGCAACAGCACAAAGGCTACAGGTTCCATTAGCAGTTAACTGTCTGAGCTAACCTCCAGAACATCGAGGAGGATCTAAACTCTGACTGTGGTGCTGCATGCTTCATGTAATGACCCTTTCATTTGTTTATTCAAGCCCAACTCAGGTTTACATGTCCGGTTGTTAATCACAGAAACAATGTGGACAGCCAGGAAGGGAGGCCAACCAAAAGCAAGACAAAATGATGATTTCAGAACATGCTAATGGCGTGTTTCTGTGCACGGAGTGTCCCAGATATTTCATGATAAAAACAGGTTTATGTTACGGACGCCAGTTTAAATGATTTCAACTTTTTGTTTTGGAGAAATCATTCGGTTTAAACACTGCGGCGCCTCAGCCAGCAGATCAGATCTGTGGAGGAGAGGCCGGTCAGAGGAATGAATCAGAGCTGCTGAGTCAGAGCAATTAGGAAGAAATCAGCCAGTCGCTGCCAAAACATCCAAAAACTGACCCAGAATCTGAGTTAAGCTGCTGAACGCTGTTAGAAACATACCTTTGCACTTTGCATGCACCATGGGAGTTGTAGTTGCCTTATATCCTTCAGATAGTCTTGTATCTTTTATTTTCTGATCCCAGTCAGACAAACTCTTATTTCCAAAAACCTCTCAGGTCAGTTCAAAATAACTTTCCCCACACGGCGTCTCTCTACATGCTGGTGGAAGCTGTTTCGTTTAGTGATGCAGTGACACCATCAGAGAGGTGTAGCACAACACTAACGTGGCAGAAAAGGAAAGCCAAATTCTAGTTTCATTCTTGACATGTTTCATGGTCAAAATGATCTTTAGCTTTTATTCCAAACACAATCTCTTCTCTTTGCAGAGTATTTCTGTTTCTGCGCTCTGAGAATCAGTCAGCCGAAGAAGTAAACAAACTTTTTTGGCTGAATGTGGCAACTTTTTTTTTTTTTTTTTTTTAAATCAATCCACAATCGATCACTTCTCATTTCCTTTAAAAGATCAGCTGAGTGAGTTTGACCCAGCACAAAAACACTATGATATTTTTATAACAAGCTCTTCGCCCTCGCTAACAGATATTTGGCTCAGCGGTGATATCAACATCCTGCAGTTAGTTTAAGCTGGATGTTTGAACACTGAGAGAACGGCATTAACAAGGCCTGATGGGATTGTTTTGTTTCTCTGTACCCTGCACGAGCTCGCCTGCGTCTGTTTTTCCAGAAATTACCGAGGAATTTCTGCTTGTGGCGTTGTGTGCGGTGGAGATGTAGTGGATTCGGGGAGGCACTCAGTGAGTCAGAAGCAGTGATTGTTTGCACAGCCTGGTCGACCAATTCACCTCTGACGTGCACAATGGACGGATAAAGAGCGGGGCGGCGTAGCATAGCATGCCACGCTATTACGACCAGGTCCCATGTTAGCTTATTTTGTGTGTGTGTGGAAATGTTGGTCAATCCGAGATAGTTCTGGAGTATCCACCGCTGACTGCAAGTATTTACATAGTCACACATCTTCTTTTGTTTTGGGATTTTCTACTGTGGGGTAACTACGAGGTCTGGAAATATTCAGTATTTTTCTTTTACTGTCAACAAGTCTCATGAAAATACCAAGAAGGAAGGACTGATCCCACTGATACGTTCTGTGTGTAAAGCCTGATATATCTTCTTCTTAGAGAGCTCCATTGTTGTCCAAAAACAGACATGTTCCCTCACGACCGCAGAGTTTATTTTGAGTCGATCCCACATCCATCGTGCTGCTGTCGTCCTGCTGTTTGTGACTCAACACAAAGAGTAAAAAGTTCATGTTTTCATGGAGTATAGAAGTTAAAATTCATGTTGACATTGTCCAGCAAAAGGACAGAAAGATCTAGAGGACAAAAAGAATGACTCACGAGACCACAAGTGTCCGTACGTCCATCAATTTTCCAGAACCGCTTACCCATATCGGGGTTGCGGAGGGCTGGAGCCAATCCCAGCTGACAATGGTCACCACTGCCAGTACCAACACTGGACATGGACACACTCATCACGTAAGCAACAAAAACAACAGGGACACTTGAACACTGCAACAAGGGAACTCGGACGACAACCTAACATATCTCCACTCCTGATTTGAAGATTTCTTCTAGATGTGACTTATATTTTTTATGGAAAATAGAGACATATCATAAAAACATAGACGCACACACATCATTTAACCTTTTGGGTTCATAAAAAGTGGAGTTAACATAGACAACATATTGCATTCAATTAAAACATAGCTTCAAAGATTCTTCAATAAACAACAACGAAACGATGCATCTGTTTTAGACCGAACCATGGAAACATCTAGATTATGAACAGATTTAAGATTATTTCCAGGTCTTAATAAAATTGAAATTGCACAGTAAGATTTGGCAGATATATTTCCAGTACACGCAGCTGCACATTTGCTGTCCAAATGCTCACATTTAGAATGCATCTGATAGTCCTGCATGTCTTTGGACAGTCGGAGAACCTGCAGAGAACCTACACAGACTCAGGGAGAACATGCAAACTCCACACAGAAAGGATTTGAACCGGAAACCTTCTTGCTTCATGCTGTAATCTGTGATTCTTCTGGTGACCGCCCTCCATTAGACATACCAGAGTAATGTCTTGATGTTCTGTACTTGCACTGTTCCTTGAAGCAATGCAGACACGCAGGAGACCATGCAAACTTACTGGGAGGAGACAGCACAAACCACTGCACCACTGTGCCGCCCGACCACAAGTGTTTCTGATTTAAAGCCTCGTGTGATTGGCACAATACCGCAGCTATAGCTAGCATCTTGTAAGCTACATACAGTTCAGACAGTGTGGTTGCACTGAGGCACGAGGAGAGAGCCGGACCTCCAACAATGTGCTGAGCAGAGAACGGGCCATTGGGATAGATTCAGATTGCCACATCAGAAATGTGACAAACTTGTGTTCAATTAAAAACAGCATCATTTGCTACATGTGTTGGGTGTGGGTTGGCAATACACGGGCCATCGCAGTCAACCAGATAACGCCAGTGCACCGTCACCACATTCCTCTCATCGTGAAGAGAAAGAGTGGAAGAAAAGAAGAGAAGCAAAGGAAAATAGGGTGTATTAAATCCATGACGTTGTTGTTGTTTAGACACGGCTCTCTAGTATTCTCAGTGGAGGTTTGCTTCGGGGAGGTTCAGGTTGAACCGTAGGGTGTTGGAAATTGAGTCCAGGTGGTGAGGATGGTTCCAGAACCGAAGACGCAAATGTGAGGAAGTTGTAGAAATCGCCGCAGGAGATGGTTATGGTTAGGCAAGGGGTTAAGATGGTTAGCTGGGGAAGTGTTGGATCTCGGTTTAAGTGACAAAGGGTCCAAGTGGTTAGGGAAGACGGTATGTGTGAAGGAGGCATTAGAGGTCTGAGATGAGGGTCCAAGTGGTAAAGTTTAGGCAGGGTTAGGATTGATTTGATACCACATGTCTGTGGAGTCAACCTGCTTCAATATATATAATAATAATTGTAATGTATAACTAAATTATAATGCAGCTTAAACATGACGATGCTGTGGAACCTGAACGTGAGCATTTTTCTCTACCTGGACCTCCTGAAATCAGAACTGACTACAACTGTGATAAAGCATCAAACATGGAGAAAACTCGGCCTCTTCAACGCCATATCGAATGAACTCTATTGGTATCTGTGTGACTTTATCATATTTAATATGATTTAATTGTGTCTCTGTCAGTGCGGACGTGAACCCGGAGCACCACGTCAGGATCTTGGAGGCTCTCATCCAAACAGGAGGTCTGATGGAGATGCAGGCTGCACCAGGTAGGATCATGAACTTTATTTAACATTTTCCATGCACACACACATCAAGTGCCCACACTCTTCTGTTGTGATGTCGCTTTGTCTCTCCGCGTACACACACACACACACACATGCAGTTCAAAGTGCCTGGAGTTTGTTTCTCGAGTGTATCACCATATATTTCTCACACTGGAAACATGACATTCTCTTCCCCGCTGTACCACAAACTTCAGTGGAAAACACAGGTTTGGTTTATGAAATATGTGGAAAACACTTTTTTTTTTTCTCTTGCTGCTGTGATAAATTGGGCATGAAGCATGAAATAACAGCTTTAAGTTTGCTCTGCGTTAGTGTAGTTTACAGTCTGGATGTACAGAGTTTATGGTATCAAATCATGGCGGTTTCATGATGTTTTTCTTGCTGCATTCCTGCTTCCCTGCTGAGCTGAGGGCATAAATGTGTATACGGACCGTACCGCGTGCACGTTAGAAAATTCTTAGAACTCTGCATCGTTTCTGCGAAAGCATAGAAAAACAAAATCCTTTCTTAGATTTATTTTCTTTCTTATTCTTTCTTATTTGGGGCCATGGCGAGAAACACTGTCTCATATGTGTAACTGGATATGAGGTGTGGTCTGATGAGAGTTTTACTCCAGAGAGGCCGAGTTTAAAAGTCGCCTACTGTTGTTACCCGACCCTCGTCGTGCTCGTCACAGTGACCCTGCAGGAAAAAAAATTCATCAAGCGAGATATTTAGATATTTTTTCGATATCTTTCTGGTTTGAACATATCCTGACAGATGAAGTTAAAACTTTTAAAGTTGTTTTTTATAATTTTGGTGTCAGAAAAGTAACAAAAACACCATATTGTGAACGTTGCCGCCCACACAGGAACTCGAGGATCAGCCTTCAGTACTAGCATGTAAACGGAGGATTGTAACTACGAGCCGTTGGGTCCCGCTGAACGGGTCCAAAACTTGAATCTGTGGCCCGGTCTGGTATCAAACAAGAAGCACTCTGTTTCACTTAATTCTGTTTTGTATATGTCTAAAAAAAAATGAATGCTGAAACCCAAAAATGTACTGAAGCGTGGACAGCTGCCGTGTTCATAGATCAGGACACAAACACGTGAAGATAGCGTGTTTTTTTTAAACGTGTGGCGAAATGAAACGCTGCGTTGAGATCTGAGATCAGTCGGGCTTCACGACGAAGGAAAGGTCAGACAGCAGGTGTGAGGCTGATTGTGAGGGCCAGGCCGGTCTGCTGAGGTCATTGTCTGTGGGTCAGTGTGTGCATGTGTGTGTGTGTGTGTGTAAATGTTAGTAGGTCAGTGTGTGTGTGTGTGTGTGTGTACTGGTCTGTCGAGGGCCAGGGTCGACATATTGGTTGTAGCAGTGATTATAGCGGCTGCTCAGGGGTTATGCTTCCTTTGTACGGAGCGGTGCTTGATTCAGAGGTGATGCTGGAAGGTGCTGCACTAATAAGAAGATGAGAGTCCGATTTACGGTTCAATCGTGACCCGGCAAGGACACGACCTGAACGGACTCAGCTGTGTGGAGTACCGGATAGACGACCACGACCTTTAAACATCTTCATTATGCGACTGTTGACCAATGATACTAATTAAGGCTCTGTTCCATTTATTGTAGCAGAGAGTTTCCAGTGAAGTAAATCCTGGAGAAAACTTGATAATTGGTTCTTTGAAGAACTAATAGGTTCCCCTGTGGCATCACCATAAACAAAGGTTAAACCTAGTGTTTGTTTTTTAACAGTGTACGGAGCCAGACATTGTTTTGGAGCCAGTGTCTGCTGACCCTAAACTGTCCTTTATCTTCAGGTTCTTTTGGAGACTAGTTACTCACCGCCAAGCAGAACGAGACAAACACGAGACAACAGCCACAAATCAGACTCGACCATCGGCGGGACTCCGGTGTCGTCTGTTCGATTTTCATCCTTTTTTTTTTCCGGGGGTGACACACAAAAGGACGGGGGTGATGTCTGGAGGACGATCAATAATTCATGGAATAAACCTCCTCCTCATCGTGCAGGGTGGGGATGATAGGATGGATACATCAGGCTGCCGCTGCAGAGATCTGTGGGTGTTTTTTTCTTTATTAGGAATATTGTATGTTAAAATGGAGCACACACACACACACAGATTCGACATGCTCAGGTTGATTTTCAGTTGACATTTGAGACGACGTCTTCTTCCTCATTTACTCGTTTGATTGTTTTATCGTGTTAGAAATGGTTTCTAAGTCCGTATTTGAGTTTTTTAAGTGGTTTTGTTGATCTGTGATGATACTTTGGTGTCAAACACACACTCTTTGCACACTTTATGAAGTTATGGGTTAGATAAGGTCAAAACGTGACATTTAAATGAAGCAGGAGAGAAAAACTGAGTGTGTACATCTGTGTGTCTCTTATTAGGTGTGTGTGTGTGTGTGTGTTGGTAGACGAGCTTACATCACAGTAACAAAAGGACCAGAGGGAGCTGTTTTGTGCTCTTTGAAGTGTGTCTTTTGTAACATCTCTTACACAACCTCTCTCTTTGTGTGTGTGTGTGTGTGTGTGTGTGTGTGTGCCTCTTGTTGCTCTGTAATGAGGATGAATGATGTAGGAAATTGCGCTGATGCAACACTCTTACACTGCTCTACATGTTCGTTCATTCTCTGAGGATCTCTGTCTGGATCGTATTTAGACGTGGTCACATCATCGAGTCTTCAGCGTCCGACAGGAATAATCTGCAAGACACGCGACTCGATTCAGATTCAAACTTTCAAATGTTTGTTTTCTGGACAGAGTTTGTATGCTGCATGCTGACGTGGTTCATATTAAAATATAACTGATAGCTGGAGGCTCATATCCTCTGTATAAACATGAAGTAGTTTCATCATTCTTTGTGGTGGAAAATAGTTTTTTTTCCCCCTCCAAACTAAAAAATAAAACACAAAAAATCAAGTAGCATTTAGATGAAACAATTTAATTTGACATAAAGTCATATTGTAATTGAATAAGCTCCTTTACTGTCTCTCAACACAAACACTACAGTTTTTGGAACACGATGATGCTGCGGAACCTGAACGTGAGCATTTTAAATGCTCACGTTCAGGTTCTGCAGCATTCCGCAGCATCATCGTGTTTAAGTTTCATTATAATTTAGTTATACAATATTTTATATATATTGGAGCAGCATTGTCATTGTATCAACGTCTGCACCGTGTGAAGTCAACGACTCAAATCAAACGAAAAGAAATTCATCGTCATGGCAACAATATTTATTTTCAGTGCGACTCTGGCCTCTGGAGAGCTACATACAATAATAAATAAGAAATCAAACAAATAAATAAATAATAAAATTGTCAGAAAAAAGAGTCGCTGGTCAGAATGTGACCTCCGCCAAAACTGAATGAAACTCAGTGATATGTCGTTTCCAACCGTGGTCCGCCCTATTATATATACCTGCGTCATACAACACACATAAAAATCTCCATAAATGTTATTAAATCACAGTATTTACTGATTATTATTTAATTTTAAAAATGTGTGATAACACTCACTGTATATCTTTATCAAACATCACGAGACGAATCCTAAACTTTGGATTTATTTTGAAGGAATGAAGCACATTTATGAGGTCTGGTTATGGTCAGTGAAAGATCGCGTTTTCAGTTAAATGTTCATAAACATGTTTCGTCTCAAGTTATTGTGAACTTTAAACTGTAGTATTGTGTTATTGTATTATTGAACATTTTATTGATGATATTAAAAGAAAACATCCTGATCCATGAATATTTTCATAGATTAGTTTGATATAAACTTCTCGGAGGTTGTAGTTGTTGATTAAGACGTTCTTTACACCAGTGGTTCTCAACCTTTTTGGGGTCCTGGACCCCCTGCATATTTTTGATCGACCCTGAGGACCCCCCCCCCACCCGATCTGGAGGCTGGGGGTGCAATTTGATGAGAAACAGTAGAAACTGCATTTGAAATTGCATTATGGCATTTATTCACTCTATTCACAACACAACAGCATAGTTATGCAGTTTCCAGAAATATGTAACAAAACAGGCATAAATGTCCTATCTGCATAAATTTTATGCAGCATCTTCTGAACATTATGTAACAAAACAGATATAGATATAGGAACAAAACAGAACTTTTATATAGTAGCTTTCAGAAATATGAATGTAATAAAACAGATTTTTTATGCACTCTTCAAGAACAAAAACAAACATAAGTATGAAATCTCAATAAATATAATATATAATTAAGCAATAATATAATATAATAATTATGTAATTAAGTCTTGTTTTTATCTGTAGAGGCAGTGTGTGTGTGTGTTATCAAAGCAAAGCATCCTCACTTCTGTTTTTGTGTCACTTGGGTGTGGTGTAGTGAGGTGTGCTGTGTAACTGTTAGTGAGACACTTGCACTTGTCTGCCACTCATGAGTTTCTGTAACCTGGGTTGAATAGTGGCAACAGCTGTAATGATACTTCTCTCCAGTTGAAGTCTGTTCCTGTGTTTGGTCTTTATGTGTGTCAGAGCTGAGAAAGTGACCTCACACAAGTATGTCGACCCAAATGGCTGCAACTGGTAGAGAGCCTCTTTTGCAAGCTCCGGGTACTCCTTCTCCACACAGCACCAAAACTGTGTCAGTGATGTCTCTGAAAACTTCAGTCTGAAGCCACTGTCTGAAGACAGGTCAATGAGGCTCTCATGGAGTTGCTCTGGTGCTGTATCCATGCTGCTGTGCATGAACGGCCTGCGTATCCAGTCAAGTCTAGTACACATGTCCTCAATGTCTGGGAAGTAGGATTCAAACTCAGCTGTCAGTTTGGCCAAGTGCATTTTTACAGTTTTCAAAATGTTCTGCTTCATGTTCTGTTTCATGTCAGCTATCCAAGAGTTAAGCTGAGGGAAATTACTGACATCCCCCTTTTCACACCTTCTCAACCAGAGGTCAGTTTTCCTCATGAATGCTGAAACTTTATCATACATCTGAAGAACAGTTTTGTCATTACCTTGTAAGCTTGTGTTCAACTCATTCAGACGGCCAAAAACATCAGTGAGGTAAGCCAGGTGAGCCAACCAGGTCTGGTCTTCAAGTTCAGCAGCCAGAGGATGTCCATGCTCTGAGAGGAAATCGTGCACCTGCTCTCTCAGTTCAAATAGTCTCTGTAGTGCTTTCCCCCTTGATAGCCAACGTACATCTGTATGTAGCAGCAGCTGATGATGGTCACTGCCCATTTCCTCGCACAGCTTGTGGAACAGTCTTGAATTGAGAGGTCGTGATTTAATGAAGTTAATCACTTTCACAGCGTCTGTCAAAACACTGTCCAGTTCTGGGCTCATGCGTTTGGAAGCCAATGCTTCTCTGTGAATTATGCAGTGCATGCCTTGGATATCGGGGTTTACCTGCCTGATGCGAGAGACAAGTCCGCGGTGCCGACCTGTCATAGACGCTGCCCCGTCTGTGCATACATGCGAGCAGCGCTTCCAGTCCAACTCGTGCTCTGTGAAAAAACAGTCAATCAAATTAAAAATGTCCTCACCCGTGGTTTTTTCAGGTAGTGGCTTGCAGAAGACGATGTGTTCAACTATATCGTTGACTGTGTCATCTTTGAAACGAGCAAACATGACCAACTGGGCTTCTCCATTCACGTCAGTAGACTCGTCTAACTGTACCGCAAAAGATCCCACTCCTTTCAGTTTGTCGGTCACCTGCTGAACAATGTCACCAGCCATCTCATCCACCCTGCGGCATATAGTGTCGTTAGACAGCGGCACTGACCGGATTGCATCTGCGGCTTTTTTATCCACCATGGTTTCAGCTAGGATAGCTGCAGCTGGTGCAATTAGCTCCTCAGCAATTGTGTATGGCTTTTTAGCTTTGGCGACAAGCAAAGCTACCTGGTAAGAAGCTTGGAGGAAGTTGCTGAAGTCTGACTTGCGGCGCGCATGTGATTTTGCGCCCCTTGAACTCGGACAATTTTCGCGTGAAAAAGTCAGCAGTCTTGCCCACTGACAATTGATGCCTGGTGCTCAGATGCCGCTGCATGTGGCCGGTTTCATGGCATGGTTAGAAAGCACCTCTCCACATAAAAACACAGAGGCTGCTGAGGGTCCGAATCAGTTGCAGTAAATCCCAACATGACGTATTCTTCTTTATACAGTCTCTTTTTGCTCTCTGTTTTCTTTTTCTTTTCCGATGGCCCAGAGTCTGCTTCGTCCGAAACAAGCGGTCTTTTTTTTAATTTGAGCCATCTCTCCATCTTGTCAAGTTGAAACTTCTTCTTCTTCTTCTTCTTCTTCTTCTTCTTCTTCTTCTTCTCCTTCTTCTTCTTCTTCTTCTTCTTCTTCTTCTTCGTCTTCTTCGTGTAACTGTGCTTATCATCTGCTTCGTTTGTTTGTAACATTAGCTTAATTTCGAGCGCTAACCTGAACCTTGCAAGCTAATGAGTTTTACCACATCAGCTTCCTGCAAATATTTTTATATATACTTTGTAGTTTAGCTAGATAAAGGTCTCAGTCACATTTGAATAAATTAATGTAATTTCTATAAATGTCATAGGATATTTTTTATTTTTATTTTTTTAAAAAGATATTTTATTTTCACGGACCCCTTGCAATTACACCACGGACCACTAGGGGTCCGCGGACCCCCGGTTGAGAATCACTGCTTTACACGTGTGATTAATTGATTAACTGTATAAAATGGATTATTCATCACGCGTTAACGTTGCCAGCGGCGTCAGAAACGTTCCGATCACAGCTCATTTTTCTGGACGCGCGCTCCGTCCTGCAGTCTGCACAAACACACTTTGCACCAGCAGCAGTTGCTGTAGTCCTCTCCGTCATCTCGATGCACGGCGGCGCAGACCTCTGGCACAGATTCCTCAACGCTGCACTCTGAATTAGTTTCTCCTGAAATACAATAATCCTGGAGTCTCTGTAGGATTAGTCCATTTTCAGCAGTTGGCACTGCCGCCGGTCAGGACTAACATTGAGATGTTCGGTCATCTGATGGGCTCGAGGTGTGTGTGTGTGTGTGTGTGTGTGTGTGTGTGTGTTCAGCATCGTGTTGGTGTTTGAGTGGCTGTGTGGGGTGACCAGCTGTCTGACGGAGCTTCGCTTTGTTTGATGAATGCATGACGGAGACAGAGAGAGAGAGAGAGAGAGGCTACAACAGGGAGGTCAGGTTCATGTGTGAGCATTTTTCTCACCCATTACCTCCCCTGCCTCCCCTCCAGACAGCATTAGTGGAGGTCAAGGGTTACCACAGTGCCTGTTGGCGGTATGTTAACCCCCTAACAGAGGTTTGTGACTGTGTGTGTGCATGTGTGTGTGTGTGTGTGTGTAGATGCCTATTGACCTCTCAGGAGAGCTGCCCTTCGAGCCATGTTCCTCCAAATGGAGTCTGAATATACGAGCGGTGCTGCTCCACCTGAATGCTGCAGCTCAGCATCTCTGAGTGTGTGTGTGTGTGTGTGTGTGTACACATCACTTGCATGTGAAGCCTCGGCCTCGTCAAGCCAATCTGTCAGCCAGCACGCTAGAATCAGTAGGAAAAAAAACGGGAGGGTTGTAAACTCCCAAACACACCCATTCACATTCTGGCCCTCTCGCTCTGCTTTTGTTATGAGCTGTTTTCCTTCCCAGGCACGCAAACCATGCCCGCAGCTTGGCAGGAATACGACACACACACACACACACACACACTCACTGGGTCTCTCCCTCTGCTCTGCTCAGGCCATTTATTTGGCTGGTAATGTAGCCGAGGAGGGTTTGGCGGTAAAATTTACTGCTCGGGGAGACTTCATCAGGAAGCTGGCCGGTGTTACGGCTGACAGTGTGTCTCTCTCTGTCCGCGGCATCCACAGAGTCCAACGTTCAAATTCTTCACTCTGTGTCCAACGTTCAGATATGCACCTCCAAACATCAACAAGGTCACCAACAGCAGACATAGCAGCCAGCTAATATTACTGACTAGTCCAACAGCAGTCAGCCCAGCTCGGCGTCTGTCTTTCAGCCTTTTATTTCACCAAGCTCTCACCAACCACTAAAAGTCAGTCCCAGATTTACTCTTGTCCGGTGGCTTCTTGCTTCATTCTCTTCTTAGCTTCCTCCGTCAACGTCCTCTTCGTTCTCTTCTCCTCTGCCATTATGTCCATAGAAGCTGCTGAGCCCCGGGCCTGTAAACCTCCTCTTCTTCTTCTTCTTCTTCTTCTTCCCGATGGTCCAAAACGCCTGTGGTACAAACACTAACACTCCCCCGGTGCTCTGAGCTCACAGTCCGGACAGCCCGGCTAACAAACTGAGCTAACGTGAGCTAACAGCAGCTAACAAACTGAGCTAACATTAGTGAACAGCAGCTAACAAACTGAGCTAACATTAGCTAAAAGCAGCTAACAAACTGAGATAACATTAGCGAACAGCAGCTAACAAACTGAGCTAACATCAGCTAACAGCAGCTACAGTTGTCAGCCAGATCCCAAAGTTACATAGTGTGAGAACAGATGTACGAATGACAGAGACACCATTCACCTGATTACAGGTCAGTGTAGAGTTAACATCACGTGCTGCTCTGATTAATGACCGTTCATAGATGATGATGATGGTTTAAACATCTGCCTCGTCTCTGGCTGCAGTTCAGGATGCCAGATGCGGTCAGTGAGAACAGGTTTAGGTTTTTTGGTGTCTTTACAAACACGTCGGTGTCAAATCTGGCAACCTCACTGTGATGACAAGACTGTGGGATGCTGCAACTGCAATGCTGGCAACTGTTGTTGCCAAAGAAACAGCTCCAGTGTGTAAAAAACTACAAATTGGCATTTTTACACGTCTGTTTGTGTTCAGATTAAACTAACAAGATGTGTGAAGCTTAAACAATTCAGTTAATTGGATCGATCAGTCACTGACTGAAAAACAGTCCGTTTTCTCAGGAAAATGTGAAAATATAAAGTATAATACTGGTTCCAGCTCATTAAATGCCAATATTGTTTGATTTTCTTGGTCTTCTTGGACCGGATTTTATAGACCAGATGATTCATGAATTAATGGAGAAATTGGCATTTTAATGTAATGAATGTAATGACAGTCTGCTTTCAGTCTTTACACGCAGCTAAGCTAACCACATCCAGCTCCATCTTTTCATCTTTTCATCTTTTCATCTTTTCATCTTTTCATCTTTCACGTCTCTCAAAATGTTGATTTAAAAATAGATGAAGGGAAATCTAAAAGCTGCTCACATGTGAATGACCTGGACTTTATCCACTACTACTTTTCCAAGGTCAAAGCTAAGAGCGTGTTAGGGCGTGTTTGTTTGTGTGAGATTAAGCTGAGAGTGTGTATGCACGTCAGTCAGATACATATTACATGCGTGTACTGTGTGTGCGTGTTTGTGTGTGAGTGAAGGGTTCACTGTTAAGTCATGACCAGACGATCCCAATGGAAGGAAAGTGCCAGCTTAACATCCAGTTTAATCCTACTGTACGGGGTCAACCGCAGGGCGCACACACACACGTGTGTGTGTCTGTGTGTGAATATGGGGATCATGATTGTATAATGTGATTAAGGTCAAGCGTGTGCTCTGCTTTTAGTGTGTGTATTTATTAGTATTTGGCATGTTTGTGGGTCTACATCCATCCTGCGCTCCTTCAGCTGCACACAATTACATGGCTCAGTGTACGAGCTAATAACACACACACACACACACACACACACTCACACACTCAGCCGTCTATCCATGCTCTTATTTTGTAACTTCACTTTTGTGAAAGAGTATCAAAACATGTTAAATAAAGTTCTGATCTTTGTATTGTTGATCACCATCAGTAAACAGAGGGACTTACCCGGCTCTCACTGCCCAGACAGAGGCGGTTTTCTGTGGGAGAGTTCGCCGAAGAGTCAGTAGGGTGGACTGACCACATAAATCTGAAGATCTTTTCTCAAATAAGTTGCCAAAGACACAAGCTACTACCACAGTACTGCTGTTTTCATCACGTAATCACCGTTGAAAAACAGCGGGACTTAACCAACTGTAACTACCGTAGATGCAGTCTGTTTTTTCTGGGGGAGAGTTTGCTGAAGAGTCGGCAGGGAGGACTCACCAGGTCATGTGACGTTTCCACATGAATCTGAAGATCAAATAAGTTGCCAAAGACACAAGCTACTACCACAGTACTGTTGTTTTCATCACGTATTCACCATCGAAAAACAGCAGAAGTCAACCAGCTGTAACTGCCGTAGACGGAGGCTGTTTTTTCCGGGAGAGAGTTTGCCGAAGAGTCGGCAGGACGGACTGACCGGGTCGTGGGGGGACTTTGGTCTATTCAGGCTGTTACGAAGGCGTGTTTGAGGATTTCACTGTGTGATTTGTTTTTTTACAAAATTTGGCACTTTCAGGATATTTTATGAAGGTGAAATAAATGTAATTAAAAAAATACAGGTAGGTCGAGTCGCAAAGTTAGCGATGAAGTACAGACGTCAGTACAGAATCATCAATAATGACGAAAGATGCAGCACAGACGGCACACGACAGATTCAGGCTCATTACTAAACAAATTATTATTCAGCTTTTTAATATCACAAAGAATGAACATTAATGTTCAAACCCTGTTTATAAGGAAGATAATGATGTTCTTATTTTTCTTATTTTCCAACAAAGAAACAGACAAGAGAGAAGAAAATGTACCTGAGATTTCCAAGCTTTCCTCTCTCTCTCTCTCTCTCTCTCTCTCTCTCTCTCTCTCTCTCTCTCTTTATTTCACCGTATCATGAGGTCAGAGGTCGCAGTACGCCGTGAGATGAAGGTAATGGCCTTTGAAATGACTTTGTTAGCCGGATACAGAGAGACATGTGGCCCGGTCAGTCCCAGCAGGAGGTCGGGAGGTGAGGGTCATAACACACACACACACACATACACACACACACATACACACACACACACACACACACACACACACACACACACACACACACACACACACACACACACAGAGTCAGTACTGTCAATCAAAGCAGGTCATGAAATCATGGAAGTCCTGATTTGAACAAGAACCTCCTGATGAGGTTAATGATGTCACCAGTTTTCATTGTTTATCAATGGAGCTGTAATTATCAGAGTATATAACTGGTTTGTTCTCGTCATCTGAGGTCCAATGAAGGAAAATCTCAGTGCTGCAAATGTATAATTATATTTAATTTTTTTAAAATTATATTTAACATTTTATTTGCAGTTTGATCTATCGCCACGCGAAGACATTCATGTTCCCCGCAGGGTGAATTGTTAGTTAATGTAAGTATGCTAACACATCAAACAAAAATGGTAACATGATAAATATTATACCGTCCAAACATCAATCGTTTTAAGGCTGAGTTTGTAAAGTTTACAAGTGCAGAAATTCGACTGGAAAACTGTCAAGTCGATCGGAGTCTTTTCAACTGATGACTTGGCTGCTAATTTTGGCTAATCGTCCGGCATTTATTAAAGCTTCATTAAAGTCCAGGCGTGAGATTATGATGTATTTTACAGCCGTACTTACAGTACAACCTACACTTTACAAAACTTGCAACAGATCTTAGACGTGATGATGCTGAAAATCAGATTATTTCTTGAAGCCTGAACATTTAAAAAAATAATCAGCGCGCTCTCTTTGTTAACCTTTCAGTCAAAATATTTCCTTCAGTCCGCGATGTTTAAGATGTTTCCCCTGCCACATTTAAAAGGTTAAAATTCAGCGGTTCACCATCCCTCAGCCCTGCACAGCCTTATCCCCCAGCTCAGTCTCTATTAGAAGATTATCTTATAATACCCATCATCCAGCGCACTGCTCTCTGGTTGAGTTGTTTTATGATGTATTCTGGGAAGAAGCTCTCCTCTGGTTAATGTCCAAATTCTGCTGTAATGTGCTCATGTAAAGCTTGAATTAACATCAGACAGCCCTTGGCTCCCGTGTTTATCCCTTCATATGTAATTTTAAGGATCATAAGGTCACAGAAGCTACACTTCCTGCCATGTTCTGCCCCTGTCTCCCTCCATCCACCCTTTTCCACTTTGTCTTTTTAACTGGATGTTTTATGACCATCCTCCAAAATAGTCTTTTAATAATAGTCTTTTAATAATTTGATTTTGTGCAGTTAGGAGCCTTATTGTTGTGTTTCCCCCACCAGAGGCACCACATCTATACATAGGTCCCTGTATCTCTGTGATGTTTAGCATATTTGACCTTCTCTTTATGCTATCTGACCACTGTGCTCTTGATTTGTGGGTTAAATATACATGTTCACATTCAATTTTCTGTTCAACAGAAAGATTTCAGACCTTGTCTTGGGATGCAGCCTCATTAAAACAGAGTGCTGCTCTCATTGAGTCACGTCTCACCATTAAGAACCCTACAGACTCTTCATTTTCTGGATGTTCAGTTAAAGTCGAGGCAATCTACTACTGAGAGAAGAATCCGTTACAGTCAGAGAATCATAATAATATGTAAATGCAGCTAAAACTTCCAAGGAGTGAGCCGCAATTATTTCACTGGCAGTTTATGGCTAAATGATTTATTTTTCTCCATGCAAGCCATCAATAATGCATTGAACTTATGACCCAGAGTTATAATGATGCACATAACCAAGTGATAAAATGGAAATGAAACATCTGATTCCACCATGTAGCAATTAAAAAAGCTTGTTTTTGCTTCAGCTTTGGCGGCACGGCGCGTGACGTGCACGCATTCGTAGTGAGTGTGCACGTGATCGACTGTCCGGCTTCCCCTGCGAACAGGATGTGCAGCTTCCACCGCCTGTGTGTGTGTGAGACTGCACTGAAGGGCAAATGTGATGTAAAGAATACGAGGCAGGGATGGATGGGTGAGATCAAACCACGGAATACCAATGTCTGCTTCCGTCGGTCCTGTTGCCCCTCTCTCTTTCTCTTTGTTCAGCCTCCGTTCTCGTTCTCTGACATCACCTGAAGGGTCCAGTGTTATCTCTGCTGCAGAGTAAGAAAGGACAGCTTGACTGAGTTAAAGTACAACATACAGTTTATGTACAACCCTAATTCCCCAAAATAGTTAGGAACCGAATGCAATTTGTAAATCCTTTTCAACCTGTACAAAGACAAGATGTTTAATGTTCAGACTCATAAACTAGGTAAGTCAGTAATGCAGTATAAAGAGTCTGTACGGAGAATTTCATGGTGGATGAACGTGTTGAACACACGACTTTCACCCAGGAGGACCGGGTTCTTGTCCCATGTGAAACTAAAAGTTTCAGTTCCGTTTCCATTCACAGTTCGGTCACGTTTCAGCAACAAAACTACTTGGTTAGGTTTAGGAAAAGATCAGGGTTTGGTTTAAAATAAGTCTGTTTCATAAATCTAGGGTTACTATGCAGACACAACCTCAACGCCCATAACAGCATGACTGACGTCATTCGGTCAAAAACTTCAATCAACCTGTGCCTCGGTTTTCCTACCAAACTACATATTTTGGTTGGTCCCGATTATGATCTTCCCAAAGCAGAAGTACAGCAGTGATGTGGTGTCCTGGTGAAGAGAGGGTGGATGGCTGGTCATACAGATCACCTTATGCACATGTGATCGAGACCAATCACACCCAAAAAGCAGCACCAAAACCGGATACATTTAGGCACACTGGCTCAAAGGAAGAGCTTCCGACTTAGAGAAATTGATTTTGTAGCCTGAAAATTGACTGAAACAGCCAATCACATCTAGAACAGCTGGTACTGAGATGCCCGGATTGGTAAGAAGTAAAAGAACATCATCAGCTTATAATGAAATCTTATCATCCCTGACTCCAAATTGAAGCAAGGGGAATGTATACAAAGGAGCAGAAATGTCGGTTGCATTCACTGCCCAACAAGTCTCAGGTTATAGAGACTTAAATCATATAAATATGCTTTCCACAACTACTGTACATTGAATGAATGTAGCATGTGAGACAGACGACTGAAAACTGGAATGCGTCCTGTGTTTGCAGAATGTTTGACATCTGGGATTGCTCCTTTTTAAAGACTCAATTGTTTCTCTTGAAACGAGGTTTTGCACTGTTTAAAATCATATTGTTTCGTCACCAGACTCATTTGGGCCCAGAGCGTCTCGCATATTCAGACATTACTCTTTAAATTATTATAATTTAAGCCATTAGGTCCAATAAAGATTTAAAAGTCTCAAAGAACCACATAAAGATTTTATTCTCCAGAAACGTGAAAGCCTGAAGAACCCTCGACCTCGAAGGTTTTCTCTTTTGCATTGCTCACAGTAGATTTTGGGTGGAGCAACACTGTTGTCTGGGGTCCTGTTGGGTTTTGGAAACATGCTGTATGTCACGGTCATGGCATCACTTTGCATTGATAAGTATGTTTTTCTCTCCACATCTCCGTGTTTGCTTCACAACATCTTCCCTCCTCTCTCTCCGTCCACGTTTCACTGGGGATCTGTTGTTTTTCAGTGGTAATAATTTTGTTTTTTTAAATCAGGCTTACTGTTTTCTCCTCCTGACTCAGCCCGATCTGAATAACTAATGAGTCGGTTTTCTTTACCTCTGGGCAGCTCTGGGAACAGCTGGCCACAGAGTGGGCTGATCAGCATGCACGAAGCACTTCATCCTGCCTTTTATTTTGTTGAATTTACTCTTAAATTGGTCAGCTTGGAGCGGCTCTCAGCCTTGGAAGGCTTTGTGAATTCAGCCTCTGGGCTTTCACGACTCCAGATGATGTGAATTAGGCCTCCGTTAGCTAACCTAGGTGACGAATTGTTTATGCTAAGTTTAGGAATAAACTCATGAAGGAGCATCTAGGGATAAGTAGGTGTTTGTAAGGTCTTTTTTTCCCATTCCCTTCATTATTCGTCCTCCTTTTTTATCTCTCTATCAGCGTCCAAGAAAAAAACTGCTAGAGCGTTGAATTCATTCATTTTTGTTGGCCAGAAGAACACGTTGACCCATCTAAAGGTGGTATAGCTAATGTGTTAACAATCAATGGCGTACATTCACATCCAGCAGACACAGAGCAGCATTATAATCCCCTTAGAGATGTTTGTGTCCATCTGAGGAATCCAAAACGTCCAATGGCTTCGCTTCTCCTCAGCTGCTAGATGTTCGACTTTCTTCACCATCTAACTTTGTCTGCAGTTTGGTGCTGGACGGGTCGCGTTCAGTGGCTTTATCAGAGCTCTGGTACAGTAACGCAAAACCAAAACATTCAGCTAAAAGAGGCTTACATCCCTGAAGTCAGCAGGATCTGAAGCTCCATCATCAGTTGTCATCTTGCTGAACCTGTCAGCATCGACAGAGTCGGCCGGATGTACGGGCGAGACCTTGATGTCGCTGAGCAAACCCCGATCACTTCTGTGCAGACTCTGGCTGCCAGTGCAAGATGTCAGTGGTCGTATCCGAGATAGTTTGGCTTCATTTATGTATAGTGGGAGGAAGTGGAGGCGCGTCGTCCATCTTTATATATTTCAGTGGATGTAACCACTACCCACCCCGTCTGAACTTGCCATCTTGGGTACAGACTACTTTGGTCTGAGGCCAGAGCTATTGTTCAAAGTGGCACGGCAACCAGACAAAGCGTTACACCGCCTTGTTGGTTTGGTTCTATAACAGATATATATTAAAACACGTCCTTTAACAGAAATTTCAGCATCTTCACATTCAACGGAATCCAGCGTCGTGACTTTGCCGCCTCCAGCAGCTGACCTGCCGTGTTTTATGTGTTTTACGGGCTCCACGAGTTATGGCAACACACTTTAACAGCTAATCTGTAGCAAGCTGCCCTGCTAGCCTGCAGTGCTCTGCTTGCTCAACCACACGGAAAGTTATAGAGCCCCATTACGAGGCTCTATCAAGCCCCTCATATTGCTTGAAGGTCAAGGGCACTTTATATGAAAGATATGAAATCTGCCTGATATTATAAGGACTGAGAGGAATGAAAGAAAGAGAGAGGGAGATTCATTTCCCTCCTTAGGTTTCTATAAAGAGACAATCTCACCTTTCCTCTCATGCTGGGAGGTTTATGGGCGGCCGGGGAGCTGTAATTGGTGGATGACAGGCTGAGCTTTGAGGCAGGAGGACCACAGGTGACGGTAATCTGCTGGATCTCATGGTGAACGTACATGTGGCGGCATACGTACATGCACATACACGCACACATTGAAAAGCAGGCCACATGTTCTGATGTGTTTGTGGTGCCTTTGAGGGATCAGGAGTAATGAGTTCTGTATTCTCAGTAGAATAATAAAAGTCTCTCTCTTCTCTTTGTCTGAAACAAAGAGATATATTTGTTGTTTTCAAGGCTGTGCAGTTTTATTCACTCACCAACATTTGCAAAAGGACTGTTCAGTGGTAAAAAAAAAAAAAAAGAAATATGCACCACACTTAGGACGGGCCAACATGTTAGATAGTATATCATAAATATTATGTGCATGCAGAAGGGTTTAATCCAACTGATCGTCAGTCTTCGTGTCACCTTGCAAAGGTCCATCCACGGTGGCTCACAAAGCAGCTTGTTCTTATTCCCAGGTTGTTTGATACTTCACCACGCCCCTCTGCGTCTAATACAGACGCCATGGTACCCTTTAAACAACACACTGGGCTTACATCGACCCCATTCATGTCAGGTGATACAGTCAAACAAACACACACTTTCAGGGTTTGTTAAATGTGACTTTAAGCCTTAATATAATTTGAACAGGTGAGTTGTATATAAATTCACCCTCAGTACAGTTGTCATGAACGGGGAAATTAGCTATAGAGACCAAAACTGTTTTTTGTACCAGGCTGTAAACATGTTTATTTCTGCTGTGAAGTTGGACATTTTAACATGGGGACTTATGGAGACTGACTCACTTCTGGAGCCAGCCTCAAGTGGACAACAAGAGGAACTGCAGTTTTTTGGCACTTCCACATTGGCTCCACTTCACAGCCATGGAGGTTGCCGCTTGTTACAGAAGTGATGTAATCCAGGTTGTCTTAATTAAACAAATCAACAACCAAACTAGCCTTTAAAAGGACGAAGCACAAACCTGCCTGCTTTAAAAATTAATCAAAAAGATCACGTTAACGGGAAGGAAGGAAGAGGAGGTGGGTTCCTCCTGATGTAGCTTAAAGGTTGATGGACAGCTGAGATGGAGCTCGTTGAAATGTGGCGAGATGAATATAATGCATCATTAACACAGGTCGTAATGTGTGTGTGTCAGTCAGTGTGTGATGCAGTGTTATCTCCTGACATTGGTGTGAATGTGTTTGTGATGACAGAGAAGAAAACCTGTGAAATGATGTAACCTGGTTTGAAATGAGGCACTCTGTGCTCGGAGCGGTGAGTCGAGGCGTCATACCTGTGTGTTCCAGCCCGGTGGTCAGTGTTCGAGTCCAGCAGGCTGCTCTGACCTCATCTCTGGCGTGGACTCAGACCCTGCAGCTAATGGCAGATGTCCTTTCCTTCTCCTCTTTCTCCTCTCTCTATCTCTTCTTCTCTTTTTTTTCCATCCATCCCTGCTTTGCTGCCTTTTTGTGTGTCCTCTCTCCTTCTCTGTCGTTCTATCTTTGTCGTCATCGCTGATTCTCTCCTTTTTCAGCGTCTCTGTCGGCCTTCCAAATCGAATATATGAGCGTTTTCTGATCTGCCGCCTCAGTGGTTGAGGTTTTATTAAGTTTTGGGCAGCAGATTAGCACTCTGGGCCTCCTTCCCCTCTTCATACATCTGATCTCATGCGTGTGCAAACAACTGAAGCGAGCCTCGAAACACGTGATACTGTGTGTGCTTCAGTCTGAAATCTGAGGATGTTTCAGGCATGTTTTTACAGTAACAGATTATTTCCTTTGTGGTTGTAAATCTCCTGTTGGTGTAAACTCTTAAATGATTGCTTGAAATAACTTTCAGCTCTTGATCAGCTAACCTCGTCTGACATCTTTCGTGTTACGATGACAGATCTGCGTCTGATCTCTGTGACTGTAGTGTTGCTTCATTTATCAGCAAGCTAACTGTAATGTTTGCCTACCTGGCTCATCACACATCAAAAATAACTTCTGCAAATGTGCAGAGATGTGCTCATGACCGACACTCGCTTCAGTTTCTGTGTGGACTTCTATATCCGCGTCAACAAACTTGGATCCCGTTGGTCAGAACAGCTCGTAGTCACAACCTTCTCGTACTGGCACAGTGCTGACAAGAAAACTCTGTTACATTCACATCTTTGATCAAATCACTGCTTAAAATCATTATTTATCCTAACAAAGCTCAAATCCAGACCTTACATAGTTTACTTGGCTTCAATCACTACGTTAATACGTCCAAATAAAGTGTCAGGATCACACAGTTACTCTTCCAGCTGATGTTCACGTCTTCTTAGTCTCAGTTTTTCAGTCGGCAGCTCCTAAAAACTCAGTTCTGGGTTCTTTATACATCCCACCGCACAGCAACTTTTAGACATTTTTATGTAGTTCGATAGCAGACAGAAGAGGCATGATGAAGAAGGAGAGCGATGAACTGTTTTCCCCTCCGGCGTGGCACCGTCTCTGTCTCTATGGATCACCTCCTACGAGTACTCAACATCAACAGTCACCAAGTTTGGAGACGAACTTCCAACACTGTCGTGTGAGTGGACAAAAACTGGACGCACGTGTTGTGACTGTTGAGCTACTTATGAATATGATACCAAAGTGTTAAAAATGTTAAAAGTGTTTTGTTGTGTAAAGCTTCTAATCTCAAGTCTTTCTGTCCAGCTGCTTATTTTTGTTTGAGATTTTCGCGACTGACATCGAGACATACCTGTGAATAAACAACTTTCCCTGAGATTAGACTTGTTTCATAAAGTTTTACTCCCCTCCAGCTCTGTCTGAACAGTCCTTCACGCCTCTCCGTCCGGGATCTCAACCAAACTCTGTTTGTTTTTTGTGCAAGACAGTCGGCGTTCTTGCAGGGTTCGGGGCTAACGGCTAAAGAATCTGTGCAAGTTGGTGGAAACAATCTTTGTTTGTGGTTTGTTCGGTCTCTGTAGAGTCCAAGTTAGTCTTCAGGTTTGTCTGGACCGAGTCTGGGCACAAAAAGGTGAAAGAAACAGCATCGACAGGGTCGAGACATGTCCTGCAGTCTTACTTGCTGTCGAACTCATACAAGAGCTGTAAAAACAACTTGTTTTGCTGCTGAGGGCAAAGATTGCACGAGGTTAGTCGTGATGAAAGCGTGAATATAGATTATTTTAAGCATCCATGATGTTTTTTTCATTTTAATGAAATCTCTTTGAGATAAATATAAGACGATGTAAACTCCTTCTGCAGCTCTGTGACATGTGGACCAATCAGAACGTGTCCTCAGTTGGCCCTCGGTGAACGACCTCATTGTGCTGTAGCCACTTGTTATCAGGCAGCTGAGAGCGGCTGATCTGTCCCGAGCCCGATGCTGCATTCAAGGACCTCTGATTAAATTAGCTTCCCCAACGAGCTCAGTGTGCACACTTTAATTCCCCGACTTTCTGACTAATCTCATTAGCTTCATTCTGGCTTCGACCCGTTCGCTCGACCTAAAGGGATTCTCCTCGATGACACACACACACATCTACAGATGACTATGTACACACACACACACAAATCAACAAACTGGGCTGAAGGAGTTTTTTTTATTCAATTAGTCAAAAAGTGTGAGAGGCTCCTGCTGCGGATCGAATCCGGCGAGTGATTTTGTTTGTGCGAGCGAGTGGAGGAGTGCTAATGCAGAGCTTCTGCTCCTCTACGTATACGAGATAATGGCTCTGATCTGTAACCTTGGGGTTGCTGAATGCTCCGCTGAGGCTCTGGTGTCACTTCAGGCTTTAATTTTCAGCAGTCCTGAGATGACTCTTAAACTGAAGAATTAAAGTCTGAAGACACGGCAACATTAGAGCTGTATATCAAATCTTTTCCCAGACATGAAATTGATTCTCTACTGAGTCCAATTTTAGCCCGAAGAGATTTTATATTTAGCAAACATGACTCTTAATCTCTCATGGATGATGAGCAGAAACTTCTGATCATCAGTACTCTGTATGTAGTGTCTTTGCATTGCAAATTTTTGCACAAGGTACCCTTTAGCGTCTCTAATCCATCCACGTCAGGTGATGTAGTGTAAAGAGAGTCTGCACAGGGAGGAGGTTACATGAGTCAAACACGTAGTCTGTATAAAACTGGACGTCCCTCTGCTCGTCTCCATCTTGGCAGTCCCAGACAAAGGTGTGGAGCATGGGTGGAGCTGAAGCTACATAAGACAACACCCAGCTGTCAATCAAAGCGTCAGCGCTCTTAATTCTGCACAACTTTAGCCTTAATATAATTTGAACAGGTGAAACCAAAAGTCAACGTTGACTTACGTAGGTGGCTTTCATCACGTGTCACATGTTTGTCACGTGACTTGGGTTACTAATAATTCATGATTTCTTAAGTTAACCAAGTAGTTTTGTTGCCTTAAGCTAATGAAACTGCAACCATTTCACGACATGTTTAAAACCCATCTCATACAAAAACTACGGGTCGGTTACGGCGAGGGCCGTGACAAAGCGCCGTTGGTTATTTGACGACCTGGCATGAGAACAGGTTGGTACAGTCCCCTGTGCTGATCCACAGTCAGTGTGTTACCTACAGTAGCTGGCAGTTGAAGCAGACAGGAGGACCAACATGAAGCTAAACGATGACCTGATGTGGACAAACGTCATCACATTTGAACGTTTTCACTGCTTACCTTGACGCCAGCAAAGAAGGTAAAGCTCTCCAAAGTTCACCAGACTTCACGGACAAACACGGAACAGTTGCTGGTCCACCACTTCTTTGATCCACAGCTGCTAACGTATCTGAAGTTATGATCCAAAAGCTTCATCTTCAGATCTGCCCTGACTCAAAGGTAGTGCATGAAAGTTAACAGAGGAATGATGTCAACGGTTAACCGTCTGGCTGCAGCTTCTCTCGAGTCAATGTTGGCAGCTGTTTCTTGTTTTGCGCAAATCCTCGATGCCGTGTCTGACAATAGAACCGGCATCACGTCAATGAGTAAAACCACTTTGTCCAAATCTGTGAGACGTGTCACACTGTCCCACGTCAGCCGGTAATACACTTAAAGACGTCCCTGTTGGTCCAGGTCCCAGTAGGATGATCAACCAGAGGTCAAAATGAGGGCAGTTTAAGGAGGAGAGAAGTTGGCCGAGAGTTTTCTGGAACTTTCTAGGTGACGGGGTCACCGCTCGGTTTCCCACGTTCGTTTCACCGGCTCCAGACGAGCTGCATCCTTTGGGTGCCAGCACAGATTCACATGGTCATTGTTTTAGTTTCATTCTGCAGATAGCATCAATGTTTTATTTAAAGAGGAGCTGGCAGCCAACACCATTTCTGCATTTATTTATAATTCAAGAAGAGCAGCAGAGAATAAAAAGAAGAGTGTGAAAGTGAAGCACGGGCCAGTTTTCACCTGAAGATACGAACGCCGGCCAGGAATGTTGTTGTGTTGTCTTCCTGCGCGCTTTGTTGACTCCTTCAGTGTCAATACTTCCTATTGAATTGTACTTGAGTCAAAAGTTGAAGAACTTTTCTATCGATTGAGGCTGAGAATTGACTGAGCCGGCTGCCGCGGAGTCTCTGAGGTAGTCGACTTTCATCTCAGAGATCCACAGCGAGGCTGTTTAATAAGTGATGAGGCAGCCGACGACTGTGGCCAAGCCTGCTTATAAAGATAATCCATATCTGATATTATATTCACACACACTTTGACACACTACTTGAGAGCAGAACACTGTTTGATGGTGGATAACTGAGAAGTCAGCAGGAATGCGTACAGCGTGATCGTACGAGTACGTGTGCACAAACTCGTTGAACACAAAAGACGAAGTCTGGATCTTAATGTCTGAACTTCTCTGCCCTTCAGACGATCTCTGTCCAAACCCACAATTTATTCTGATCAGGTCCAAAAAGAGCCTCCAGCAGACTTTCTGCAGGTTTCCAGAGAGTTCAGTTTGGGCACAGACTTTTTCGGACTTTCGGAAATGAACCATAATCCACAGAAAAATGGACGTGATGTTCAGATTCTGATTAATTCGGACTTGCTAGATGGACAAATGTTGGTTTTCATCCATTTCCTCTGTGAGGATCCTCACGTGACGTTTAATGTGAATAAAATATTGTGTTTAACAGCTCGTGTATTTAAAGCAGCAGTCTTTTTCCTCACATATCGCACTAATGCACGAGCACCACACTCATCAAATGAGCAAACACAACGTCCGACCCCGTTTACTGACGTCGTTGAGGTCATAACTCACACAGTGCACTTTATCCCCTTCACGGCCCAGAATCCTTGCAAACTTGACGTGATGACAGTGAACACATCACAGTACGTACGACAAAGCTTCGTGAGGGCTCAGATGTTTGCTCATTATAGCTAGCTAACAAAAAGGAAGAGACTAATGGTGGTGATGATGGTGAAGATCTCAGTGTAAATGACTGTTTTTATGAATGCTAAATGTCTCATTATGTGTCATAATTGGCAGCAGCTCTGTGTTCACATATGATTAATTACTCTAAATGAGGATTAGAAGTCTGCAATTACTCAGTGATAACACAAGGACCGAGTCCTGATTATAAGGGTTAATTATCATGACCCGCCTCTACTCTGTTGTGTGTGTGTGTGTGTGTGTGTGTGTGTGTGTTATACACTAGGACTTTTCCTATTAGGGGTCTACAACCCTCTTTTTTCCTCAATGTCAATTAGGTGCATGTTAATTCTTTGTAAATGTCATTTAGAAATGTCATATCTTAAAATAATCAAATGAAGACACTGAGGACTGAGGTCTGTCTCTCTGCTCCGTCCTTTATTATTGCTTTGGTTAAATGACAAACTGTCCGCAGATGCTCAGCTGCACAATTAAGAATTAATTTTAGTTTGTCGAGTGGCCAAATAATAAACGACCAAATCCACTGATAGTTAAAACATAATTAAAAAATCACTAAATCTGGAGCTAATAACATATTTTTGGTTTCAATTTAAATTTCATTTTACCAGGCAAGGTCTGTGAGGTGAACTACTACTGCTTTTGTTGTACTAGCTTTCTGTTTCGGTCTTTCTGAAAAACAAGAGACAAATGTTTTCTGTCCTTATCCTGAACTAAAGTGGATGTTAAAGGGACAGTTCACCCCTAAATCAAAAAAAGAATGTATCCATCTACATTGTTTTGGTGTGAGTTGTCAAGTTTTGCAGATGTCAGCCTTCTCTGGACTGTAATTGAAAACTGAAGGTTGTTGAAAATCTCAACGGCAAAGTCTCTTTCCAGAAATCATGATTAGGCTACTCAGGATAAGAAGTTTCACGTTGGAGCTTTCTACCAAACTAGAACCAAACTAAAAGTTCTGTGCTTTCTCAGGCCAGTACTAGCATTTATGTCCTTGTTTGAAACTAAAGTGGGTGATAAAGGGACTATTCACCCTCCAGGTCATTTCTTCTCATACCTGCAGTGCTCTTTATCCATCTAGAGTGTTTTGGTGTAAGTTGCAGCATTTTGTAGATATCAGCATTCTCTTGAATGTAAGTGAACTCGATGGCACTCGGCTTGTAATGCTCAAAGCACCAAAAACCTACATTTGAGAAACTCAGCGGCAAAGTCTCTTTCCAGAAATCATGATTCGGCTACTCAAGATAAGCAGTTTCATGTTGGAACTATTTTCTTTCTACCAAACTACACCTGAACCAAACTAAAAGTCCTGCACTCTCTCAGCTCAGCTTTTGGACTATCATTCTGTGTGAAAAATAAACTAAAGTAAATGAAGTAGATATAGCGATACAGTCTCTTTTCTGAAATCATGATTCGGCTACTCAGGATAAACAGCTTCGTGTTCAACCCTTTCAAGCTTTCTACCAAACTACACCTATCAACCGTATCACCACACAGAAGGAAGCTACTCATGAACTACAGCTCGTGCTGAGCTTGCTAACGCTACAGCTCAGCCGAAGAGGGTGCCATTAAAGGTTACATCCTGCGCTGTCAGTTAAAGGACCAATTATCTTGTTGCAACTCCCACGACGCAACAGTTCAACATCTCATGGGAAGTCTGTTGCAGCAGCAGATTCATGCCTGTGGTTATCACACATAGGTGTGTCCACATACTTTCGCCCTTCATATCTTCCTTCATCTGTTGAATATTGAACCTTCATATATGAAAAAGGTGAAACTGGTCTGGTTTGCATTAGCTGAATGAAGTGAGCTTCACTGTCTGAATTGTGTCTTCATGTGTTTTACGGCTGGAGGCATGTTGGACTTCTACAGCTCTATAAACCTGGCAGCTAATATTTGTTATACTATACTGCAGCTCATTAATGTTTACATACACACAGCAGCCATAGTAACATTATGTATGTATGTGTGAGTGAGTGTGTGTTGTATTGAGCTAGGTGAATCCCCCTCCCTGCAGCTCTAATAATGTTAGGAGCTTTTCTTAGAGCCTTATTACTGTTTCCAGACTTTGTTGGAAGTAATGAGAGCGGGAGGATTGTGACTCAGGAGGAGGCAGAGAGAAAGGCATGATGGATGGAGGGAAACAGCATTATTATTTTTTCTTTTTGGAGTTGAAGCGGCCAGACAGATGAAGGGGAAATTTAAAAAGAGAGGTAAAGCGAGGAAGGCAGGGGAAAGAGAAATCGAAATAACAGCCGGGGAGAGATATTTTCAGGATTTTTAAACTTCTGCAGAATAAAAGTTTCTATCCACCTGTCTTTTATGCATATTTTCAATTTGCATGAGTGGAATCACAAGAAATTAAAGAAGAAACCAAAAAAGTTTTCATGTTTGGCTAAGGTTGAAAAGAAGGTGAATATTAACTTTCACACACTGTTAATGGCTTCACTCCATCATAAAGACCAAACAAATAAAGAATAAAGAGAATGGATAGTTTTCATAGAGACTCCTGTGAGCTCAGAGCACCGGGGGAGTGTTAGTGTTTGTACCACAGACGTTTTGGACCACTTGGAAGAAGAAGAGGAGGTTTACAGGCCCGGTGTGTGGGGGAATGCTGAGCCAGTGTTGTGCCAGAACCGGAGCTGAGCAAGCAGGCAATGTAACCAGGCTCAGCAGCCTCTATGGACATAATGGCAGAGGAGAAGAGAGCCGTTGAGAGGACGTTGACGGAGGAAGCTAAGAAGAGAAAAGGAGAGAGTGAGCGAGCAAGAAGCCGCCGGACAAGAGTAAATCTGGGACTGACTTTTAGTGGTTGGTGAGAGCTTGGTGAAATAAAAGGCTGAAAGACAGACGCCGAGCTGGGCTGACTGCTGTTGGACTAGTCAGTAATATTAGCTGGCTGCTATGTCTGCTGTTGTTGACCTTGTTGATGTTTGGCATAGGATTCATCCATGAACAGTCTGATCTGAAAGGTCAAAGGTGGTTTAGTGTCGTGTATCTTGCACGAGGTTTATGTGTTAACATTAGCAACACTTCCCATCTTCTGCTTTGCCACTATAGTGGAAATGTGGCTCTATGTGTGTGTGTGTGTGTGTGTGTGTGCGTGTGTGTGCGTGTGTGTGCGTGTGTGTGCGTGTGTGTGCGTGTGTGTGCGCGCGTCCAGCGTCTCGCCCAGCCCGTCCCTCTCTGCCAGGTCAGCCGAGCTGCTAATGATGTTGTGAAAGAGGAATGTGGAGCAAAAAGATCTTTCAGCTTCTTTGCACGCATATGGACACACACACACACACACACACACACACAGATTTATTTTTTACAGAACTTGAATTACGCAAAATCAAAAATAAACAATATGCGTTGTTACAAACTGCACAGATGCTGTTTTTGAAGCCGCTTACTGTGAGTTCATGTTACTGACGTGCTCCAAATGTTTGCCGGAAAAGTTTCTCAAACACACAAACACACACACACACACACACACACACATACACACATACACCTTTTGGAAAATGCATTTTTTATATGCAACCGGTGGTTTTAGTGTTGGAACATGTAATCAATTACATTGATTTACTGGAAGGTGTATTGCTCCTTCCCAGCAGCAGCATTAGGTCAGCAAACACATTTATAATCACAAAAATTCAAACAGAAATCAATTAATTTTAGTGGATTCACAAAGTAAATCTGCAGAGAGTGGTCACTTGTAGTTCAACTTTGGTGAACCTGACCAGTAGGGTTAATTGGTTCACTGTCTTCACATGTTACCAGTTAGCTAGGATGTTAATAGTTAGCTCACCATCCACGGTGGCTCACAAAGCAGCTTGTTCTTATTCCCAGGTTGTTTGGTACTTCATCGCGCCCCTCTGCATCTAATACAGACGCCATGGAACCCTTTAGCAACACACTAGGCTCACATCTACCCCAAAGTAACCCATCTGTGTCAGGTGACACAGTGGGTGGATGGATGGGTCAAACAAACACATTTTAAGGGGTTACAAGTCATGGAATAACTTATTTTCACCAATGACTGTATAAAGAATGGATGTTTTATGCATGACGTCACCCACAGGTTTATGGAGAGCCACTGTGAAGCGCAGTGTGGTGGCTCTGACCACCGCCTTGTAGTCCTGCCTCTTCCACCAAAGACGTGGATCATTGGTGGACCTGAGGCGAGCTGAATGAAGCCTGGGTGCTCTAATAAGCCATCTGTAACAACACCCACCTGTCAATCAAAGTGTCCACGCTCTTAATCCTGCATACCTTTAAGCCTTAATATAATGTGAACAGGTGAGTTGTATATAAATTCACCCTCAGTACAGTTGTCATGAACGGGGAAATTAGCTATAGAGACCAAAACTGTTTTTTGTACCAGGCTGTAAACATGTTTATTTCTGCTGTGAAGTTGGACATTTGAACATGGGGACTTATGGAGACTGACTCACTTCTGGAGCCAGCCTCAAGTGGACGACAAGCGGAACTGCAGTTTTTGGCTTCACTTCACAGTCATTTGATTTTAACCCAAATATTCTTTCCCTAAATCTAACCAAGCAGATTTGTTGCCCAAAACTAACCAAACTGTTAAAAATGCGTCTCATACAGACACTAAAGGTTACCTTGTGCATCTGTATAAGACGCCTAGGGATGCACAAAGCAGTGTTAGTATTTGACAACCCTGATATGAGAAAGTGCTGCACAAATATTTCATGTAGTCGCACCATCACAAAACTTCCAGCTCTACCTGTTTTGCGAGGATGCACACGTGAATCTCTCTGTGCCGCTCTGTTCTTACCAGCATCAGTAACTGAAGCCCTCGCACTATTGTTACTGTGGATGGTAAATTAGCTGCTTAGACAAATTGCCTCTAATTCACACATGCGAGGCTCTGGCTTCTCCGTCGGAAGCAACTTGCGGTTCAGCATCTCACTCCAGTTCTCTTTGACACGCAGACAGGAAGAGCTCGAACCACCAACCATGTGATTAATGGATAAACTGGGCTACCTCCTGAGCCACGACCGCTCAGGACACTTTACGGTAATGTGTTAGTCGTACCGGCCAACACTGATGCTCGGGCACGCTCAGTTTCAAATCCGATTTGCCGAGGTGGGGGGGATACTCGCTTTGTCTGTTTTCAAGCTGGTGGCTCTCCAGATTTTTGCCACCTATCGTAGCCTGTAAAACAACACAGAAAACACTGAATAGTCTTTTAAACATTTGCACATTCGCAGCTCCCTGACTACACAGCCAAACAAACAAACACACATCCTGATTCGCACAAACACCGACAGCCTCACACTCTCTCTCTTCCTCTACCCACATGTTCATGTTTTCACAGCAGCTGCTGACAAATTGACACGATCCTGGGAATTTTCCCCACATGGAAACCTGCATTTTTTGTTTTATTTTGGAGCTCTCAGCAGGGCGAGGTCACACTCGGAAAAAGAGAGAGCATGCTGTTCCTGTCAGTCTCGCTCGCTCTCTCTCTCATTCTTTGTGGGAGCTGCTTTTCCCAGGCACGGCCTAAACTGACGTATTGGCAACATTTAACACACACACACAAGAAATAACACTTCTGGACAAACTGTGTGTGTGTGTGTGTCAGAGTGAGTTCAGGCGCATGGTTTATGGTGACGTTATGAGTCCGACAGCTAACAGGTTATCTCTTCTTCACTGGAGAATATCTTTTCTAATCTTTTCTAATCCTCTAACCTGAGGCGTCTTATCTCATATTCTCTTTCACTCCCGCTCTTCCTGTCTCTCTCTCTGTTTAGGTTCTTCGATCTGTTTCAGCCCTCCACCCTCGTCTGAACTTCTGTTACAGTATTACCGCTTCATCCTCCTCCATCTCTGCTTCAACCAGATTTAAGGGCAGCAGGTCTGACTCGGGCAGACCTCGTAACCTGCCTTACTAAAACGACCAACCAACACGGCGATGGTGAAATCTCACTAATATGTGACTCAAGTCATTTGATAAAGCAAGTACCAAATCATTTTGTCTTAGGCAAGTCAAGTAAATTGGGTGTTTTGACCGAAACATGATCTCTTAACCTGAACCGAGTGTTGTCTGTGCCTAAACCTAACCAGACCTGAACTATAGCACTGGACATTTAATGCAGTGTCAAATGATGCGTGAAAGTGACAAAATATGACATTAAATGCAACTTAGAGATTTAGATTCAACCCAAGAAACGCAATGTTACAACGTCAATGTTTTATTGTGTTGGGTTGAACAGTTTGTATCTAGGTAACGTTAGCTAACATCAGACTACAGCATCATTTGAATGTTTTAATTCATACTTAAACTAGAAAACACAAACAAGTTATTTCAGTCATCATCTAAGTCACGAGTCTTTGACTTCAGTCCAGGTCGAGTCTCAAGTCATCTAAGTCAGATGAAGTCATCCAAACAGTGACTCAAGTTCACGTCTCTGCAAAACCTCATCGCACAATAAACATTGTTGACATTCAGACACAAGTCAAAGCCTCATGGGAGCTGTAGTTATTAATGCTAACAAAATACTCAGTTGATAAATGGCTAAATTAATTGTGCAGAAAACACATTTATCTTTGAATACGTGGGTATTTAAGTCTTCACTGAGAGGAACATTCAGAGCTCTCTGGCTGAGGCGAGTGTAGCATGGGCTGGATGGAAAGAAGACTCTCTCTAGCGTGTCTCGCTAATAGTTTAAGAAAGATACATGAAGTTCATTTAACAGTGAGCTGGATGTGATCCACTATCAACACATACAAGAAGAAAACACTGGAAACTTCTTTCCCATTTCAACACATCGTTTTGTTTTCGGAGGATCTTTTCTGAAAGCGAGCTCGAGCGTTAAGGTAAAGAGCTGGACCGACGCCTAAGACAAGAAGATTTGTCTTCATCACAGACACTTTTCGCTCACACCTGCACCGAGCGGCCTGTGCTTCTGAATATCCTGAGTCAAAATGAGTGAACACACCCGCCCTGATCGGATTCAAACGCTGAGCTCTGTGGGCTCCATCTGGAAATGTTCTGGCAGCCTCTCTGCGTTGACAGCAAGTGCATTTGTTAAAAAGTTTGAAGCTGAATTTCTCAGCTCTAAATCTGAGAAAACCTTCCCCTGTAACTTATTGGAGTGTGTCCAGCCTCCAGCATCAACCTTTCTTCTGTGTTTTGATCAGTCTGAGCTCTGAGCTACCTGGTATCAGCGTTGGAGCGAGCCGGAGCTGCAGTCGTTTGATATGCAGCAGGCTATAGCGTGCTCTGTGTGGCAGCTCACACTTAGATTACCACTAATTGCAACCAGAAGGGCCGCGATGAATTCACAGCCTTCATTTGTATGCGGGATGGATGGAAATCTGTGACTGGATCTCGGCCACGCTGCTTTGTTGTGTGACCTGAAGCTGAGGACGTTCAGAGTTTGACGTTACAGAACAAGCCGGCAGGCGCTGAGGTCAGCAGGGGTTAAAGGTCATTGACTTCTGTTTCCTCTGATAGGTGGAGCTCACCAAACGTCATAAATAGAGCTGATGAATTTATTGTGGGACTGATGCACGTTAATTTTTATGATTATTTTAGTCGTGCAGGATCAGTCGGTCAGCCTGAAATATCTCTGCAACTATTGACTGGATTGACGTGTTGATGTGTTCACGTCCCCATGAACTGAAATGAAAATGTAAGCTTGCTAATGTAGCCGAGCTCAGCCAGACGCCACTTTAAGTCCTGATGACTCCATATTGTGGAGAGAAATAATGGACTGGAGACTCGTTTCTATTTCTGTGCTGTTCATTGTCTGAATATATGTACCGGTGAGTCATACATGTATTTCATTTTAGCACCACGGTTTGAGCGTATACGACCAATGTAGCATCAGTTAAATGGGTCACATCCATTTCAAGAAGTCACAAAGCTAACAGATTCACAGAACGGACATCCATCAAGCATCCTCGGTAATATATATATATATCTCATAAACTGGCACATTTTCATCCATCAGCAGCATTTAGTCCAAGATGACACGTTTTATATCTATTTTTTCAAAAAAAATCAAAGCATTGATACTTTTGACAACCTTACTACCGGCTAAACATCAGCATCATCTGTCTGTTGCAATTATCATTGTCAGCTGAAGCATGACTGCCATTAGCTCAGCTGTAGCCTCTGAATCTCTGAATAACTAACCTGATAGTTGGACTGAATTTGTTCTTTAAAATGTGACGTGTGCAGCGTGTGCAGCGTGGAGAGAGGCTAAACTAACCCGACACAGTGCCTCATCATCTCTGCAGCTTTTGACAACTAACTGATGATGCCGTTTTAAACTTTTAACCATTTAAAAAGATCTAAATCATTTTCATTATTCATCACCGCTCTCTCTCTCTCTCTCTCTCTCCTTCTCTCTCCCTCTCTCTCTCTCTCTCTCTCTCTCTCTCTCTGTGTGAATGTCGTCTTTGTGAGCGCTGGCAGCGCCGCTGTTTGGGTCGAGACCAGTGGAAGGGGACCGGTTCAAACCCTCCTCGCTCAGATCGACGGGTAGAAAAGATCCTTTCAGAGACACCGTATTGTTGATGTCAAACTCACTGAGGCTGCCCTCTGGCTGACACCCACACGCCAGCATGTCCTCTTTCATGCTGCAGCCATGAATATGCAGCATGTGTATTATTTATGGGGTGGACTTGTTTGTGAACCTGATTTTTTTTTTCTTTTAATGATTCATTTCTTTTTACTTTTTGCTCGTCTTAAACGAGGAAATCTGTCAATATTCCCACTCACACACACACACTCACACACACACACTCACACACACACACACACACACACACACACACACACACCCATGCTGGTATGAGATTATCCCCAAACATCGTCTTCTTCTTCTTGTAATTGCATTTCACCTGCGTCACCTGGGGATTTCCTAGAATAAAAACCCACCTGTCAACACTGTGCACACACACACACTAACACACACACACACACACTTACATCAACAAATAATCTCCCTCATTGTCTCTCTTGTTGTGGTTTCCAACATTTTGACAGGACGTGTCTGAGTCTGTTATGTCACCGTGTCGCCGTGATGTTTGCACAGTCGAGTCGAGCTTTTCTGTTTCACAGCTGCTGTTCACGCTGCTTCATATTCACGCTGGGCCAATCAGATCACTGATGAACAGTCCTTCAGGATCCTGCTGGGTTTACAAGAATGTGACTGAGGACCAATAGATACTCTTATATTATGCCAAAAAAGTCCATTATTTCAGCTTCTTAATGTGAAAACTTCGTGTCTTTGGGTTTCCTTCATGAAGAAGGATTGTTGCAGGCATTGCACAGGTCCATACGGTTTCAAACCTTCAGCCCTGTATTTTGTCATTGTTCTTTGGGATCTTTGCTTTTCTGGACCTTGCCTTTCCTTTTGGATTTTCTGACCCTTGCCACCATCCTGCAGGTTTTGTGTTTGGCCTCATAACATCTGGGGTGGACATGACCTCCAGTCCACTATGGAGATTTCCATTCATTCCAAAGAATGGTCACATCAAATAATAGTTTGGCATCAACAAATAAAAGTCCCAAATAAAGACAAGGTAAAAACACACAGTGGTTTGGAAGAATTACCTGCATTACAATGTTGGGCAATTATTTTCTTGATTCATTTATTCATCTTTTGGTTCAGAAAATGGTTAAAAGTGGCCAAAAGTTGACCCAAAGCTCAAGTCCAGATAATCAAATCACTTGATTTGTCCAGATCCATCCACCCATTTTCTTATTAGAAACAGAACCAAGTAGATTTTCATATGAATGAAGAATAGAATAGATACTTTATTGGTCCCTCGAGTGGAAATTCTGCATTTGGTGCCTTGCTCAACTGGCACCTCTCCAGCTCCATACTTTGGTCCATACTGGACTTGAACCGGCCACTCTCCGGTTCCCAAGCCAAGTCCCTACGGGCTGAGCTATTGCCGCCCCAATACACAAGGTATTTGCCTCGCAGTGGCAGCAGCTCCATCTCCCGTTGGGGGATCCTGAGGCGTTCCCAGGCCAGATGGGATATGTAGATGGGTCCGCCCTGGGGTCTCCTCCCAGCTGGACGTGCCCGGATAACCTCCAAAGGAGGGCGCCCAGGAGACATCTTAATGCCCAAATCACCACTGCTGGTTCTTTTGGACGCAGAGGAGCAGCGGTTCTACTCCGAGCTCCTCACACTATCTCTAAGGAGGGCCAAGTGAACTCAATTTGGACTACCCAAAGCTCATGACCATAGGTGAGGTACAACCCCGGCGCTACTGCTGACGCTGTAACAGTCCACCTTGTGCTCCATAGATACTTCAACTTTCCTTCGCAAAGGAAACCCAAGAATATGAAGTTTAATGTCATTGCAGACTAATAAATGACATTTTATTGATAAAACATGATTACAAGTCATCAATCATCAAAATAGTTGATTGGCTCATTGATAAATTGAAAGTTCAAAGTGTCACATGGTGAATCCACTCTTCTTTTCAAAGTATTTCAAGGTAATTGAAGAGCACCTTCACACAGCTAAATGCACATTACACATGCCAAACACGAACACACACACACACACATGAATATACAGTGTCAGTAGTCGTGTGCTCACAGTGCCACGGGCCTCTGAAGTTTATTTGATCACCGTGTGAAATCCTTTTCCTCACTCAACAGATTTTTCACACCGTTCACATTTTCTGACCTAAATACATAAACCAGTTACGAGGCGTTAATCTCTCCACAGTGTCAGCAGCTCGCTCCGTCATTAGCTCATAAATAACTCTGCATAATAATAAAATGCTCAGAGGCCTCTGAATGTTTTAAGTGAAACAGACACCTGAAACCGCGAATCGAGTCGCTGAAAACAGGTCAAATATTTTAGAGAAGTTCAGATGTCGTCTTTCATTAAAGTCCAACCAGTGAAGAGTTTATAATTATAGATATTTCAAACCCTTGTCCACAGATTGTAGTGAAATTTTGGCTCTGTTAGGTCACGGAGAAAAGGAACAAGCCGGCTTGTTGGTGCTGATACCGGGAAGCGGGGACAACAGCTGCCAGCCCCAAACCCAACATACAACAACCCATCACGATCACATTTCCAACAAGAACACACATCTGCTAACGTTAGGCCAACATAAACAACATGTAGTTTTCTTATTAATTGCTTCTAAATTGTTCCAGTGTGTTTGTGACCTGTGGGTTTCTAATCCGCCGTGGAGGGAAGCCCGCCGCCGTTCCAAGAACTGTTTAGCAACTGCTGGCTAACGTCAACTTCTGCTGCAGCCGACTGTCTAAGATCAACGCTGTGGGCACGGACAGCAGGTCGAAGCTGTGACTTGGGTTGTTGTCCTGTAACTCTGGCACAATATCAGTGTGTTTGGGTGTATCTTTACATGTTTGATTTATTGTTCCTATATTTATCAAATCTAATGTTTGTTTGCGTGTTTCTTTCTGCACCAAATGGGCATTAAAACGTTGGATGTTGTGTTCAGGGAGGGCGGGAGAAGAACCGAACCGTCGTAGTCGTACCAACAAGTACTTGAATCTATTTTCTTACCTGAGAACAGGTGATTAGAATTTCACATGAATCCTACTGTAGAATATCTGATGAATGAATGAACACAGTTGGCCAATGTACCGGACCATTGTTGGGAAGATGGAGCTTACGTTCCAACCCTCACCGATGTTCTTCAGGTTCCTTTTAACGTTATTTTAATGTTCTTTTGATGTTTGTGTGAAAAACACGTTGAGGATCGACCGACCGCGAACACTGACCACAACTGATGACTGCTTTCACACACTGCAGGCGACACTCTGATGAACTGAAGCACGCAAACAGTCTGAGATGTGCCACCTTCAATGTCTGACACACACACACACACACACACACACACACACACACACTGTGGCCTCTCAGTGTTGTTGCGTGACAGAGTCTGACATGTTTCAGCTCTCTCGCTAGAGTAGTTCATTCACTCCAGGAAAAGAAAGTGTGTGTGTGTGTGTGTGTGTGTGTGTGTGTGTGTGTGTGTGTGTGTGTTGTTTATGCATCATGAATTCGATGCTCTCCAGAGAAAAGGAGTTTTCACTCCCTCACACTCTCTTCCATCTTTAACTTGTCATCCATCGTCTCTCCCCTTTTTTCCATCACCTCTCCTCCTTTCTCTCTCTCTCTCCTCCCCTCTTCATTTCCCTGTTCTTTCCATTAATCTCCCCTTCTCTCCTCCCTCTTCTCCTCCTCTTTTCTTCTCCCTCTTCTCACCCTCTGCTCTTTCCTTTACTCCTCTCCTTCCTCCTTTCCTTTTCTCCTCTGTCCTATTTTCCTTTACTTTTATTTGTGCTCACCTTTCTCCTCGTCTCCTTCATCCTCTCCTCCTCCTTCTGTCCCATTCCTCTTCCTCCATTTCCTCTTCTCTCATCTCCTCCCATGTTCTCTCCTGCTCTTGTGTCCTCCTTCTTTCTCCCTTCCTCTCCTTCGCCTTCCTGCTTTCCTTCTTATCCTTTTCTCTTCTGTACCATCCCTTTTTTCTCCTTGCTCTCCTCTTTCCCTTTCCTTTCCTTTGCTTTCCTCCCTGTATCCTCCTCTTAGTCTCCTTCTCTCTCTCCTCCTATCTTTTCTTCGTCACCTCTCTCTATCCTCTTCTTCCTTGTCTCCTCTCTCCCGCTGTCTCCTCTCGTCTTTTCCTCCTCTCCTCTCCTCCTCTTCCTCCCTCCATCTCTCATGATGGATGGCCCTCTGGGGCCCTGGTGGTTTTGACAGCTCTGAGATCTCTCATTGGCCCACAGGAGTGTTTGAGAAAGACAGAGACGGTGTGTGTGTGTGTGTGTGTGTGTGTGTGTGTGTGTGTGTGTGTGTGTTTAAAATCTTCAGCACATGTGTTTTTCTTCTCTGGAGTTTTCCCTCCAACAGAGAGAGGCTGATATAACATGAGTGTACGGGGGGTGGGATTGCGTGCCCTCTCCATCTCCCTCTCACGCTACCTCTCCCTGTCGTCGTCCTCCTCCCTCTCGCTCTGTCAGGTGGAGGCATCGCCGGGCGGAGGAGGAGGGATAGCTCTTGACATCGCTCTTCGCGTGACACGGGATGTAGATTGATCTGCCGTGGCCTGCGTGCACGGCAGCGTAAACAGCGAGTAAACAGCGAGACGAGAGGACGGGTCGATGAATCCGATCTGAACTTTCTCCTACGAGCTGTCTCTGTCTTCTTTCTTTCTTCTTCTTCTGTGTTTTTTTCTTCAAACTGCAGAAGTCTTGACTGGTCAGGCTGCAAATCCAAAATCACCTCGACTCAAACATCTATTTTAAACAGCAGTTTATTAGCTTTTGATGGTCATGAAAGAACCAGCTCTCGACCGAGATGCCAAAATGTACGTCTAAGAAAAGGGTGTGCAAAAGGCTCAAGAAACATGAAGACGTATGGACAGGGTCGTGTCTGAATGGTGACACTCGAGCAGCACAGGAGTGCTTGAGCCTGCAAGAAATCGGGTAACGTGGTCGGCTTATAATGAGCGACAAACACCACTTAGTGATGGCTACTTCCACCCGCGTCCTGAGTTATTATAGTTCTCAGTCGTAGTTCGGTTTAGGCACCAAAAACTTCATCAGAGATCATCAAAGTCTGAGTTAAACATGAAGTCAACACTTACTTTTGACGCAGGACGCGAGCAGCAGCAGCTGTCTGGCTGAAAGCTAACGTCTCACATGTGCACAGAGAGTTTCACAAATCTGGAGTCACCACCTCGACACGATCTGCTGACATGGGGTTCATTTGTAGACAGCAGATGTGAGTCTGATTCAAAGTTAGACAGTTAAACAGTTCATTCCAAAAGTTTCACTTGATTTTCTCGAAGATTATTTTGTGTATCGTGAAGATACTTATTAGCCTCTAAGTTTACCAGCTGTTTAGGAGCGGTAATCCGTCGAGCATCGTTCCTGTTGTAGATTACAGTTTTCAGTACCTGTTGTACGGCAGCTTGTGAGGTTCATCCTAAGGTTCCCCCTCATTTCGAAGCCACACACTCCCATGGAGTGCAGTATAATACAATAGTGTATCTGTGTATCTACATTCTAGTTCACAATAAACTCCCAAAGGATATTCCTGCCTCCTGTCTCCAGACTAGACAGCCCGTATCGTTGACTGTTTCCTAACCACCGAGAGCTTCGACACAAAGGACGTTCAGAGTCTGAGACAAACCTCTCTTCATGTTCTCTTTCATTTTCTCATAACGCAGCCCCGTTATCAAAGAAGTCTCCAGAGCAGCGGCGATAAGCAGCGAGAAGAAGTCGAGTTTTCCTGCTTCGCTGATGATCTACGTTTGTGTGTTGTTCTTGTTTAGTTGTTGGATAAAACAGACACGGAAAAGTCAGACCAACAACGATAAACATCTTAATACTATTATTTACTTCAGATATTTGTTGCCTCAAAGAGTTAGCATGCCGATCACGTTTGTGCTGTGTTCATTGTACAGTTTTGTAGTCGTTGATTGGCCTCGCTGTGCTTCACAAACATATCAGACTTCGTCCTTGATGTTTTCAGTCCACCGGCCTTTATCAAGAAGGAGACAGACATTCCACGTCTGATTGGAAAAAAAACATCGAGAACTAAACAATCAATTTTTTCTTTTCAAGGAGAAAAAAAAAAGGTAGAAAATATCATTCATGCACAAAAGATCCAATTTAAAAAGACGTCAGTTGTTCAACAGAGTTCAAGGTGCAGACCTCAAGGTGAAATATAAACCAATTCACTCTGATATCCTCTGTCTGTTTAGGAGTTCTGTCTATAATGTACACCGTGCTACTGTAGGAATATATACTGCTGTGTCTGCCAAGTGCACACGAGGCGTTCACTGCACATATCCCCCCCTCTGAGGAATAGAGACTGAGAGTGGGAATTTTCCACTTTTACACCTCCTCTACTTGTTCTCTCGCTCATAAACACACACACCTTCTTCAGCAAACAGTCGATCGCAATCTTCTAGTTGACCATGGAGTGCTTACAAGTCGGTCATAAAATTCTTTTTTGGATATTGAGTGTGTGTATCGCTGACACAGAACTTTGTTGTGTCATTTTAAAACCATGCACCAAACCTATGAAAGGTATTTCCCACCAAAAGCGAGCTCCACAAAACTTCTTCAAGAAGTGAAATCTAAACCAGCAGCACAACAATCTATTTTCACAAGGTCCAACTTCAGCAGGGAAGGCAGCAATCGTAGCACGATATCGATTAAAAATGCCATTCAAATACTGAGAAACTGCTGACTCACTGTTTGGAGATTTTAAGAATAAAACTGGCTCTCAAGGATTTACAGTTAGATACTGAAGATACTGAGGTACTGAGGTACTGATCAGTAATGCCGCTGTTTTAGAGAGGCGAAGAAGAGTTGATGTCCAGCACTGTGCCGTTAGCCAGAGCTAGCTAAGGTTAGCAGCTTGGCCAGGTCATACAGCTGTTGTAATCATATTTTATTATTTTGTTAAACACAGTTGTATCAGATCAGTACTTGGTACCTGCTGACACGCCAGAAGGATTGTCTCTACGCACAGTGGCTGAGCAGAGGCACATTTCTAGCAAGTTGCAGGGAAAAAACTAAACTATAATCAACACGATTGCCACGACCTGAGCTACTTCCAAAAGGTCTGCATGCATTCAGAACTCGAGCGTCAGGGCAAACATGCATATCAACTCAACAGTGCCAAGTTCAGGGCGTTGCATCAGAGTTTGAAAGACGTTTCACGGACTTTGCATCACTCGAAGCCAGTCGCCTCATACATGTGTTTCCTGTTTGGCACAGATACTAATGTGGATGACACTGCTTCCAAAGTTTGAGCAGTACTACTCCTCCTGCATGCTTCTGCAGTGGAGAAGAAACGTCTCACCCTTCATAGTGACGCTCAGATGAAATCCAGGGTGAATTTTGGCCCCTGCTAACACATAAGAAGATCTGTCTTTTGCCTGTCCGCCCTCTTTGGATCAGCCTACCTCTGCGAATCTGCCTTCTCCCACGTGAAAACCATAAAGGCCGAGCTCACATCCTCCATGACGGACGACCACCAGCTGCTACACCCCTGATTATGAGAAACTAGCATCCTCCACCCAATGCCAAAGATCCCATTAATGTAATCACTCCCTTCCCTGAAATGTTGTACAACAGTAGCTTTATGCAACTCATCATGGGACGGACTGGGATTTGGGAATGGTATAATGGTTGGACACCACTGTCCCACAGGTTTAATGCTTTACCACACACACACACACACACACACACACACACACACACATGCAATTACTTGAATTAATAAACCTGGCTCTCTCTTTGTGGACTTATGTTCTCCCTGAATCTCTCCGCTCTAATGCACTTTAACCTAAGCTCAGTTTCATAACGTCGCCTAAGCTCCCGCTGCGCTACACGTACCCATGCTTTTACGTGCACTCTCACGCACTTTACATTACTAAAAGCATTGGCTAAATAGGATTCAGCGTGTCTGCCGTGTTTTCTGCCCCTATAAGCTCTGCAGGCTTTCAGCTGTGTCAGCTGTCTGTGAATGTGTGTGTGTGTGTGGCGTGTGTGTTTTATCTATAGACATTATATTATGTACATTCATGCATTATATGCAGTGTGTTGTGAGTGCATCATTGTGTGTGTGAGTGTGTGTGTGTGTGTGTGTGAGGCAGGGATCAGTGTGGGTCACTGGCTATGGCTTAGTGTTGCTGTATGGTTTTAGATGCAGCGGAGGGCTGCATGGATGTCATGCTAAGCTGATTAAATGTTCACACTAGGGGTCAAGTCGAGCAGCCACTCAGTGTCCCCAGCTGAACTGCAGCCAAGCACTTAAAGCTCTCTGAGTGTGAGTGGAGAGCAGCCAGCCAGCGACTCATAAAAAGGTTTTTTTTATTATTATTATATTTTTCTAAATCAATATTTTTCCTGCTGGAGCACCTGCACATGGACTATTTTTAACCGCATGTTGCATTCACACGGTGCAAGAAAAAAGCAACTTTAAGCCACCGAACAGCTGGATTACACCAGGCACAAGGCCGGCGTGAAGTTCTGGTCTATTCTAAAACATCCAGATCAACCGTGTCGGACGCGACGTAGCCACATTGTTTTGTAGCTGTTGTCTACACGAGTACCAACTTTGAAGTACGAGCTTAAAAAGTCTAAGAAGAGCTACAAGGTTTCCAATAACGGGGTCCTCCAACTGTTCCTTGAGTCTGAAAACAGCGATGGATTCTCTGGAAGTCTTCTGGGACGATGAACAGCATTTTTCCAAAAGCTCTTCCAGCATTTTGTGTTTGAATGATGGCAGTGGACGACGCTGATTGGCAACACACACCAGCAGCATCTGGTTTACTACACCGCTGTCCTGTTCCTCAGCGCCTAAACGTGAACACTACAGAAAAGCACATGTATCGCTTCGAACTCTGATATGTTTGAGTCTGTTTGGTGTGGCGTTAGATGAACCATGACAAAACTGTTTATGTCGCTTACATGTGCAGAGTTTTGACATGAACGTGAGGTAACGGATCGTGAAATACTCTTTAGATTTCTTCCTCGATCTCGTCGGCAACCAGAAATAAGTTTTTGCTGAAGATCACGAAAATGTAAAATTCATCAAAGCTCTCAGATTATTTAGGATCAGCTCATCGATCAGCTCCGCTGAGGGTTTCATCCTCACACATCCTCACTGTCTTTAGACTCATAAACCACTCGTGTGAAATAATACCCACATCCATGACAAAGACGCCGGGCTTTAATGGCAGCCATCTGTGGCAAAGAAGATTACTGTGATGAAGCAGGAAGTGTGTTTTCTATACATCCTAATTCTGCGGGTCACTGGAGCTTGCTCCAGATCAGCAGATGAAAGCGCCGCTGGGTTTCTCTCTCTCTGAGAAGGTGAAGTCAGGACACGACACACAACGGCTGTGAATGTGTGTGTGCACATCTTTTAAAGGAAAACCATGTGTGTGTGTGTGTGTGTGTGTGTGTGTGTGTGTGTGTGTGTGTGTGTGCTCGTCTTCAGATCAAATTGGGAGTGGATTTGACCTAAAACAGAAAATTACTGGAACCCATTTGAACGATTTGTGACAAATCTATACAACGTGACATTTCTGTGTCAGTGACTTTGTAACTTTTTTGTTTTAAATGTTTAAATCTTTTACAGGTGTTCAAATTCTGTTTGTCCACGGCCTCCGTATGGTTTGGGTTTGGGTTTGGTTTGGGTTTGGTTAGGGTTAGACACAAAAACAACTTGGTTCAGTTTAGGGATAAAATGACGACTACTTGGTGTCTTTGAGTCTTCATGGGAGGACGTTTGTACTGCCTAGACACGAGGATGATTGGATCAGCCAAGATTGGCACACTGGCAGGGTTATTATGCCGACTTTATGTCCCTTCTCATGTTAGGCACAAGCCACAAGTCCCACTGCTGGCCTACATGAGTGTGACCAACTAATTTTCTGTAGTTTTAATAATCATCATCAGTGACAAGGAAGATACAAGAGGAGTTGAATACTTAACATCGTACTTCTCTTGATTTAGAGGTTTGTCCATGCTCGTCCTTGCATTGCATTTGCGTACGTCGCCAGCCTCAACTTGTAATTAAAAAATGCAAATTCATGAATTCTTGTTCAGTTTCCAAGGGGCGTTATGAACGGGAGCAAACCAAAATGGCAGTCACAAACTTTGCAGCTTAGCCGGACACTGAAAAGCGTTCCTGAAAAGTTTAAGGCGAGAAATAGTAAATGCATGAACAAAGTCTTGGACATAACCATCGATCAGAGCAACAAAACCTGTGACGTGACTTTCCAAATCTGGACCGCTGACATTCCTCTGTCAATCACTGTGTAAACCCGCCCTTATGTGAAGTGGATGTTTGTGATTGGCCCGACCAGATCCAGGACAGCTGGAGTTCAGTTTGAATGTAAGGGTGGCCAGACGCATCTGCCAGAGCAAATTAAAAGTGGACGGGTTCGTCTGGTTCCCAGGCTCGATAAGAGGTAGTTGGTTCCAAAATAAGCACCAAAATTGCACTGCACCGTCTGATCCACATAAACACAGCCACAGCTGCGCCACTCCACCCACCTCAGTGCAAACAGGTTTGTTTGGGTGCAACAGGTGCGAGTGCCCAAAAGATATACACCACGCCTGAGCGGAGCTGCAACGAGACGCTGACGTGCCCGCGAGTATCGCCCTTTTTGTCAGGGACGTAACAAACGTTAGCAAATGTTTGTCACGTATTCGTCACGGCAAATTATATTTTTGTTTCATTTTCTTAAAGATTAAGGTAGGCTGCTAAATATTTTATTAAATATGACTACCAGCTGTGCTGCCTCCATGCAGAGCATAATTACAGGTGGATTTCCAGGACCAGTGTTAGGATATTACCAAAGATCCAAGAAATCATTTGTATTTTATTCAAAGAAATAGTTTGAACTCTTTAAAACCAAACGCTGCATTTGGTTTGCATCTCTCACTCTCCTGTGACATAACCTGGCAACACCCTCTAACCAAAGTAAACACCTTTTGAACGCTGCCAAACCACAATGAGACAAGAGACACTTTTGGCTTTGCTTTGCCAGACTAAACGGGCGGCGACCGAACAGCAACACATGATCACAAGGTGACAGATCACTGAGAGATCCTCCGTCATGCTCCAGTACAGAACCCACGCAGAACCAGACAGACCGGTTTCACATTAATGTGATGAAGGCCCGGCGAGGAACAATGCAGTAATTGCTACGATGCATAAATACTGAACGTGTGAGTGACGGGCAGCAGAGCAGGCTCAGCTTTTACAGGATTAAAGTTTATTGATGGTTTTTCATCACAACTCATCGATCCATTTTCTCCATTCAGTCATAACCACCAGTGTGTGTGTGTGTGTAAACTGTGTGCATGCAGCATGTTATCTACCATCTTAGCACAACGCACTGCAATATCTCCTTCCTTATAACCGTAACCCCCCAGATCCCCGTAGACTTCTAGCATGTTGCTGCAGTTCACTGAGAGCCGTCACTCAAATCCTCCTCAATCAACAAACAGCTCGATCTCAAAAACAAAGAAAAAGTTGTTTTCATTTTAATAAAGACAACTTCCTCTTTAATTTTATGCCAAATATGCTTCAGTACAGAGTTTGAGTCAACAAATATTACTAAAACTGTTGTAAATCGATATTCCCTTTAATAAGAACAAACAACAGTACGGCTACGTGACAAAAAAAACGGCAATTTATATGTTTAAAAGTCACCATGATGCCGGTCAGTCCTCCCTACCGACTCTTCGGTGAACTCTCCCCCGTCTCTGGCAGTTAGAGCGGGTTAATTCCCGCTACGGTGATTATGTGAGAAAAGTTTAAGCAACCCACATTGTTCTAACAAACTGCAGTCATGTGGTAGTAGGTAGTGTCATTGGTAACTTTTATAAGAGAAAGAAGAAGAAGAAGAAGAATTTACGTAGAGAAGTCAACGTGACCTGTTCAGAACTCCCTGACGACTCTTCGGCGAACTCTCCCCCGGAAAACAGCCTCCGTCTACGGCAGTTACAGCTGGACCTGCTGTTGTGATTGTGTGATGAAAACAACAGTAATGTGGCAGTGGGTAGTGTCTTTGGCAACTTATCTGAGAAAAGATCTTCAGATTTATGTGGAAACGTCACATGGCCCATTCAGTCCTCCCTGCCGACTCTTTGGCGAACTGTCCCCCAGAAAACAGCCTCCGTCTGGGCAGTGAGAGCCGGATAGGTCCAGCTGTTTAGCGGTTTTCTTTCCTTGGCAGAAAATGACTTCTGTTCATAGGACCATGTGTGATGTTTGGTCATTTGTGCTGATTTGTGAACAAGACATCATAAAACAGATGAGAGAGGCCTGAGTTCAATCGAACTCCACCCATGCTGGTTATTACCCTGGACTCACACCAAAGCATCTCGACCAGGTCCGACCGTTCCAGGATCTGAGTCTGTGTCACCTCTCGATGGTTAGAGCCCATATGGGTGTAGTTTATGTGATTGAAGCATACTTGGAATTTATTGGAGTGGAATAAGTTTATGATTGTACAATAAATGATACAAAGCTCGGCTCCAGACATCTGACACACCCACCTCTAACAGCAATACAAATAGTTCTGGTGTTATGGTCATTTACATCTGTTCCCATGGCTGGGAAAACATCTGGAGCACGCCTAATGAGAACCTGACCTTCAAGAAGGTCGTATCCAACCACAGCCAACTCTTCTGGAGCGGAGGAGCGACACCTGTGCCTGTTAATCCCACAGACTGGATAAAACATGGATGTAGTCTCCGTGCAGTGTGGTGGCTTTGGCCTCCGCTGGCTCCCGTGGATGGAGCTGAGGCGGGCCACCTGTCAATCAAAGCATCCACGCTCTTAATCCTGCATAACTTTAAACCTTAATATAATCTGAACAAGTTGTATATAAATTCACCCTCAGTACAGTTGCCATGAACGGAGAAATTAGCTATAGAGACCAAAACTGTTTTTTGTACCAGGCTGTAAACATGTTTATTTCTGCCGTCCTTCCTTTTTTCACTTTTCCTTCCTTCAAACTTTCCTTTCGACCTTGCTTCCTATCTCCTTTCTTCTCTCCCTCACGGACCATCAGTGGAGGTCTCTCCGATCAGAGTGCAGATCACGATCTCAGACAGTTTAGTTCGGACTCATCGGGTCGTTTTCTTTTTACGTGTGCGTGCAGGACGACACAGACGGGTAATGACTCTCTAACAGGGCTTAGCTCAGCTGTCCGCATAATGCCGTCTGGCTTTTGTCTAATCTGAACTCTGCTGTCTGACTCAACACTCACTCAGCCTCTGGTCAACAAGGGGTTAACCTAGAAAGAGAAAGAGAGGGAGGAAACGAGGGAGGGGGGTGGAGGGGACGAGAAGGAAAGGAGATGTCATGAGAACAGAGACAAGTGAAGCGCCGTGGCTGTCGTCCAGACAGACAGATAGCATCACGGTGGAGATGAGTGATCTGGATGAAGAGGCTGCAGTTAATGAGCGCTCAGCATTGACCCTGAGCCGAGGTAATGATGCTGTGATACAGTCAGAGCCAATGAAGTGAGGAAGGGAGGAAGGAAGGAGGGAAGGAAGGAAGGAAGGAAGGAAGGAAGGAAGAGGAGGTATAATAGCAGAGACAAATATACAGCGTCTACTGAAGAGTGACAATAATGTTGAACTTTGATCCTGCAGAGGTAATGAGGCTCAGATAGGAGAGGAAATTAACGGACAGGAAATAGACGAGGGAAGAGAGAAGGAAAGGAAACAAGAGGATAAGAAGATATGAAAGGAAGGAAGGAAAGGAATGGAAAAAGGATAAGAAGAGAGGAAAGGAAAGGAAAGGAAAGGAAAGGATGAGAAGGAGTAAGACAAGGAAAGGAAACAAGCAGATAAGAAGAGAAGGAAAGGAAGGGAGGAAAGGAAAGGAAAGAGGAAATAAAATGAAAGAGGGGAGGAGAAAAGAAGGAAGAAAGGAAAAGGAGAAAGGGAGAGAAAGGAAATGGACAGCAAAGGAAAGGAAACAAAAGACTAGGAGGATAGGAGATATGAGAAAAAGAAAGGAAATGGGATAGGAGACAAGGAAAAAGGAAATGAAAGGAAACATTAAAGAAAGGACAGGAATGAAAAATGGAAAGGAAACAATAAGGGAAGGAAAGATATAGAAAAGGGAACAATGGAAATGAGAATGATTGAAGAGGGAAGAAGAGTTGTCCTAAAGAAAGTAAAAGGAAAGGAGACGAGGGGGAAGGACACCAAACAAAACAAAGGGAGCATAATAAATGAATAAATCTTCCTGTTTTATGGGGGCGTCTTCGGTTGGTGGCGTCGACCTTTGACCCCGCCACAATGCTAACCGACGCCGAGCGCAGACAGAGAGACGGGGACGGGCTGAAAGACGCAGGAATGAACGAGTGTCTTCGCCGCGATGATGAGGTTGAACTGTAACCTCTGCCAAGGTAACGACACGGCGAGGCCGCGGCTAACGGATTAGCCACCGTGCTAACTAGTGGAGTGTGAGCCACGGGGGAGCCATCAGGCCCGGAACACATGAATCTTATGAATGTGGAGAGGGAGAGAGGGCGAGCTGGACCCGGGCCCGTAGATTGATGGACCTTTATCTCAGTCATGCTGGCCCACAGTCTCCAACTGGACAGTCAAGGCCTCGTCCTAATGATAATGCTCATGTTTGTGTGTGTGTGTGTGTGTGTGTGAGCCCAGAAATCAATGTCTCATTTACATCATGAGTCACCAAACATCCGCGACTGTGTACGTGTGCATCAGAGTTTCATGTTTCTGTGGGTTGAAAATGACTTCTACGGAATATTTAATTCTTTTCTGAGGAAAGAAATGTCTCATAATTAAGCCCAGAACTGAAGGTGATTCAAATTAATTAAAGTCTTTGGTGGTTTTCCTGCCAGGTTTGGCTCCTGGCATCCCGGGGCTGAGTCAGTTGAGTTAGCTACACGGCTAACCGAGCTAACCACAGTTAGCGCTTCACTACTTAGCGATCTTTCCATCAAGTAATTCTGTTAGCTCTGTTAGTTCCGTTAGCTCTGTTAGTTCTGTTAGCTGTTAGCTCTGTTAGTTCTGTTAGCTCTGTTAGTTCTGTTAGCTGTTAGCTCTGTTAGTTCTGTTAGCTCTGTTAGTTCTGTTAGCTGTTAGTTCTGTTAGTTCTGTTAGCTCTGTTAGCTCTGTTAGTTCTGTTAGCTGTTAGCTCTGTTAGTTCTGTTAGCTCTGTTAGCTCTGTTAGTTCTGTTAGTTCTGTTAGCTGTTAGCTCTGTTAGTTCTGTTAGCTGTTAGTTCTGTTAATTCTGTTAGCTGTTAGCTCTGTTAGTTCTGTTAGCTTTTAGCTCTGTTAGTTCTGTTAGCTGTTAGCTCTGTTAGTTCTGTTAGCTGTTAGTTCTGTTAGTTCTGTTAATTCTGTTAGCTGTTAGCTCTGTTAGTTCTGTTAGCTGTTAGCTCTGTTAGTTCTGTTAGTTCTGTTAGTTCTGTTAGTTCTATTAGCTGTTAGCTCTGTTAGCTCTGTTATTTCTGTTAGTTCTGTTAGTTCTGTTAGCTCTGTTAGTTCTATTAGCTGTTAGCTCTGTTAGTTCTGTTAGTTCTGTTAGTTCTATTAGCTGTTAGCTCTGTTAGTTCTGTTAGTTCTGTTAGTTCTGTTAGCTCTGTTAGTTCTATTAGCTGTTAGCTCTGTTAGTTCTGTTAGTTCTGTTAGTTCTGTTAGCTCTGTTAGTTCTATTAGCTGTTAGCTCTGTTAGCTCTGTTAGTTCTGTTAGTTCTGTTAGCTCTGTTAGTTCTATTAGCTGTTAGCTCTGTTAGTTCTGTTAGCTCTGTTAGTTCTGTTAGTTCTGTTAGTTCCATTAGCTGTTAGCTCTGTTAGCTCTGTTAGCTCTGTTAGTTCTGTTAGCTCTGTTAGTTCTGTTAGCTCTGTTAGCTCTGTTAGTTCCATTAGCTGTTAGCTCTGTTAGTTCTGTTAGTTCTGTTAGCTCTGTTAGTTCTATTAGCTGTTAGCTCTGTTAGTTCTGTTAGTTCTGTTAGCTCTGTTAGCTCTGTTAGTTCCATTAGCTGTTAGCTCTGTTAGTTCTGTTAGTTCTGTTAGCTCTGTTAGTTCTGTTAGTTCTGTTAGTTCTGTTAGCTCTGTTAGTTCTGTTAGTTCTGTTAGTTCTGTTAGTTCTGTTAGTTCTGTTAGCTCTGTTAGTTCTGTTAGTTCTGTTAGCTCTGTTAGTTCTATTAGCTGTTAGCTCTGTTAGCTCTGTTAGTTCTGTTAGTTCTGTTGGCTCCGTTAGTTCTGTTAGCTCTTTTAGATCTTTTAGATCTTTTAGTTCCAAACCTGAAATGAACTACCATCACAGACGTTTGCAGAATTTGCTGCAGTCATACTTGTAATGGCATTTCAGCGTGTTGGACAGTCGGTAACGAGGTTCAGAGAAAGCTTCTTTGTTTGATAGTTTTCAGTACGTAAACACACAAATCCAATTTTCCCACAGTTTAAATAATACCTCCAGATTTTGGCAAGAAAATTCCAGGAAACACCAGGATCCCATTTCCCATGATTGTGTGTGTGTGTGTGTGTGTGTGTGTGTGTGTGTGTGTGTGAAGAGTATACAACTTTCTAAAGTGGGGAAATATACAGTGATGTAAATCTGATGCCACCAAGAGAAAGTTAGCTGTTCTACGCTCGCCAGTGTTTTTAAAAGACGTAAACATGGACGTTAACGAGACAGTTAACGAAGACGCTGAATCAACACCTGAACAAACATTTTCTTTATTCCTCTCTGTCTCATGCTGCAAATGCAGAACATCTTCTCTGTAGATTATTCCTGTCAGAGGAAATTGATCGTATCTGAGCTCTCCTGTACATCGACAGTTCATCATGTGAAGACCCGTGAGCTTCTGGATCAGACAAGCATCCTCTAAACTCACTATTATTTACACTAAAACGACCTTTTCAGGATCTGTCGAGCAGCTCGGCTGCAGACAATAGAAAAGTCCAGAACCTCCTCCACCTCAGCTCCGGCCTGTCCCCTCCTGCCTCCATCCCTTTCTTCCTCTAATAGGATTTCCATCCATTAGATCTTTTATCATGGCCTCCATGCATGTTAAGGAGGGAGAGATGAGCTGAGGTGTATTGATGCGAGGAGGTGATAGGGAATCAATAGGCCTATAAAATGGACAATCAGGCAGCGAGACGGGCGGCTATAAGCCCCATACTGCCTGCTGGGGGTCCTGAGGGGGGATATTAGTCCTGTCTGTGTGTCTGTCTCACTGAAGAGCCTCTAATTAAAATGTACAGCCTGTCTCCTTCTCATTATGTCTGTCTGCTGATTAAAATGTAAACCTGTCTGTGAGCCCAGATCATCTCACACCGAGCGGCGGGTCAGCCACGGCGAGACGAGTTCACCCAGAAAGAAAATTGAAAGAGAAAAATGTTTAATTAAAAGAACCCTTTTCATAAATGGTTTTGTTTAATATATTATTTTTTTACTTAATCAGGAAGAAAGATTTATTTAAAGATAGAAAGTAGATTTGTAAAAAGCAAAAATCTTTCATGGAACTACATTTTATCATCTTTAATCTCTTCATGACACACGTACATGGAACATAACAGATAATTAAGTCAGGATATCAAATCAAATAAAATAAAATAAACACTCCGATCCACCAATCGAGTACTTGATCAGATTTACTCTTGTCCGGTGGCTTCTTGCTCGCTCACTCTCTCCTTTTCTCTTCTTAGCTTCCTCCGTCAACGTCCTCTTCACTCTCTTCTCCTCTGCCATTATGTCCATAGAGGCTGCTGAGCCCGGTTACATTTCCCACTCGCCCAGCTCCGGTTCTGGCACGACACTCTAACACTCCCCCGGTGCTCTGAGCTCACAGTCCGGACAGCCTGGCTAACAAACTGAGCTAACATGAGCTAACATGAGCAGCTACAGCTGGCAGCAGGTTACTTCACTGTCCATCAGGAAACTCTGTAAATCACAGAGAGTTTCAGCAGAATCAGTGGAATAGTTAGCGGTGTGACTTAGCAGGTCAACCATCTGCAAAGTCACATGCACAGAGGACACATGAAGGATATGTAGACCTGTATACATGTTTGTAACGCTCACTTCCACCTGCACACGAGACAAAAAATGATGCAGCTGTATGTGTGTGCGTGTGTGTGTGTGTGTGTGTGTGTGTGTGTGTGTGTGTGTGTACATGTTGCGTTCATGTGCTGACTCAGCACCAATGTAAAGGAATTCTTGAGCTCCATTTGTTTTCCTGTCTGCAGCTCTTCCTCTATTTCTATTACACACACACACACACACACACACACACACACACACAGTACTGCACGTCCACATCCATCCATGTATCTCGATGGAGTTCTGCGGTTTCCTCAAAGATGAATGATCGCAGCTTTAACAGATCTGTAACACTTGGCGGTGTCACACACTGAGTCGGTGTTTTCTCCTTAAAACAGAAGAGATTCAACTGTTGCACAATTTTTTTGCATTTTTCTTGCAAAGTTCTGAATCCTTTGACATCTTTGGTCCCACAGAAACATTTCAAATGAAACAATCTGTAAAGTAAAGATTTTTTTAAGCTTGTCTACAGCCACAGAGGTCGGCGACCTTCAGGACGGCTTCCTCCGTCTCATTCATGGATAAATATAAATGATCGTCTGGATTCCTGCAGGCTCTTTTCCTTCACATTCCTCCTTTTCTTTCCATTTCCCCTCCTCCGTGTTCCAAAAAATCAAAATTGCTTTTGTTATTGAGGGCAGGATTGTGTAACTCTAATCTGTGTAATCGAATTGTGAGCATGCTGCTGCCCACGGAGCGCTCCAAGTGTGTTTGCTCGCGTGCAGAGTCAAGTTTTTCAGATTTACATTATTGACCTCGTGTGAGAGAGACGGAGCGAGGGGAGGCATGGGGGAAATTACAGAGGCTGTTACAGTCAGAATGGGGCTGTCCATCAGAGCAGCCATGTGTGCATATCACCGCTCACAGGTGGGCAGACAGACAAGTGGACCAGGGGTTGCCGTCAAGAATTAAAGTGTTTTTCCTGACACAATATCTTCATTTACTTCCAACATTTGAGTAATTTGATACTCAAGAATTCAAACTTTTGTAGTTTCTTTGAAACATTTGTTCATTTCTGAACTCTGAAACAAACCAGATGATTAAAAACACTTTATTTGGATGTCACACTGAGAGTAGCGCAGCTGAAAATGTCTGTGATAATCTCTTAATGCACAGCTACAGTAAGTACAGTGGGTCAAAGCTGAAGCAGGTCGCTCGGTTAAGTGCACAAATTATGATTTTTTTTTTTTTGGGGAGATTTGTAGCTTAAAGACACAAATTACTCATTCGAGGAAACCATTTATCAGCCGCTGCTTCACGTGTCCGTCACGTGCTAAGCCAGCCTGCAGAGTTTAGATATGATGTCTCTGCACCTCCTCGACACATCTGGACCACGAACAGCACGAAGACGGCAAGATCTGTGATGCCCGTAGATGGTCGATAGTAAAGACAACATTAAGCTAAAGCATAAGTTAAAGGAAGACAGAACACATCTGCAAACACTTACAGCAGTCGTCTATCCGGTGAAAACTTCCAGTCCTGCAGGTAGGATGTATTTTTGGAGGCCAGTCTAGAAGTTAGCATCGCTGAAGTGAAAATGCTTCAACATAGGTTCATTCCTGCAGCTCTCTGTATTAAAACGTGAACAGAGGAACGTTGCTGTTCAGGTTTGATCAGTGTTTTTCAGATGTAGCAGGTTCAGTGAGGAGCAGCTGATGCTGCAGAGGTGTGAGATCTCTGCAGTAGTTTAAATCCAGCAGACAGCAGTGAGACAGAACGAGAGGACGTGATAAAGTCGCCATGAGAACACAGTCGTGGGATTTTCCCAGAGTGCTCGGCTCGTCTCAGATCTGCCTGATAACCCTTCGCTCCTCTTTCCAACATTTGTTTTAGCATGTGGACTTGGATTTGTGCTCACGCAGATAAAGCGCTCCCACATTTGATTGCCACGGGGCCTCCGGAGGCCTTTTTTTATCCATAAATCACCTCCCCAAAGTATTCAGCCACTCGACGTGTAAGAACACAGCTTCAGGGTGAGAGGTTTGATCGCAGCCTCTTCAGTCACTCGCAAGATATTTTCATTTGATTTGAAGAAAAATCATCCGGCTTGTTGACTTTGTCACAAAAGATTTCCACTTGAAGCATATCAGAAGTTAAAACTTCTCAAGTAATCTTCCCCCTCAGATGGAGGCTGATATCTCCACCACTGAATATTCCACACCACTCCTCTAACATCTCCCCACAGACGGCCCCAGGCCTGGAAATCTTTATAACCCTGCCAGCCTGTGCCTACATGTCAGAAACATCTACTGCAAATTTGTTCTCATTAGCCAAAATTCAACTAATAGAGACAGAGTGCGCTCACGAACATGTCCCTGTGTTTGCACTCAGACTTAGTGCTTTACGACACTAAGTCACACACCACCAACTATTTCACTGATTTTGGTGAAACTGGATCATATTTTATGGAGAAAATGTTTTCTGGTTTTCCCTCTGATGTCCTCCGGCTGCTCCGGTGGTGGTTGGTGAGAGCTTGGTGAAATAAAAGGCTGAAAGACAGACTCCAAGCTGGGCTGACTGCTGTTGGACTAGTAAAAGTCTGATCTAAATCAAGTCTGTACTATCAAGAATGAATCCAGTCAAGCATTCGATGCTTTGTATCCTCTTTTTCAAATGTCCTGATACAAATATGACTGTGATGAACACCACGGCGATGTCTCGTGTGTTAGACCTGACTCTTCGCTTCACACCTGTCCCAGACCAGCCTTAACTGTGAGCAGGCGTTACCATCAGACGGTTCTTACGTCTAAGAACAAGACCAGACTGTAACACCGAGGTCAGAGCACTAATTGAAAATGCCAAACGCTGATCCTTCAATTACTTTGAACATGGACTCTGCCTGCCTGCCTGCCCTGCACCCCAACCTTAACCCCCCACCTTCAGCCTCCATATGTGATCTCCAGACCTCTCTCTCTCTCTCTTACACTGTCCAGCCCATTGTTAGCGGTGGCGCTCGCCCCCCAGACACCCACCTCCCACCTCCCCACCTCCCTTCACTCCCCTCGCGGAGGCTTCCCATGGACGACGAGGGCACAAGGTCAAGACACGGGTGGACATAAATCTGTGGCCTCGCCATCCATCCCCCGACTCCCCCAACCATCCGCTCAACCCCCCCCACCACCACCCACCCTATCTACAACACACTCTCTCACACACACACACACATCTAGCTAACAATAGGCCCTCTCCATCTGGGTGTAAATAATGATGATATTGTGGTGGTGAATGGTGCCCTGTGTCCAGGCGATAAGCCCAATATAGTTATAGCAATATGGGGGGGTGAAGGGGAAGGAGGGGCATTGTTCTTTATCTGTGTCACCCGTCCTGTTAGTGTGTGTGTGTGTGTGTGTGTGTGTGTCACACTCTTAATTATTAATGCCTGAGCTCTCACCATTTTTCCTCATTCATCTCCTCTTAGCCAATTCGCCGCCCCCCCCCCGAACACACACTCTCACCCTCTGGCCTCCCCCCTTTTCTTCCCGGCTGATGCCTCACCTCATTCTCTGTATTATTGCTTTTGTTCTCCCTCTCCCTCTCCTCGCCTGGTGTTGTGTACGTTCTGGGATTTCTATTGTTCTCTAATATCCCCTCTTCTTCTTCTTTCCTTCCTCGTCATTAATTATCCCCACGCCGCCACAATGGGCTGTTTAGCTTCATTTGCATGTTGCTTTCTGCTTTACGTTGTTGACAATCAATTAGCCCGGGATGATACAATCAGACTCAGGCCATGACTGGTGGTACAGTGTGGGAGGGAGGAGTGAGCCGGACGGACGTCAGGGATGCTGCTCCGTGACGGCGGTCCAGCAAAAATGATCTTATGTCTCTGATCAGTTCCAGGTTTTTCTCGTTAACCTTCCTGAAGGTGTTTCAGAGTCACCTTCAGAATTCAATTGGTGTCTCTAAAAAGAGAACTACAAAGGACTGCGGTAGAGTAAAAGGCCTCAGCGTGCTTCATAAGTAGGTTGTGCGACCTGTCGTCCGACCACGTCTAAAGGCGAAGTTTGAAGTTTTTTTTCTACTTGCGTCCACCTTCGAAGGCGAGGTGAATCTGTCTTTGTAGTCTCGACACGATGAACTGCAAATGTGGTGCACACTTTCTGTCTCTGAAGAGTGACTTGAACATTCGTAGTGGAAAGTTACAAAACTGTCAGTTAAAGCCTCCTGCTGAGGCTTTTAAAGGCCGTTAGACTTCCCAACGTGCAGTTTGTTAGCATACTGGAGCCTTAACTACATCACTTACATGTGTCATTACAAGCAGCAGAGAAAGACCAACAATGAGGCCGTAGACTGCCCAATCAATCCAATCAACATGGTTCTTATAAAACTATGCCTGGAGTGAGCAGGTGTGCTCTCTCTCATGCAGCATGATGAATGTCCTCCAGGAGAGACCTTTCAGAAGTGTTCACTGTTATTTGTACTTATTCCGTCTCAGTTTGACCGCAAAGACAAAAACACAGAGCGGTCTCAGCGATGGGATGAAGCCAAGAGGAGGCTGTGATGGCAAAGTTTTAGCCTCAGTCGTCCCATGTGGAAATTCAGAACATATTGTTGGGCGACATGTTGTATGAACTAGTTCATTTCAAGCAGGTTTGACATGGTATCAGATTTTAACTACACGATTATCGTAGCCATAAGAATTCATGATAATAATATAATCATGATATCTACAGAAAATTTAAAAGTAAATACTATAATTTATTTTAAACTCTTATTGTGTGTTTTATCTTTTTTGGCATAAAACTACAAAACATGCACTAAGTGGGAACCACAAATGTAGAACAGAAAAAACAGAAAGGATTGTGTTGCAGTGTTTTTAATTTTTGATACTGCAATATCAAACTATACAAACTATTTACACTGTACACATCTTTTATTTTTGATATATTCACGCTGTTTATACTAGTAGATCTACACTGTGAATATCTTTCTATATTTGCCATATTTTTCTTAGATCTCTTTAAACTTGTATATTTTATATTTCATGTTAATTGCTGTTTGCAGCAGGGATATGAGGGAAACGTTGTTCCAATTCTCTGTATGTCCTGTACATGTGGCAGCATGGACAATAAAGTTGACTTGACTTGATCCCGACATGTACTGAAGCCTTCACACTCTCCTCCATCCATTAAAAAGTCTCAAAAAGGTAAATCATGCAGTCATAGTAATGCAGTTATTATAAGAACAGAAGAAACTCTGAGACACAAAGTTGAAATAATTAAAACTATATTCAGTATCGTTGAAAATTCAATTAAAAGAAAACTTTTGAATTATAACTGCGGCTGAACAAACTTCCAGAGCCGTGCGTCGCCTTCTTCTCCCATTTTAAGAACTATATAAGTCAAACAGTCATTAAAGTGAGGTCAGATAAAGAGTGCAGAGTTTATTTCACACTGTTTGTTTGACACACATCGAGCTCTGCGGAGAATCTTATCAGTGTAATCAATTCAGGCAGCCGGGCAGACGTCCTCATGTGTCACGTTGGTTTGAAGGGAGTCGGAGCAGATGTCGCTCTCTTTTTCTTTTCAATGATGAATCTCCATATCATCATTTTCTTTTTGTGAACCTCCCTCCCTCCTCCTCCTCCTCCTCCTCCTCCTCCTCCTCCTCCTCTTCCAATCAGTATCTCCTCTGTTTCCACTCCTCTCTCTATCTATCTGTCTCTCTGCTTCCTTTCTGTCATCCTTCTTTTTCTCCAGCTCGGGCACAGTAGGGGATCTGAGACGCTCACACACACACACACACACACACACGCGCGCGCGCGCGGTTGTCGTTCATTGATGTTGCAGGCGCGTTTGTGCATCTGTCCAGTGTCAGTGTGAGAGATGTCACCAGTGCATCATTGTCATTAATGTTGGACTGATGTTCCCACAGTGAAGTTTATGACAGGCTGACAGAACACACACACACACACACACACAGAGAGATGGAAATAGATGTATATAGATGGAGGAATGGGTGAATTTAAAGCAACATCACATAGAAATCAGTGTGCCTCCAGTTTCAGAGTGTAATCCCACTGTGGTAAATATGTTCAGCTGTACTCGAGGTAAAACCTCCTCTTCTTCTTCTTCTTCTTCTTCTTCTTCTTCTTCTGTGGTACAAACACAAACACTCTCCCGGTGCTCTGAGCTCACAGTCCGGGCAGCCCGGCTAACAAACTGAGCTAACATTAGCTAACAGCTGCTACAGTTTACTTCACTGTTCATCAGGAAACTCTGTAACTAACTGTTTCTGGGGAAGGTTATATTCAAAACCAAACATACACTTTCTCCTCAGCCACTTTAGACAGGAGTGTAAACAGCAACCTGAGCCAAACACACACACACACACACACACACACTACATCATCATCATCATCATCATCATCAACTAGCCTACCACACACACACACACAAACAAACCGCCCTTTGACAGCAGTGTTTGCTGAAATAAATTGTCAACACACTAATCTGAAGAACTGAGTCATGACAATGCACACACACACACACACACACACGTACACACTCACACACACACACACACACACACACACACACACACACGTACACACACAGACACACACATATGAAGTGTAGATCTTGCTTGCTTCATGTGTTCAAACAGGACTCAGAGCACCGGGGGAGTGTTAGTGTTTGTACCACCGGGGAGAAGAAGAAGAAGAAGAAGAAGAAGAAGAAGAAGAAGAGGAGGTTTACAGGCCCCGGGCGGGGGAAAGAACCAGGCAATGTAACCGGGCTCAGCAGCCTCTATAGACATAATGGCAGAGGAGAAGAGAGCGAAGAGGACGTTGACGGAGGACGTTTTTGATCAGAACAAATACTCGAGTACAGCTGAACATATTCACCACAGTGGGATTACACTCATCACAAAAATACCAATTTGTGCATAATTTAGCTTTAAGTTTAAACGTCTGCCAGGTTTCTCAGGGTCATTTGCATATTAAAGTAGCTGTTCATCTGGATGCACAGATGCCTCAGTGAGCCGCTACACACCACAACACACACACACACACACACACACACACACACACACACACACACACACACACACTGGTCACCAGTTGTCCATAGCGTCTCTGCCCCGGGGCAGAGCTTTCATGCTACATTTCCACCAATCGTCCAAACCTCGAGCACTAATCCATCATTTTGGACACACGAGCGTGCATTGTACAGTATACATGTGCACACACACACATGCACTTGCATTGAGAACTACACACCTTTCCACACAAATAAAAAAATATGTTGTTTTTCACACACACACACACACACACACACACACACACACACACACATGATGTATCTGTGGTGTGGTGTTGCTGCCCACTACATATGAGCAGGAAACAGCTGCTGAACCTGATAAGACCGCCGTGGACACACACACACACACACACACACACACACACACACACACACACACACAGAGTCCATTTCAAATCATGTGTGTGTAGATTAACACATCTCCTTGTCCTGAGCTGTGAGTCAGTCATCTGGTGGGCTGAACGGACGTCACGCTGTAGCTCCAGGCTAAAAAAGAGAAAGAAAAACCTGCCTTCACACACACACACACACACACACACACAGCTGATGGCTCACTCAGCTTCACCGCCGAGTTGTTCACACACATGACGGGAACATGAGGATGTCTGATCCAGAGTTAGATGATCTACGTGTCCGGTACAAATATGAAGAAAACTCAAATTAAAAGTCTGAACAGCAGGAAGACAAAAGACATGAAAAACATCCAAATCGTGTGTTTAATCATGCCTCCAGGCCAACACACACACACACACACACACACACACAGAGTTCATGGCGTCGCTCTCTTTATGTTAAGCCTGATTAAAACATGTTACAGCTGACCTCTCTAATCTTATTACACAATCTGGCCAAAGAGGGGAAGCTAAACCAGCACACACACCTACACACACACAAACACACACAAACCACACAATAAAAGTGAAGATGTTGTCACTACACACACACACACACACACACACACACGCAGCAGGTAAATTTAATGACTAAAAACCAAACACTGGCTCTCGATGGGGACTCTCGGGTTTTTGAGAGTTTCGTAGTTTCCCCTTCATGTTTGGAAGTCAGGTGTAATCAGGTGGTTGCAATCTGCACCTTCACTGCTCGATGCCTCTAAATCCAGACACTGGAATCTGTAACGTTTGAGCCTGAAGCAGTACAAACAAAGAAAACTACATTTCAGTTTAGTTTTAAAGGTGATTCAGCAATTCTTCTTGGCAGTCCTCCCTCTACTGGCTCCAAGCTAATCCAACAATGGGCAAAGCACCCACCTGTCAATCAAAGCGTCCACGCTCTTAATCCTGCATAACTTTAAGCCTTAATATAATCTGAACAGGTGAGTTGTATATAAATTCACCCTCAGTACAGTTGTCATGAACGGGGAAATTAGCTATAGAGACCCAAACTGTTTTTTGTACCAGGCTGTAAACATGTTTATTTCTGCTGTGACGTTGGACATTTGAACATGGGGACTTATGGAGACTGACTCACTTCTGGAGCCAGCCTCAAGTGGACGACAAGAGGAACTGCAGACTTCTCATGTTGGCTTCATGAGGACAGTAAATCTGGCAGGTGCTAACGCGCTACAACACAAATATGAACAATGTTTCTCCAGAATTGCTGACTCCACCTTTACTGCTGGAGCTGTCTTCACTGACAGATGTTACAGAGTGTCATAAAACATAACATACACCTTGTCCCTGAACGCATCTTTATTATATGAACGAGTCCGGCTGGTATCCTCGTCACTCCGTCTCCACACATTTATTATTCTGACAAAATATTTCAGTATCCAAACTAACAACTTCACTTTAGAAACGCTTCAAACGTTGATTTGCATTTTATTTTTAACAAAAATCAGATGTTTTTTTGCAGTAGAGAACTCTGCAAAAATCATTAAAAACACTAAAAACTGTCTGGTAAAAATGTAAATGATCCAAACAGGTTAAAACATGCCGGAAGCGCTGTGGTCCTTTCAGGTTTCTGCAGACATGAAATATTAATGTACAGGAGCGAGCAGATGAAGCGGCCCTGCCCCGGTGTGTTCCCGCCTCGCACCACGCTCCCCGCATGTTTACATTCATCTTTTTTAATTTGCGCTCAGGATTTGTGGATGTCACTGTCGACCCACGTCGCTGCCGCTATAATTATTCAACACACAACATGTGGGTGACAGCGTGGCCTAGATTGGAGTGAAGTACGCCGCCCGCCTGGTCCCCGTGTACAGTGCAGACAAAGAGCAAGACGAGACACATGAAAGAGACTGAATGTATGTCACAGAGAGGAGGAGGAGGAGCGGGACAGTATACGAGACAAAGACACGGGGACTTTCCAGCAAACAGGTCCTCTGATATTTACTGCATCCGCTCCGTCTCCGTGGTGACACGGAGCCTCTTAGCCTGATTGGCCTGGGGCCACCGTAAATGACCAGGGCTAAAGTAAAGCAGCTGGCCAATGGTGAAGAAGGATGAGGTGTTGACCCCATGTCACTTCTTTGTCAAGATAAACCTGCACAAACTGGTTTTTATTGGTTAAATTTGAAGCGAGCAGGAAAATTAGGTCGCTGATTTAAATTCACAAAATTGGTGTTATCTTCAAAGTAGTGCATGTTTTCTCTCCATGACTCAGACTTTAATATTTTCCACTCCAGACCTCCAACAGTGGACAGTTTGTGTTTTACAGGGGGGTGACAGGTCAACAGGTCAACAGTATGCAACATTGAAGTGTTTTTCATCATCTGAAATCTGGAACCATTTGAGACGCAGCTCAGCAAGTTTTTAAATATGTTACGTCCCAGCTCGAGGGGTTAGAGGAAGTAACATAAAAAAACAGTTTTTCTTGGTATAAACAAAATTATTTATTGAATAAAATTCAGATTCATTTATAACAAAAGGAGGTGAGGTACTAAGGGAACGAAGGGACGCTCTCTTACAGCTGCTTAATTTTAAATAAAAGTGCGTTGGTGGTTGGTCCAATCCTGGACCTCCTCCCGGCTTCCAGGAAGGTTCCTCACCTGGTGACCACGCCTCCTCACCTGGGGCCTGGCGATCATACACCTGAATTTGCATACAACACGACACAATGCCACACCCAGGGATATACCGAGGTGGCAGCGGCCGTAACAATATGTAATAAAATTTCTGTTTTCTTTTGACATATTGAAAGTTTTTAAGGTCTCTGCACATTATGATAGAAGTATACGATGCTCGTTTCCATGATCTACTATGTATGTGTCATACATAGCAGCGGCTTTTGTGTTCATACAAAATATAATTGTTTATAAACACTTAAAATTTGATTCAAATGGTCAAAAATCCTCCAAAATCCTGCATGAAGACACCAAAACCTCGAGAAACAACGTAGAAAAACTATTAGATGTTGATCTTCTCTAGTGGAAATCATCCGTCCATCCTCTGAGCGCCCTCGGTCTCTAGTTTGTGTTTGTAAGTTTCATGAGGCTGTGGTTATCCTCCAGGTCACAATAGGTCATTTCATACACAATCAAAGTGCATGTGATCAGCATAAAGCAGGCACATCTGTAAAGAGACTTTTGATACCCAAAGAACCCATTTTCATTCAGATATGTTGAGGTCAGAGGTCAAAGGACTCCTTTTAAAACTTTCCCTCACCAAAATGTACCCTAAATCTGGAGCGTTGTTTGGCATCCTTCCCGACAAGTTAACATGACGTGGTTGGTGCCAGTGGAGGTCAACAGGTCGTCTAGATGGCAGTAATTCACTCCAACTTCACACAGCCTCTCAAAAACAGTCAGGTCCACCAAGAACGTTGCTGTTCTAGCAGATTTTTAAGCTGACCAACTGACCGACATGACATCCCTGAAGCCCTAACAGAGCATGTTTATACGATCTATTGGCCACCGTTTCTACCTTACATCATGGAGGTAACTGGTATTTGCATCCTGCTGTGTCATTATATTCAATTATCTTTACCCTCTTCTTCTTTCATCATGTATCAACATATCACATCAGTGAAGTTAGACTAGATTTAAGATGAGCAGACTCGACCCTGCAGACAACAAAAGGTCTTAATCAGACTAAGTGAGGAGACACTTAAAATCTCATTACAATGAAACGGCTGCTGAAGCAGCTCTCATTACCCCGGATCAGTGTGTTTGTAAATATGTTGAGGCATAGACGAGATACACTATTAAATGTCCATTAATCTGGAGCAAGATGAACTCACCTGGGTTACCTTTGCGCTCTCTCTGCTCCGTCTCTGCCGTCCTGATCTGAACCACGGTGGAAATCTAGGCCGCCTCTGGTTGCAAAGGGCTTTTCTCTCCTTTCATACACCACTTGGTGGAATAAAACATTTGGCACTGTGCTGTTTTCATAGCTCTGACGTTGCTTTGTTAACTTTTATGGAGAGCTTATGTAACAGGACTCAACCCCGGTTGACTGAGTGGACCGGTGCATTTAGCCGTTAGCTAAAGCGTCCATTTACTGCTGCACAGCTCGGCCTCTTTTCTTATAGTTTTTCAGAAACAACGAAACACATTATAAAACACCTTACTCTGATCTGTTATAAAATCATGATGATGTATATTTCTGGTCCTGGTTGTTGATGCCAGTCGAGAAAACAAAGATCAGGACTTTATTTTCTTTATTTTGATTGGATTTGCTTTTTATGCATCATGTTTGAGCTTTTTTAATATCTGTATAACTGTTACTGCGTGCATTTGTGTATTTTCATTCACTGTAAAGTGGATTTGAGGTAAAAACAGGGATAAAATCAGAGGTACGGTGGAGCCTCTTAGCAGTTTCCACATTACTAAGCAATTCTTTCTGCTCGTATTACCACTCCTGATCGCACCGTGCCACACCTCTAATCTAATATGTAATGAATCACAAGCTCATCACACTCTGCTCAAACACGCGCATACATACACGAACAAGCAGCCTCAGTTTTTTTTTGCGCCTTCGTTTCATGTCAAGCTGAAAGTCATTTCAGGTGATCTCAGAGATTCACAGTCCGACTGTTCAGCTTCACCAGCGGGCCTCCGTGACATCTGATGAGTAACGAGGTTAGAATGTTTAACATAATTTTAAAAAAGAAACAAGATCAAGGGTTTCATTAAAACGCTGCACCTCCGATCAGCGCAGCAGGAGTCAGGAGGGATTTTCTTACTCGAGGTGGAGCGTTGGGTGGATGATGATGGAGGAGGAGAGACGTGGGCTTGCTGCTGTTTTATCTGTCACAGTGATATTCAGATGCTCAGTTAGGCATTCTGTTCACCCTCCGTTTGGCGTGCCAGAGTTAACTCTTTGCAGACTACACATCGGATTATTAGTGTGCTGTACTAACCACGAGGAGCGTACCGCTTCTGTGGGCCGAAGGTCAGAACAAAAAGTCCATTTTAGTCCTGTGCGAACACGCAAACTACAAACTGTTGAGGCAGGAAATGGATGAATATTTGATGCATAAATTATAGATTTGTAGTGTTTTATTCTGTGAACCTACCTGTGAGCTACATCAGCTCTCACACAGCACGTTAACCGGACGATAAACTCAAAACAAACTTTAATGTAAAAAGTTTCTGCTGTCTGATTCAAACAGGCAAACTACAAACTGTTCAGAGATGAGATGACCATGTGGCAATCCTGGAGAAAAAAGCCAGTAAGTAGTCCTTGATTGGAGCTCAAGATCAAGAATGAACTTTGATGCTAAACTGTCGAACCGACACAGACGAGAAAGTCCTAAAAGTCTGTCTCCAACCAGAGCTCAGTAGAAGAAGACTATTTTCCCAGTGTAGTGTCAGTTTTACCATTACATCCCTGTCGTGAACAAACTGTATGACAATGACTTAAAATGACTAGAAACATAAACTTATTTTAATATATAAGATAATATACTGACTTTACACATAAATAACATCAGAACATAATTAACATGTCATAACAACATGTTTTACGTGTGGAGGTTAAGTGGTAATCTCAAAGACAGACACACTCGGGTCAGCACAGCCAGTTGTTTGATGAATTTACTTCTATAGTTTTAAATATTTTTCCTTATAACTGCCATAAAATGCATTAATTAGTCTGTTTACATGTGATATTATGTCTGTTAAATAAAAGTTAAATTCATTTTTTTACATCTGACTTGTGATGGGACGGAGAAGCTGCTGCTAGCGCTGACTGAACAGACCGACCCAGTGTTAGGCGCTGCTCAGAAATAGCCTGAAGGATGTCCCACAATGCACTGCTTCTTCCCTCTGTAAAAAAAAAAAAGTTCAACTTAAAGTCTCAGAAAACAAAAAGAGAAGTGTAAAAATCATGACGTCAGTAATCTTTTGTATAAAAACTGTGAAGACAGAGTGACGTTTGCCTCTCAGCTGAGGCGTCTCTTGATCTCAAACACAGCTCAGTGTTGGCAGAGTCACCACATACTTTCATCCAGGGCAAGTCCGTCGTGTTTACCCCCCCACATACCCCTCTCCTCCTCCTCCTCCTCCTCCTCCTCCTCCTCCTCCTCTGTACTCCCCTCCTCACCCATTTCCGCCCCGGGGCTGTTTGAATCCCTCTCATGTCAGGTGGTGTCGGTCAGCTTGGCTCGCTCTGACGTGTTTCATTTAGTTTAGTGTAATGTCGTGGACATGCACTAACCCTGTGTGTGTGTGTGTGTGTGTGTGTGTGTGTGAGTGTGTGTTGTTGTTGTTAGGTGACCCTCCACCTTTGTCCTCACAGCAGGCACTGTGTGAGGGTGACAAACACGAGCTCTGTCCGTCCCTTTGGCTCTCGGGGTGATTCTGTTTGTACACCTGCCACAGATTTCCCCACCACCACCACCACCACCCCGACACACACACACACACACACACACACACACACACAAACATCCTGTAAATGCTGCTGCTGCTGCTCTCACTGTCTGTCCATTCAAATGACCTGCTGTGCTGCTTTCAGCTTCTAAGAGCTCTTCTATGTATCCGTTTCCAGGAAGCTGCAGCCGGTTTAATGGCACAGCTCTAACTGTGCTGCTCCTGCTCTCAGCTGGGTAACATGAAGTGTAGTTTGTTCCCTCTGGCTCATGGATATACCGGACAAAGGCTCAGACTTTTGGTGGGTCGGGCTTTGGATGGAGGAGCAACAGACGGACAGGTTTCCATCCATCTGCTGCTCATGAGGGTGGAGGTCACGCTGGTTGTGTTTCTGGTTTGTAATGAAGCGTTCAAGCCGACTGTGATGAGTTTAATAGATTCATGAGTGTCTGACGTGACGCTGTGTGTCTTCCTGACGGTTCATCTTCACTTCAGTACACGAGTTCTTCCGGTCTGCGTGCTGTAAATAGTTACAGTTACGTAGAGACAGCTCTGTCCTGTGTTACACATGCTGTATTAATCCATCTTTATACTGTACAGGAGGACGCTCTGCGTTCGCTGCACAGCTGGTTTCAGATGCAGTTTTACAGATAACAGAGAGTCAGAGGAGAGGTCTGGGTGGAGCAGCAGGGGAGGATGGAGGTCGTCCTCCTGACTGATGTACTGTATTAGACATCAGATAAAGAGTGTTTGTTCTCGACTGTAATCTGCTCTGCCTCAGTGCTGCTGTCTCTCTGAGAGCTTCATCATTTTCGCTAGTTGTTGATAAAACAAGGCCTCAAAGGATTGAATGGGAAGTACACACACACACACACACACACACACACAGTTCTTCTGAAGCTGTGTGCATTTATTTGCATTTGTTTATTTATTTGCACTTCTTGCTCGCTCACTCTCTCCTTTTCTCTTCTTAGCTTCCTCGGTCAACGTCCTCTTCGCTCTCTTCTCCTCTGCCATTATGTCCATAGAGACTGCTGAGCCCGGTTACATTGCCGTCTTGCTTGGCTCCAGTTCTGGCACGACACCGGCTCCCCGTCAGCATTCCCCTGTAAACCTCCTGTGGTACAAACACTAACACTCCCCTCAGTGCTCTGAGCTCATAGTCCGGGCAGCACGGCTAACAAACTGAGCTAACTTTAGCTAACAGCAGCTACAGTTGGAACCCAGAGTTACATGTTAGTTTATGAGAGAGAAGTTACATGATGTTGCTTGTAGTCTTCGTGCATGCTGGTGTTCAGCAATCTGCAGCATGCTTCAGATATTTTCACTTTTTTACAGCTCGGATCGTGTTTTTGCAGCTTTGCCCATCAGCTGTGTCACCTCGGCCTGTTAGACATCTTGTAATGACGTCAGCATGTTCCCAAAATCCAGCTCGCATTAAACTGGAGTTGAAGTCCTTGAAGACAGAGAGAGAGAGAGAGAGAGAGCAAGGAAAGAGTTAAATGTTTTCCCAAAGCAGATCTGCCTGACTGCTCGACCGGTTGATGGCCTTGCAGCCTGCCCGCTTGGCTCTCTGCCCATCTGACTGCCTGTCTGTCTGCCTGTCTGTCTGTCTGTCTGTCTGTCTGTCTGAGCGGCTGCCTGACTGTGCTACTGCATGAATAATGCTGAGCCATGGTGCCCTGCTGCCTTGACAACCAGCAGAGAGAGGAGAGGGGGACGGAGGAGAGGGGAGGAGGAGGAGGAGGAGGAGGAGGTCTGTGTGGGTAGAAAGCAAATATAGAAAAGAGAAAAGGGGGGAGAGGAGGAGGAGGACGGAGGACGGAGCTGTGGGGGATCTGATCAAGTGAAACAATGAGAATGTAGGGCAGAGGAAGAGGAAGAGGGAGTAATAAAGGGAGACTTTATTTAGGGCAGAGAGAGACGGAGGGAGGATGCAAAGGAGAAAGAGGAGGCGGCTCAGCAGTTTTGGATGCAGCCTGCAGCAGCAGCAGCAGCAGCAACCTGTTTCACAGTGTCACCAGAGTGTTGCATCATGGGATCAGGACCGGAGGGGACGCTCGCATTGCAGAATGACATCACCCGTTACCGAGTCAGCTCTCGTCTGCTGACTGTCTATCCCACTGTCTGTCTGTCTGTCTGTCTGTCTGTCTGTCTGTCTGTCTGTCCCACTGTCTGTCTGCCTGTCTGACTGTCTATCCCACTGTCTGTCTGTCTGTCCCACTGTCTGTCTGTCTGTCTGTCTGTCTATCCCTGTCTGTCTGTCTGTCTGTCTGTCTGTCTGTCTGTCTGTCTGTCTATCCCACTGTCTGTCTGTCTGTCTGTCTGTCTGTCTGTCTGTCTGTCTGTCCCACTGTCTGTCTGTCTGTCTGTCTGTCTGTCTGTCCCACTGTCTGTCTGCCTGTCTGACTGTCTATCCCACTGTCTGTCTGTCTGTCTGTCTGTCTGTCTGTCCTGTCCCACTGTCTGTCTGTCTGTTTTCTCTATCCCACTGTCTGTCTGTCTGTTGTTGTCTGTCTCTGTCTGTCTGCCTGTCTGTCTGTCTGTTTGTCTGTCTATCCCACTGTCTGTCTGTCTGTCTGTCTGTCTGTCTGTCTGTCTATCCCACTGTCTGTCTGTCTGTTTGTCTGTCTGTCCCACTGTCTGTCTGCCTGTCTGTCTGTCTGTCCCACTGTCTGTCTGCCTGTCTGTCTGTCTGTCTGTCTGCCTGCCTGCCTGTCTGTCTGTCTGTCTGTCCCACTGTCTGTCTGTCTGTCTGTCTGTCTGGCTGCCTGCCTGCCTGCCTGTCTGTCTGTCTGTCTGTCTGTCTGCCTGTCTGCCTGTCTGCCTGTCTGCCTGCCTGCCTGTCTGTCTGTCTGTCTGTCTGTCTGTCTCATCATCTTAAAGAAAGCGACACAAAGAGGCAGATCGACAGACGAACACGCCAACATAAACGATGAATCGGCGGGTTCGAAAAAGACGCAGATGCTCATGGAGAGTTTCAGCCAGCATGATATTGCAATCTGAAAAAGAGAGACGAGGAGGAGGAGGAGGAGGAGGAGGAGGAGGAGGAGGAGGAGGAGGGGTGTAAAGATTTGGGTTTCAGTTGGAGAGTGTGTATTAGTGTGTGTTAGTGTGTGTGTTTCATCCATCTCCTGCCCTCCCCTCTCTGCATGCTCTAAAGCTGTCTCCCTGCTGCAGGTTGAGAGCAAAGACGTCATTTTTTTCTGACTGCATCAGTAAAAATCTGATTTTTTTTGTCCTTTGACCACCTAAAATGTGCACAAGTGAAATCTTCTTCCTCTCTCGCTCAGTTTATTTCTTCCTGTCCAGTTAAGTTTGGCTTACTGTCACCTCTAATCCTGTTACAGTATCATTATTTCCCACGTGTCTTTTTCCACAGCTTCTGTCCACAGTTTGTTACAGTTATAATCAAACATCACGACCTTGTGCTAAAATCATTCTTACCTTCAGTACCGAGCCTCCGTCCCATCAGAGGGAAAATAAATCTAATTTTCTTAATCTAGGTTGAGAAAATAATCACACGTCATGTAATTGTGCTTTTGTCTTGGTCCTTTATTCCTATTTGATGTTTTTCCCATGTGACAATTTCAGAGATTCTATCCAAAGAATCTGTGTAATCAGATATCTGTGCAGGATTGGTAGACAAAGGCCAAGAAAGATCTTGGCATTGGACAGGATCTGGTTTATGTTTGTAGTCTGACCCCAAAACTCCTCCGGGCACATCTCTGTCACGTCTGTTTTGGTCCGTTCTGCATCGACTTCAAACTCCACCAGGAGCGTTTCAGAAGCGTTTATCCCTTCCTGGTTCATGTTCTTCTAAATATGCTTCTACATTGTAAATATGCTACGTACTTCATTTGTTTCTCTTTTGTCTGTTTTTACGACCGGCAGTTTGCGTGGGGTGTTTTATTTTGAAAATCCACCGGATTCTCTATGCTGTTTCTGTGTCTGGCTTCCTGTCAGCTCGAGGTGCTCTGTGTGAATTGCTCGCGGCGTCTGTCAAAAAAGCTGAGGCCCGCTTCTGGAACGCTTCTGAACCGGACAGCGGCGGAGCCGGTGGGGTTTGAAACATTGACTAGAGCGGCCGCGTATCACTGCGGTGACCACGTCGCACACGCAATGCGACACGTCCGTGCCCGGTGGAATAAGATGCAGAAATACAGTGATGGATCCATGATGACCATTTTGCTTTTAATTAGCTGTTTTCTCACTTTTACTCCCGACATTCCCTGCATGATTATTCCAGCACACGTCTGCAAACTGATCCTGTTACTTTCACTCCAGATCCTACAGCTGTTCCCCGTGTGCTTCCCTCTAAAAAAAACAGTATAAATGTGATTTTTCTGAATGTAGCCTGAGCGAATAATCATCAGCTCGTCGTGACCCCGTGTTAAAATCAGCTTGTGTAATTTAACCTGACCCTGATTCTTGATCCTGTAGTTATTTTCCAGATGAACAGAGCAAATAATCACACATAATGGAGCTATAACGTGTGAACGCCTTACAGTCCCATATCACAGGACCGTTGCAGAGGTCCTGTGGGGTTCCCGACCTGATGTCAGCCATTAGTTATTCATTTATTCATAAACTTTCAAAGGCATTATGGTTACATATGCATGTATAGTAACACTTAGATCAGCTGCTTTACAGTAGACTGCGAAGACGGCGACACAGAGCTTCAATAATTAATTTAAATCCTTTTAGTTGCTCTGAGACTTCTGCCTGTCTGCCTACACAGTTTGAACAGGTGGAGCATGTTTTTTCACTCGTTTCGATTGTTGAGGCAGGATCAGTCAATGCCAGGAAAGGAACTGAATCCACCCTGAATAATAATGAGTCCACCGGCCCGCTGCACGGAGGGGAAGGTCAGGAGAGCTAAAGCAGAAGAGGGGGAGCTTCTCATTGGATCAGCTGAACTGGAAAGTTTGAGACAGCAAAGCTAATCGGCGTGCTCGAGTCGGGGCGCGCATGACTCGCGGCCAGCGCACAGCTCGCTAAGACCAAAGCAGCCGATGTAAAATCCAATGTGCAGGATCCAGCAGAGGCAGCGATGCATCAAACAGGCCCGATCAAACCAGAACATGATGTTTAAACTCGGTCTTACCCCGGAGATGTTCATTCACTCAGAATAAACGGACTTAGCGGGGGTCTCCTGAACTTCTTTGTTCTGGAACTCAGCTCTGAATCTTTTTTTTCTGTACCTGGGAACTGCATGAATGTTTGTAAAATCACAACTTTACTCATGATGAGGGCAAAAGAGGACGGTGGTTTACGTGACGAATGTGAATAGACAGAGGCCAGTTTGACAATCCAGAAAACACCTCCGCCCGGGACAACAAGGACACGGCGGTTCAGGCGAGGACAAGGGAGGCGTGAAGTGGTGGAGAGAGGAGCGAGATGGAGGTCGGGCATCAGTCAGTGCCCAATCCCCTGGAGGCCTGAGGGTTGTGTCAGGGTCAGCATCAGGGTGCCGGGAGCCGAACTCAGCAAGAAAACTACCTCGGTACTTATCCGAGGCTTAGTTTGGTCCCGGTCTAGCCATGCTCACTGAGTTTAGCACAGCTAACAGGCATCAGTTGATTGCAAAAAGACCAAACTTGCATCTTTATTTCTGGATTTAAGACGTATTTTGCAGTTCATTCTCTGTTCACGTCGTCTTTATCGGCCCGGGCCATCAGTCAGCACACACAGGACTGAACCATCCTTCATGTCAGCAGCAGCATTGGGAGGTTTTGTGTCATCCACAGTGTCTCGGTGGCCATATGTAACAGAAAATATGGCCTCTCTGCAGGGCTCGCTGCAGTGGCTTGCTCCCACTGACACCATGATTGCATGCTTCCCACACACACACTTTTTGTTCTATACCTGTGAGGACCCTTGTTGACATTCCCTGTCCCCTGACCCAAATCCTAATTATGAACCCTCGTACACTAGCTAACATATAGCTACATCAGGTGGAGTTCAGCCAGTCCATATTTCTGTGGTAATGTTGAAGATATTTTTAAGATACACTATATGGACAAAAGTATTCGGACGCACTCTTCCTGGAAGGCTTTCCACCAGATTGTGAGTGTTTCTGTGGGAATTTGTGCCCATTCGTTCTGCAGAGTATTTATGAGGTCAGGCACTGATGTTGGCTCGCAATCTCCAGTTCCAGTTCATCCCGAAGGTGCTCGATGTGGGGTTGAGGTCAGGACTCTGTCCATGTCTTTATGGACAGAAAAGGGCCTTGACCAAACTGCTGCCACAAAGTTGGAAGATTGGAAGTTGGAGATAAGGGGCCAAGAACAAACCCTGAAAGACAGCCTCCATACCATTATCCCTCCTCCAACAAGACAGGTGTGTCCATATACTTTTGCCCATATAGTGTATGTGCCGCCCTGAGGAAACTGCTGGTGTTATTTATTTGGATATACATGACGTACAGTACACGAAGGGGAAAGGGGAAAATGGGACACATACTCGGCAGTGATAGTCTCATCATCATCTCAAGACTCAAGACTAGAGACAAGACCAAGACTTTGAGGGGTCGAGACAAATAATTAGTACTACGTCACTGCCTTGTTGAGGAGATGGTGTCTCAGTCTGTGTCGTTTTGACCCGTTCAAACAGAACCCGAGCAGAACCGCCGTCGTCATGTTTCTGTTTGTCGTGGTTGTTTGAACAGCAGTTTGTAACGGAGGCATAACTTTGGATGGATGCTCCTGCTAGCTTCATGCTAGCTTGCGATGCAGAACTCTTGTGGAGAAACAGCTACTTTAAGACTGTTAGTGACTGAATGGAGTTGACTGTTAAAAGTTTTATGTCATGTATTAAACCCGTTGCAGGCTTTTGATTTTTTTTAGCCCTGTGTGTGTTTCAGTTTAATCTTTCTTGGTGTAACTGATTGATTATATGAATTAAGTATCTACAGCCTTGACTAAAGGGGTCTTTACTTTTTACTTTAATATTGATTTTTCTATTTTAAATGAGATTCTTGACCTTGAATTTAAAGAACTTAGAACCCGTTATGATTAATTATTTCTCGTGACCTTTTGTAGGTCGGGTTTTGGTTATGTCAGATGTTTCCTGGAACACCTGGACACCTGAGATGTCGAGCTAACCATGAATCCCAAAGCTGGGATTAAATATTGAACTGAACCAACCCTCCACAGTGTGTGGTAGGATAGAAACTGAAGTGAACTCTTCCTCTCCAACGTACATCAGAAAACACTGAACACTGTCTGTATTTATATATATTAATTTCTGTCTGTGTGGTGATGTTCATGCACATCGAGCTCTAACTGAACCTATTTTCTATCTCTGGTTTTTAATTAATTACATTTGCATTTTAATTCTTATTCAGATCATTTTATAACCACGCAACGAACCGTTCATCTCCGCCTCGATTTCTGTGTCTGAGTCTGTCTGGCATCTTTGGAAACTTTGGGACAGATTGTCTGCCGAACATGTGTTTTGTAAAGATGGTGTTCCTGGCAGAGTTCTAGTATTTTATGGCATGAATGTTGCCATATTAACAGAAAAACAAGCGAACAAAGAGGCGACTGCTCACTCACATTGTCCATTTCAACCATAATTGTAGCAAAGATGTAGGCGGATGTCCCTGCACCCTCCAAAAAAACGCTTATGCATAATATATCCAAAAGTGCCTCGCCGTATTACACAACCATTCTGTGTGTGTGTGTGTGTGTGTGTGTGTGTGTGTGTGTGTGTGTGTGTGCTCTTCCATACTTCCAGACCCCACTCCACCGATGTCTGTGTTTAGCAGCCTATTCGTGTCTACAGTTAAATTGTACTTTCCACTCTAGTTATTACAGCGGCAGACGAAATATGAAAAGCGCTGAGGGCCGTGGATAATAAGCACAGAAATAGAGCAGCAGCCTCATCATCACTGTACAGTCAAACACACACACACTCATATATTTATGGACTGTTATTTTTAAATCCATGACACAAACATGTCCCGACTGAAACTTCAGGACAAATGGGACTCTCGTCTAGCTTCATCCCGTCCTTCACCGTCCTCCTCCTCCTTGTCCTCCTCGTCCTGCCTCTCCTGCATCGTTTGCTTCGGTCTAGCACCGCAGCCCGGCAGATTAGGATCTTCCCTCCCCGCCTCCTTCCATCCATCCTTCCCTGAGTCCTCCACTTCTGTTTCTCCCATGACAGCAAATGTTCAATCTGTCGGCTTCTTCCTTTAAACAGAAAAAAAGGAGGTTTAACCACATGCTCAGTGGCTGATAGATTGTACAGTAGTGACTCCCTGACACCGGGGAACAAGTCAGGGAAGATATACAACACTATTGTGTCTCTGTGTGAATCACTGCTTTATTACAGCACACACACACACAGATAGATACATGCCCACTCAGGGGACCAATTAAACCTATAAAAGACACAAGGCTGAAAACTGCACATATGCCCATTTGTTGACACGAGCAGTGGGAGAAAAACTCAATTTCTGTGTTCAAAGGCTGTTCGCTTATTACAAAAAGCAGCAGAATACAGTAAATATGGCTCCAGATGAGTGTCTGCCGAGCTGTTAATGAGCCGTACACATGCATTTTTGCTTTAAGCGACACTACAGCGATGTTATACTGCACTTACATAGAGCTGCCGGACTTGAAAGAAAGACATTAAAAATTAAAGAATGGTCTAAATCAAAGCAGCAGAGGCTGAGATGTCCTGACTTTACATATCCAGTACAGCCTGTGTCAAGCTCCAGAAACAATGGGAGCGTCTCTATAGACCGTCATTAGACCCACACTCAACCCGTCCCCTCATGTCGAAGACCCAAACTGGCTGAACCCAAACCTGACCTGAAACCTGCATGTGTGAAGTCTGACTTCACGTCTGACAACAGGTTAATGCTTCACACTTGTTTATACTTCCAACACGTCGCACACATGGATGCAGGTGACTCACATGAGAGAGAAACATGTAGAGAACCAACGTGAACATCGAGAACCTGGACGTAGTCTCTGTGACGTCCCCGCAGACTGTCTAAAACCTGGACGTAGTCTCCGTGACGTCCCCGCAGACTGTCTAAAACCTGGACGTAGTCTCCGTGACGTCCCCGCAGACTGTCTAAAACCTGGACGTAGTCTCTGTGACGACACCCACTTGTCAATCAAAGCGTCCATGCTCTTAATTCTGCATAACTTTAAGCCTTAATATAATTTGAACAGGTGAGTTGTATATAAATTCACCCTCAGTACAGTTGTCATGAACGGGGAAATTAGCTATAGAGACCAAAACTGTTTTTTGTACCAGGCTGTAAACATGTTTATTTCTGCTGTGAAGTTGGACATTTTAACATGGGGACTTATGGAGACTGACTCACTTCTGGAACCAGCCTCAAGTGGACGACAAGAGGAACTGCAGTTTTTGGCACTTCAGCGTTGTCTGAACCGACCGTGACCTTCTGTATTGGTTCATGTTCAAATGTTTTGAAGCATCGAGTTTGGCGTTATGGTTGTCACCACCTTAGTTTTTTGGAGCCAGAAGTGACCATATTTGACATCATGCTGTCTGGAAGAAGACTTGAGACTAGAGACTGAGACTATAAACTCATGAGGAACTGAGAAGTAAACTAATTTCCCCATAAGACTCAAATGTAATCTGACTTTTTTACTGCAGCCAATGGAGGCGCCCCCTGCTGGCCACTCAAAAACAAACTGTTGACACAAAGTTAGAAAAGCACTTTTTGTAAAATATTATTGTGCACCACACATTATATCCTATATGACCAGATGTATGTGGACACCCACGTCCATATACTCGTCGTGCAGTACCGTGTTTCAGTGTTTCTGTCTCTCTCTCTCTCTCAGACACGTGAGCAGATAAGCCGGTGGTTCACAGGTGTCGGAGGGTCACGATGGCTCCATTCAGCCGTGTCGGCGTGCGTCGCCTTTCGTGCCGTCTGGCTTTCTATCTCATTTCACAAAGCACAATAGCTGCTAATAAAAGAGCGTTCGAGTTAAATGATGCCGTGGTCGTTGTAGAGGACGACGCCGTGTTCTGATGTGGCTTCTAGAAGCCGTTGCTTTGGGGGCGCAGGTGGCGTGTGACCTTAAATGTGTTTCACCCATGCACAGACAGATAATGTACTATTTAAAACAGGCACACACACACACTCATACAGAGACTCGCAGATTACATCTAGTTTACTGAACTGCTTGTTCTTCAGGAACGACGGCTGCAGTTGAGGGACATATTTAGAGTTTTATCTGAAACTGTGTCTGCTGTTTTACAATTTAAATACAATCTGCCAGACTGCAGCACGGCAGACGAAACCCTGATAGACAAACAGGTGGCTACAAGTTCAGATGAGTTTAAATACACGCTTCACGGCCGAACATTGTTCAGTCTCAAACACATTCTTGGAAACATGTCGACCATGTTCGTCAGGTTGCTGCAGCTTTTGATGGATTTGTGCAGCCATGAAAGTTTTATTCTAACCGTCAACATGAAGCAGATACAGGATATTAAGGTCCAGTCGAAATTTGAATAGAAAAGAGAGAGATCAAAGAGCATTTTATTTTAGTTCTGACGTGTCTTCGTGATTAAAAAAAAATCATGCATGCATGGATTTGTGCTTCCCCGCTGCATTTAACTCAGTAGGTGGCATATGATATGAGCTTGCAGACAGCGCCTTTGTCTGTGCTAAAAGCCCCTTAAAAAGAGACATTGTTAGCGCCTCACTGGACGTTTCGGTCTCTATGGCGACAGAAATGGCAAACTCAACACCTGATTCCCGGGAGCTCACCTGGGCTTCTCGCTCTCTCACACACACACACACACACTCACATGCAGATTATTTTCTCAGAGGAAGTAGAAGTAAAATTTACAAAAGCACAATGTAAAAGTCTGCAACATTTACTGGTTTCCTGAAGTAAAAGTACAAACAGTAAACTGTATTAGAGTATGTAAAGTAGCAGTACTCCTTCTGAACAATGCTCCCCTTCCTGCGTGCTGAATTATTGATGTGTGAACCTGTAACCAATTATCTTTAATGTTGTTTCTGGTCCAGCTGGTTCCACGTCGGCAACTTTATTATTCTGACCGGGAGCTTAAAGCTAATGCTCAACGTGGATATCAATCTGATGTCTAAGTACAGAGTCAGGACGCGGTTAGCCTAGCTTAGCATAAAGACTGGAAGCAGGGGGAAAACATTAGCCTGTTTGAAAGACTACCAACACAGATAAGCTCACCAGTGTCAGAGTGTAATCCCACTGTGATAAATATAGCCTTTTGTACAGTAATCAGTGAGGCCCGGCCATAGATGACTGTAGCAGCCCTCACAATCACTCATAGACTGACTTTTTTGGAGTGCTTCCTGCTAACAGTCAAACATCAACAAGGTCACCAACAGCAGACATAGCAGCCAGCTAATATTACTGACTAGTCCAACAGCAGTCAGCCCAGCTCGGCGTCTGTCTTTCAGCCTTTTATTTCACCAAGCTCTCACCAACCACTAAAAGTCAGTCCCAGATTTACTCTTGTCCGGCGGCTTCTTGCTCGCTCACTCTCTCCTTTTCTCTTCTTAGCTTCCTCCGTCAACGTCCTCTTCACTCTCTCCTCCTCTGCCATTATGTCCATAGACGCTGCTGAGCCTGGTTACACAGCCCGCTTCTCCAGCTCCTGTTCTGGCACGACACCAGCTCTGCTCCCTGTAAGCATTCACTTACACCCTGTAACTGTAAACCTCCTCCTACAAGAAGCTGAGTAAACAAACTGACCTAACATTAGCTAACAGCAGCTACAGTTATCAGCAGTTTACTTCACTGTCCATCATAAACTCTGTAAATCACAGAGAGTTGAGGCGGCGCAGCCGGAGGACATCAGAGGGAAAACCAGAAAACATTTTCTCCATAAAATATGATCCAGTTTCACCAAAATCAGTGAAATAGTTGGTGGTGTGTGACTTAGTGCCGTAAAGCGTTACGTACTTCTCCCGACCCGGAGCCCAAAGTTACATAGTGTGAGAACAGACGTACGAGTGACAGAGACACCATTCACCTGATTACAGGTCGGTGTAGATCAACAGGAGTTAAATCTGATATTTTATGATGGAAAAGTTACAGAAAGTTGCTTTAAATAAATGTTTTCATTGCCTCTTTCTGTTTTTTAAGATGCACCGTGGATGGAAACAAACAGAGCTGGAAGTTTTATTTGGCGTCGTGGGAGGGGTTAATTCATATGTGACTATGGTTCATATGTGATTATGCATACGCTATGCAAATAGGCCACTTGATACCACTCGGCTCTATTGTTGGGAAGGTTAAATGGGGAGCAGTGTGCTGATGGCCGGGGACAGCGCAGATTAATACTGCTGTTCCCATCATCGTCCTCCCCACTCGGCCTCCCCCCTCCTTCTTCCTCTCTCTCTTTCTCTTTTGTATGACGAGGGGCAGAGTCAGTTCCTGTGTCATTGTTAGGGATCCATCTGCCCGGCCTCATGCACACACACACACACACACACACCAGCGGCGGCAGCAGCAATTAAACCTGTTTGACACACTCGACAGATAGGAGCTTTGGGGTGTGTGTCCGGCACGAGCCATCTGTGAAACAACCACCCACACACACTCACAGTGTGTGTGTGGTGTGTGTGTCTGCTGCATTAAATAGGTTTCATTCACTGACATTCCCCCAGCCCCCCTGCAAGACGACCCTCCGTCCTCCTCCTCCTGCTTCTCTTGTGATGGACAGACGAGACACACAAGTTTGGGGAGGGGGATGGATGTATGGATGGATGTATGTATGGATGGACGTATGTATGGATGGATGGATGGATGGATGTGTGGGTGGGTGGATGTAGAGGGAGGACAGAGTGGATGGATGGCAGATTGGGGAGCAGACCTTTCATTTATAGTTGCTCCCAGAAGTAGGACACCAGGCAGACAGATAGATAGACAGAGCAGCTGTAATTACCGGTGGCAGCAGCCCCCATCTGAAGATATTCTATTGATATTAGGCTGTTAACAGGAGATTACCATGTGGATGACTGGGGTGGTGGTGGTGGTAGGGGTCTGGGTCAGTCTGGGTCTCCACTGTGTGCTTTTGGGGCAGCTGATTATGATGGTGCCATTGTTGTTGTTGGGTTGTGTGCTCTACTTTCTGTTCTTGGCACACGAGCAGAAGCAGAGATACAGTGATAGGATCTGGTTTTTTGTTTTTCATGCACAGATTTTATGTTTGCACACTCAAAATATGCTTCTGCAGATAGAAAATAAAGATTTGAACTCTCTAAAAATAACCCCACATGCAAAAAATACATTTACAAAACAGAGAGAGACATCAGAGAGACCTCTTAAATGTTTCAGACATAATTACACAACTCCAGATCTACAGCAGCAGAACGAATCACATCATTAGCTAACTTAATATGTGACTATATACAGTATTTGTCATTTATTTACTTGTATACTTGCTACTTAACTTTGAACCATCAGTTTGGTTGGTGTATTTTCAACGTAGCCTAGCACGGTGAAAGGTGAAAGGTGCACGAATAAAATGTGTAAATTTGTTTTTGTTTTTTTTCATATGTAACTATAATGTTTAAATATATAAGTTAACACAGTGGTCTGACCTATCTGAACAGCTGCCTGCTGCAGATGAAAACAGCACTATGAGAGCGGTGAGAGTGAACCAAAACAATGAGCTGAAAGACACCATAGATCTCTGAAGAGCTGACAGGGGACTACAGAGTCAGTGATAATCTTTTGTGTGTTGGTGACGTCCCTTAACACGTACTCATTTGATCAGTTGTTCGTCTAAAATATTGATTACAGCAGCTTTAAATCTGAGAAAAAGGAGCCCCACATAGACGTCCTGACACAAACCAGAACCCACAATCCTGTAAATCCATAATATCCATCTTAGCAGGTGTGTGTTTTGATGTGTGTGCAGTAATCCCTGTATTATAGGCTTCCTAAATACATGTTTGCACCTCTCTAGCATCCCTAAGCTCATGTTTAAGCTTCCATATCATTTACTGTAACTGTACTTACCTCACTGTAGGCGGCTCGGTTCACGTTGTAAATGGCTCCTTTTCCTTCGCTAGAGTTAAACAAGCCCACTGAAGACACAAACTGTAGATCCAAACACATCACTGCAGCGGAAAAGGACATTAGGATTAAAGAGGATTTATATTTGACACTGTTTTTGGATTTTTTAACAAAGTTAGTATAATTATCGTGACAGTTCCTGGTGTTGGTGCCTGGACTGTGTCTCAGTGATGCTTGACACTGTCCAAAGCAGACTGTGGTGATTTGGGTTTTTGAATGTGTCCTACCTGTCAGTCAGCCATTCTTTGAAATCATTTCACTATGGTATGAAAATCAACTTGACTTGCTTGATTTGTGTATTCCACCATTGTTCCTGCTTTGCATGTTAATGCAGTTTAAAGAGTAGATTAATTTGGAAAGTTTCCACTGCATTAGCATGCAGTGATCACTTGTGGTTTACATTACTTCATATTTAATGTCCGCCTCTGAATACTCTCTGAATTCCCTGTTATGTCTGTGGCTCTCAAAGTCAAGCCCATTGGTACCTCACAACAGCTCACAAATGTATAGAGACAGAGCGCAATAAAGTGCCGCCTACGCTGGAGGGGAAAACAGTTCATCGCTCTCCACTGACTTTGTATTGTGTGAAGGTGTCTCCTTGTCACTTCTGTCTGCTAGCAAACAACATAAACTCACCTAAAAGCTGCTGTGTGGCGGGATGCACTACCAAAAGGGTAAAATAAAAGGAGTTTGTCTGTGTTTACTAAGCCTACTAAGCTATGCAAGGTCTGGTTTTTAAAGTGACATGACTAACTTTGAAACACTCTGAGCTGAGATCAATTCATCTCTATCTCTCTGCTCAGGGTGGCCTCAGCGTGTCATCGAGCCACCCTTTAAGGACTAAAAAAACTGTGAAAAACTGTGTGAACCTCTAACTCCACATTTCAGTAATATATCGTTCAAAGTCTTTTCAGCAACTGTTTTCCAACATTTTTAATGTGTTTTGAAAGAAATCTCAGAATTGCCTTTACACAGACTTTAAAGTTAGACTGCAGTATCAACATGACTTAACAGAAAATGTGACGAGACTTGCCCAAGAAAAAAAATAAATGACTTGAGACTTGGACCAAATGACTAGTTTTTGGACAACAGTGGCACAGAGGAATAACATGTATCACCATTTGTTCCAGTGATCACTTTTATTGTAGGTTCATGGGATGAATTGACAATAGGAAAAGTACAGATTATCGCCGCTTCATTATTCATGTAGCCTGTTATGTCATATTCAAATGTGGCTGCAGCAGCCAGCAGTTTGTAGTGTCATTCGACCAGTCAGTAAGAGGCAGAGGAGCTTACTGGAAAACCACAGAATGAGAAGAAGAGGGGTCTGGTCAGCGGCGGACCGCGGGAAGAAACGCGTTAACAAAGGGGGGGTGACGTATCATTCAAATAAAACACAGGCAGAGCGTGTGAGTGGATTAAACCCCCCATGTGTTAGATAAAAGTAATGTTTTAAGATGGTGTGTTGTTATACATTGCAGTGTGAGTGTTTTTGTTTGTAGTTGTAGTGCGTCACAGTTGAATAAGTTCTGCCCCCCCTCTCTCTCCCTGTGAATGGTTTGTCCCAGCCGTTGTCAGCCTCCTCCAGCCTCCTCTTGTCAGTGCTCTTCTTAAAATGGAGCTAGCGAGCCGGCGGCACCTGCGGAGGAGACGGAGAGGGGACTGAACGTAGAGCTGGCATCTACTAAAGGACGCTTATATTAATATATATATACATATACATATATATATATATATACACATACAAGAGGGGCCTTCATGAAGAGCCCCGAGTTATTAACACTATTAATATGTCGGCGGGAGCAGTCGCAGCCCGGTGCTTGCTGTCCACAGTTCGTCTATTTATTCCAGTCTGAAGCGGGAATTCAGATAAAAGACTTCCAAGTAGATAGATAGATTAAAAAAAACATACGTCGGTTAGTTTTTGTCGTTTTCACCCGTTCCCGCTTTTTTTTCGTGGAGGAAGATTGTCAGGTTAAAGCCCACAAATGTACAACACGGTCTGGACGACGGAAAAAGCCGGTGAGGAAGGAGACTGGAGGGACGTGATGATGCCCTACTCCACGGAGCTGATATTTTATCTGGAAATGGACCAACCGCCAGGTAAGAGGGAAGGGAAGGCAGGCAGGCCCCGGTGGTGACAGCGAGTGAGCGGGGAGGGGGGAGCTAACACACCGACCGGGACATGGAAGTTTTTTCGTCTGGAGCTAGCTGAGAGAGAGAGGGAGCGGGCAGAGGAGGTGTTGTGTTTGGTTTGGTGCCTGTTCAAATTGGTGGAAAGTTTTATAGCGCGCATCCTGCTACAGCTCGTAACCCCCGTGTTCGTAACACCCCCCCTTCACGATATTTGGGTCGTTTTTTCTCGTTTTTCGTGATATTTATCGGCTTTTTTTGGGCATTACAGTATCGAAATTTGCCCGAAACGAGACATTAGCGTAGCACAATCCATTTTGAGCTGATTTAACGACATTTTGTGTTTAAATTTGGCTAAAAATGACAGATGACAACGCTTTAAACGCGTTATACTCTTCGTTTTCTGGCTCTCTGGTGCACTCGTTGCTGCTTTTTTGTGCACATTTCATGTGTATGGCCTCTGTGTTGTAGGTTAATTCTAATGTATGTTTGCATGCTGCTACCGGATGCTTGAATTTCCTTCGGGATCAATAAAGTATCTATCTATGTTGGAGACAATAGTGTGTCATGTGAGTGTGTACACAGAGAAACCTTCTCTTTACCATCTTGCATATACTGTGACGATGTGATAAATGAAATGACAAAGATGGCAGCCAAAAATGCCCAAAAAACGCAGCTCGGTGCAGACATAAGCACTAATTTCTGCAGCATTTTCTGCCTGTTATTACTAAAACTGTGCAGAGAACCGTGCAGATCCCGAAATCTCCCCGGTGCAGGGGATAGAGAGGAGGGGGATGGGACAGAGAAGGGACCCGGAATAATGAACAAAAACTGGGGATAAAAAGCTCCGGAGCATTTCATAATCATAACATCCCTCACTGACACACATCTATACGTCTTTGTGCCTCTTTCTGGCCAACTGTCACCCACAATTGAATACGTTTCATTCATTCGTTCTCCTTCATTCATTCATTCCGAGGCAATTGTGCCAGTGTCATTTGACTCCCACCCCCCTTATCCACCATCCACCATGCACCGCCGCCGCCCCCCTCTCTCCTTTCTCCCCTCGGTGCGCCTCTGAATGGATCATGGCGCAGATGTGGGACGTTGTGTTGTTTCCAGGAGGCGCTGTTGAATGCACTTTGCCCGGTAGCTATTGAGATGTGCTGTATGTGTTCTGCACAGCCGGGCTTTAAAGTGCAGCATTGTGTCTCATCTGTGGCATGTTGCAGAGATATCCCTCAGGTTAAGGAGCTTTATGAAGCTGCAGATCAGGTTGATTTAAAACTTGACTCTTGTGTCTTTTAATTTGAGCTCTATTGAAGTGTAAGTGAAGTGGACTGGTGCAGCACATCCAGCCTCTCTCTGCTCATTTAAAGTTAACGCCTCCTTTTCTTCCTCCTGACTGAACGAGAGAGAGAGAGAGATTGATTTTCTCTCTCTGTTTGAGGAGCATTGTGTTGGAGCTACAGTGGAGTTGAATGGACGGCGCTCCTCACTGCGTCGGGGATGTAAATGCATGATTCACACACTCAGCTGCTGCTGGACGCTGGTGTTTTACAGCATCCAGAGCTGCTTTCATTCATCCACATGTATGTGGCGTCATTGTCACGGCTGAGAAATGTCAGCAAAGACAAAAAAAAAAAGTGTGCATTCATGACTTCTGCAGAATCAGGATTGATTCAAGCTTCTTGACATTGCAGAGGCACTTTTCCTGCAGCTCGTAGCAGCAGTGTGTCGTATCGTATCACAGGTCTTTGTGGTGTGTGTGTGTGTGTGTGTGTCACCTGTGTCATCCTGTCATCCGTCACATCATCATGAACGTCTCTCTGTTTTCGTGCAGAAATCACCTCGACTCTCGGCTCATCTTTGTCTCGTCACACGCAGAGCGTCTTTTGTCTTAACGTAGCTGACATGTAATCTGAAGAGGAAGACGGAGGTGATGGAGAGGAGGAAGGAGGGATGAGGGACAGAACAGAGGAAGACGAGCAGATGTTCATTAGAATATTTATTACGCAGGAATTGAAACGTGAAAGCCTCGCTGACAGTTTGAGTGAGTGTGTGTGTTGCCTTTGTGTATGGGGTGATTAGCACAGGTGGAGTGCCACTGCTCCCCCCAGGGGGAGGGCAAAACCTGCGTCCTCCAGTGGGATGTGGGGTGAACGATGAGTCTCGTCTTTCAGCAGGACGTTCTGGTTAAAGGAACAAACCAGAGTTTTGGTTCATGAATCTGAAACTTGAGCTGTGATGCATCACACAGTGTGATAAAGATACATCCATCTGCACTGTATGCTGCATTATTATGCAACAGCAGTGTACCTGTGAGAGGACAGCAGTAAAACAAACTGCTCGTCAGGGTTCAGGCTCATGGTGATGAGTTTTGTGTCACTCATTTTAAATATTTGTAATTTGCCATACTGGACAGATCTTCTTGTTAACCTGATCTGTACACTGGGCCGACTCGAGGAGCAGCTTCTGATAGATTTTTCTGCACGGCTGCTCTCACCTGCAGACGAGCGAATCACACTGGACTTTATCAAGCGGTCAAAGAAACAGAGACGGATGATGATGGATGAACTATGAGCTCATTTCAAGCATGACTTTGTCTTTCTTTGGTAAAACGTGCTGCAGCAGTTCAGACCTGCACATATGAATAAATGTACAGCAGCTGGGCCTCTTTGCATGCAGGATGGAGTGATCCTCTGCAGGACTGAGACGTAACATGTCCTCGTGAGTGATGAGTCTTTTGTCAGCATCATAATCTGGACAAAACAAACAGCTCATGTTTGGAAATGTTAGTCTGACAGAAGAATCTTCCTCTTCTTCTGGAGCTTTCAACCACATCACACAGCGCTCTGCTCAGTCGTCATGGAGATGGATGTGTTGACATCAGTTCATAGTTATGTAGTTTATTTTTATGTCAAAAACAGGTTAAATTTTAAAGATTTTTGTGGCTGAATGTTGGATTTTGATGATCATAGAAGGAAACTTGATGTTTGTGGCTTAAAAGTTGTTTCAGGCTGAAAAAATGTCAAACGCTCTCAGTCTGCAGTGTCTGAAACGTGACGATTTTAAAATGATTCTAAACTGAAGAATCTTGAAGTTTTGGACAAAGCGAGACATTTTTATGATTATTTCCTGACATTTCATGGATTAATTAAACAGAATCAGTCTTTTTATTTGCACGTTAGTCAGATCTCAGTGTGTATTCAGTTTGAAGTCTCACACACACACACACTCAGCTGCTGGGCGCTCTGTTCAGGTGACGACCTGTTGATTTAACGCTCGATGCTTCACTGCTGTGAGTGTGAGTGTGTGTGCTGTCCCAGAAGGCATGAATATACCACGGGGTAACTCCACCTCCCTCCTCTCTTTCTTTCTTTCTTTCTTCCCCCTCCTCCTCCTCCTCACCTCCCTTGCTGCCTCCTGATTGGCCGAGGGGGCGGGCCTCCGTGCAGCGGGATTAGTCAGAGCGTCGTCTCGTCTTTTAGGATCAGCCCCGCTCGCTCTTTTCTTCAGTCTGACGGAGCTGAGAGCAGCAGCAGGAGGAGGTGGCGACGGAGGAGGAGGAGGTAGAGGTAGAGGAGGAGGCGAGAGAGAGAGAGAGCGAGCGCAACAGAGAGAGGGAGAGTGAGTGAGAGAGGGAGGGAGGAGGGAAACAGCTGAGAGACGAGAGGCAGCATGCAGCTAACGGAGAGTGCGATGGTCGAGGATGGTAAGAGACAGTTTGATCTTTCTGTTCGGTGGTCAGTAACAGTTGTCTCTGCAACGATTTGTCTGATTCCAGCTTCTTGAACGTGACACTTTGCTGCATTTCTCCATTCCCCTGTTGTCATTTTAATATTTTTAGATTTAAATGTTTTAAAGTTTGTTTGGACAAAAACATAGAATTGAAGTTAAAAGTTGTTTTTGGCTGATTTTTAATGACTTGCTGACAGAAATGTCAAATATGAGTTAGTTGCAGTGAATGTGGACCATGTGTGTGAGAGGTGTGTGTGTGTGTGACGCTGAAACACACCCACGTACTGTAGACGCTCACACACACACGCCTGCAGCTTCTTACTTTGTCCAGATGTAAAGTTGTGAAGCAGATGTTTGGCGAGGTTCACCCACGCCAGGAGTGTTCAACTGACTCACACACTTGATTCTTTGCCAAAAAGACGAGCGAGGCTCGCACTGATGCTTTGTGTGTTTTTATCGTGTGTGTCCGTGCTGTCATTGTTCAGGAGAGCTGCATGCATGTGTGATGACAAGTAGTGTGTGTGTGTGTGCGCCTGAGTGCTGCTCCTTTGTCTGGTGAGGGGGGGAGGGTGGGGGTGAGGAAGGAGGGGAGGGATGGAAGCTGCGCTGACGGTCGCCTTTGTTCACCGTCCTCCTCGCTCTCTGTCAGCGACTGCTCTTTTTTGCACTTTTAAAACATCACACGTGTGTTTTTACGTGTAGTTTTCACGTTTCCTCACGTGTTGTGGTCAGCTCCTCTCCGGCTGGACGGTTGTCATCGGCGAGTTCGACTTGTTTTATGCAGAAAAAGAGAGAAAAGTATCGATCGGTGTGTCGGAGGCTCCGGAGCTGCTGCACAAAGTCAGAGTGCCTGATTTAATGCTTCAAGTTTCCAACAAAGGACCGTGCGTGTGCGTGCGTGCGTGTGTGTGTGTGTGTGTGTGTGTGTGTGTGTGTGTGTGTGTTGGTCATGTTCATTGTCCTGTTGTTGCAGAAAGTAATGACAGTTCTTGTGATGACATTTTAAAGGATCATTTCATCCATTTCAATCATTTCCTGGTGTCATAGCTGCTTCAGCTGCTTTTTGTGCATTTTTATATCATTTTTACATTTTATATATATATTTATATATCAAATTAAATATTTCTGCTTTCTGAAGTGTTGCTCAAACAACTTTTTATTTCTATATTTGTTTTATCAAACCAAAAAAAAAGAGATTTGATGAACTGCTGATGAAATAAGAATAATTTGCAGCCCTGCTAACCCACTATTGTACTTTAGGACGCTGTCCTTTGTGTGGTCCACGTACGTACACACTGGGAACACACACACACACACACACACACACACACACACACACTTGGTGCAGTGTGTTGGAGTTACGTTTCAGCACTTTAAAAATATTTTTTTCTTCTGCAATTTTTTTTATATTTCTGTTTTCCTGAAATGTTTAAATCATGCAAAAGTTTTTATTTAAATTATGAACTTGATTTCCACTCTGTGTGTGTGTGTGTGTGTGCGCATGGTGTGTGTGTGTGTGTGTGTGTGTGTGTGTGTGTGTGTGTGAGTCCATAAAGTGCTGACGGAGGGAAACAGTGCAGCTGCAGGATGACAGGTTTGGCTGCAGTAACTGACTGCCGTGGTGACGTGAAAGAGGAGGGAGGAGAGGAGAGGAGGAGGGAGGAGAGGAGGGAAGAGAAAGGGGAGAGGAGGGAAGAGAAAGGGGAGAGGAAAAAGTGAGAGGGGACAGCAGTGCTGAAGGAGAACAAAGAGAGGATGAGGAGGAGGAGGAGAGCTGCCACTGTGTCACGACATTCCTCTGAATGGAAACTCACCTGCCCTGTGTGTTGTTGTGATGTCACACACTCCTTATGAGATGGCAGGTGGAGACGATCACGAGCATGCAGAGCCGCTGACATGCGGCCACAGTTCACCTTCTTTGTATATAAACATTAAATATGTTTAAATTTTTAATTATGACACACTTGCCATCGTCATCGAGGCCCCCTGCTGGCTACACCGCGTTTCTTCAAACACAACATGCACATTTACATTCATCAGGTGGACGGATGATGATGTCACGCTCAGCTGCTGTTTGCTAACTTTTTCGACACAGCTGATAACTTGTTGTTTTTTTGCTCTGCTGCCCCCCAGTGGCCAAAAAGAGTCCAAACAGCTTTAATTAATTGTGTAACGTTAACGTGAAAACGCTAACATCTGTCAGTCACACATGCACAGAACTCACCTCTCCAGCGTCATTCAGCTTTCCCTGTGCATTGTGGGAATTCCCCGTCTGTTTTCCTGTCAGCGGCGTGCGCGCGTGTGTGCATGTGTGTGCGTGTCATCTGGTAGTTTAGAAGAATGTTCCGGGACGCTCCGGCCTCTCTTCTGCTGAAGGGGAACGAACGCTCCTCCGGTGGCATTTCAGGGTACATTCACCAGTGTACTTTCCCCTTTTTAAAAAAGAGTGTGTGTGTGTGTGTGTGTGTGTGTGTGTGCGTGCGTGTGCGTAAACTGATTTGTGATGTTGGAGCTCTCCAGTAATTACACTGCTGTTCCTTAAACTGTATCCAGATGTGCCTGGAGACTTGTAAACCTCGGTCTGCTCCACTGTGTGTGTGTGTGTGTGTGTGTGTGTGTGTGTGTGTGTGTGTGTGTGTGTGTGTGTGTTTTGGTATTGTGGGTCATACTCAGGCTAACTCTGTCTGGCAAACACAAGAGCTCCTGTATGTTAGCCTGTTAGCATTTAGCTTCCAACTTAAAGGTGCAGTCTGTGACGTAAACAAACACTTTAAAGCTGCTGTCGCTCCAAATTTACTGACGTTACTCAACGTGTTTGAGTGCAACATAACCTTTGAGGAACGTTTTTCTAACAATAAAAAGAAACTTTTAAAATGTAAAATGAAGTCTAACCACGAGCAGCTGTTGAGAAAGTTTGGCATAAATCAGACAGATGTAGCCGTGCCAACGTTTGGCACAGAGCGTTTTTTTGGTTTTGTGGATTAAACAAAAACAAAATCAATAAACATTCAAATGGAAAATAAATAAATCGAGATTTTCTTTGACTGTTTTTAAAAATCCTTTCATAAGTCGGCTGAACACTTTGTCTGTTTAACGAGCGAACAGAGCCGAAAACATCAGCCACTGTTTTTGTTGAAATGAAGGATATCGGCCGTAAATCTGATCCAGAGTCTGAACCAGGAGCTAAAAGTCAAAGTTTGTGTCAGAAGTTTCTCCTTGGCGGGAGGACGAGTTCAAAGAATGAAAACAAAAAAGTCGGCAGGTGAAACAAACTTCACATCGCTCATCAGGAAACCTCCAGCTGAGAACTTTCACTCTGCCTCAAGGCTCAAAGTGTGTGTGTGTTCATGTGTGTGTTTATGTGTGTGTGTGTGTGGTTTATGAGACACAGAATAATTACAGTGATGATGTATGGGCTGTGTCTGTCTTGCCACTGTTTGCCCGCATGATTAATAACGAGGTGGTCAGCGAGCGCACCGCTGCTGCCGCATTGAACAGCTCGTGTGTTTGTAATTTGCATATGAAGTACGTTTGCATGTTTGGAAAAGAATGGAGGAGATTCTCCGCGTTCTTCCGCTCTAATTGTTTTTGTGTTTATTCGCTCGTACGAAGCAGAATTTCCGCAGAGTTTGAACTCGGACTCGGAGTTAACGATATTCTTCCTCTCTTCGTCTCCTCCAGCTCTTCCTCCAAAGCCGGCGAAGCCCCAGCAGCCCTCCTTGGTCGGGGTGGGAGGGGGCAGCAGCAACAACAGCGCCAAGGACGGAGGAGCAGGAGGCTCGCTGCAGGAGGCTGAGTGGTACTGGGGAGACATATCAAGGTAACACACACACAGTGATCTTAAGATGGAGTGAGGGATGCAGCAGCTGGGCTGATGTTACATCTCATCACAGAAGTTTATCTGAACATAACTCGAGAGCAAACTCTCAAATTATTCATATTAAACATTATAAATATTTATTTGACTCTGAATTCTGCTATTAGAGCTCAAATGAGTTCAAATTGGAGGGAAATTTTGTTCCTAAAGCAGCAAAACTGTTGAGATGAAATGAGAAATTGTCCAATTTTCATCTATTTAATCAAAAAAATAAATTTTCTTTGTATTTTCATGTCCAAATCGAATCATTTGTACTTCCTGTTGAACAAAATGTGACATGTGATAGCTTCAACCAATAATATCAGGACATCAGGAGTAATATCAGGAGGTGTTTGTGTGGTTACTGTCCAAAAACAAACTTATTTCACTGATTTTAATGAAACTGGATCATATTTTCTGAAGAAAATGTTTGTTTCCCCTCTTACGTCCTCTGCCTTTCGACTCTTCAACTGCTGCTGTAGCTGCCATTAGTTCGTGACAGAACCAGGCTCAGCAGCCTCCCGGTAAACGCAGACCCGGGACCGGGAAGTCTAGTAGACTTGTAGTCAGTAGAGAGTGACAGGAAATGAAGAGGGCGATGTTCAGTTTCCAAGCCCTCAAATCATGAAAATCAGTTTGAGAACTCTGTCTTGATGTTTCGGGAACTTTTTTCTAAAATCACTTTTTTCCTGTAAATCTGTAAAAGTGATGAGTCGTGACTGTTCAGGCCCGAGTCACCGCCTTAAGTGCAGGTTAGCTCTCAGCCACAATCCACACACACACTCAGATGATAACCACACCTACAGTGCAGACAGCCAGTCTGCCACCTTTAACACACACTCGCATCCAGAGCAGAGACGCTGCTGCAGGCTGGTTGGCTGGGACCAGTCTGTCCAGTCACTCCCTGCATCATTTAATTGATGGACTGTTTACTCTGAGGTGTGTGTGGCTGCAGGGGGGGAAGGACTATTGAAAATGAACAACACGTGTGCACGGATCACTCACTCTTTGGTCTGTTCTGTCTTCTTCAGGGAGGAGGTGAACGATAAGCTCAGAGACATGCCCGACGGGACCTTTCTGGTTCGGGACGCTTCCACCAAGATGCAGGGCGACTACACGCTCACGCTGAGGTGAGTTTGAGAGTCACGAATGAAGCTGGTTTGTGAAACCACAGAGGGATTCACGGAGGCTGTGGTCTTCTCGAGTTAACTACAGATTGAGGGAAATCATGTGTTGAGGAGTGTTCTGCCGACGCAGCATCCTGCTAAATTGGAGCAAATCGCCCACTGCCCTGGAAATAAAGTGCTTGAAGGGGAACCGAGCCCTGAAGCTGTTAAAGAGTGTTTTGGGGATGCACTTTCAGCATTCTGTACTCATCCTCCCGCCTGTTTTTCTTCTCTTCACATTCAGGAAAGGAGGCAACAACAAGCTGATCAAGATCTACCACCGCGACGGGAAGTACGGCTTCTCCGACCCCCTGACGTTCAGCTCAGTGGTGGAGCTCATCAGCCACTACAGACACGAGTCTCTGGCTCAGTACAACACCAAGCTGGACGTCAAACTCATGTACCCCATCTCCCGCTTCCAGCAGGTAAGCACGCACACACAGTTTGTTTGTTATGACTTTATTTAACACAGTTGTGTTGTAGAAATAAAGAGATAAACAGCAGGCTGCTTTCCATGATTTAAACTCGACCTCTTAGTCCAAGTTAATCTTGTAGCAGTCGTTCCAAACATCAGGGGTAGAAAGCCACCAAAGTTTAGATCCACTGCCTTAAAAGTGTTCTTCAAACTTTGTGACAACAGTTTGTTAAAGAGTTAAAGCTCTCAACAGGAGATCAGAACACGTGAAACAAACACAAACGTCCGATTTACCTGTTTGTTTTTCACACCTTGAGCTTCCACCGGCGCTCGTTTAGTGACTCATCTCGTCGCCACCCTCTACTTCTGTTTTTCTAACGGGAGAATTGGCGCCACCTACTGCTTATCCCATGAACCAACTCCTAATAGCGGTAGTTTTTTTTAAATGCAGAATTACTTGAAATTTGGATGGAAACACGATTAAGGCCAGGTTCCAAACTGCTCTGAAGTGACATTAACTAAGGGAGCAGCATATAGGTGTGTGTACTGTAGTTCTGTGCACAAGCAGTTTTCCTGAAGTAGCTCATGTTGGACTCATGTTGTTTGCCATCACTGGTTTCTTCATCTCGAGGACTCCCTCTTCTGTCCATCCGTTCATTCTACATTTGAGTCCGACCGGTTTTCTCGTTAACCCTCCTCCTCCTCCTCCTCAGCGGCTCGTGCTGGGTGTCTCCACTCCAAACTGCAGCGGCAGCAACATCTCCGCTCGCTGAAATATTGCACACAGCCGCGGTGTCAAAGGCCCCGTTGTTGCGTTTATTCCCCTTCCTCCCTCGCTCCACTCGTTTGTCATTACTCAGAGCGATGCAATATCTCCGAGCAGTGCGCACCTTTGCCGTCCACCCGGGGCATTGTGGGTGGTTTATTAACGAGCCTGTTCAGGAGTCGCCCTCAGTAAGCAGAATCCCTCCGTCCTTAATTACAAATAGCTCTTCATTTTTATTTTTTTCCACATCTCTTGCTGTGACACTCTGCCTTTTCCTTTCTCCTCGTCCTGTCTTTGCTTTCTGTGCTCCGCTCGCTCTCTAATGCGTTTCATTCCTCTTCGATCCCTCAGGACCAGCTGGTGAAGGAGGATAATATTGATGCTGTGGGGAAAAAGCTGCAGGAATACCACAATCAGTACCAGGAGAAGAGCAAAGAGTACGACAGACTGTACGAAGAATACACAAAGACGTCACAGGTACGCACATACTTGTGGTTTTTATGGTATTAACAGATTTAAAGTGTCTCCACGTCACTCACCTCCACCTCCTCCTCTTGTTTCGTCCCCTCAGGAGATCCAGATGAAGCGGACGGCCATCGAAGCCTTCAACGAGACCATCAAGATCTTCGAGGAGCAGTGCCACACGCAGGAGCGCTACAGCAAGGACTACATCGAGCGCTTCCGCCGCGAGGGCAACGACAAGGAGATCGAGCGGATCATGATGAACTACGAGAAGCTCAAGTCTCGGCTCGGGGAGATCCACGACAGCAAGGTGCGGCTGGAGCAGGACCTGAAGACACAAGCCATGGACAACCGTGAGACGGACAAGAAGATGAACAGCCTGAAGCCCGACCTCATACAGCTCCGCAAGATCAGGGACCAGTATCTAGTGTAAGTACAGCAGAGGAGTCAAGGACAGAGTGAAATATATTGATGAACCACGGGGAAAATGTTTGAGTTTGCTAGAAAACAAAGTAAATTCTGAAAGTCTGGACCACCCAAAGCGAGTCTAAAGGAGATATTCAACTTGGAAAAGCAGTAACTCTTCACATGGATGGTTTTTCTAGAGTTTCAACAGACAAATACAAAAAACTTCTGACTTCCTAAGACTCCTGGGAACCCTTAGGGCGTTAACTAACCAGTAACCAAAGCTGAGAACGTGAACTTACCTGACAAATCAGACCTAAAAGAGGTCGAACGTTTGAACCGTGAAGCAGAATCGTCTCTCGATTAGAAACTTGTGTTTCCTCTTACTTGAAGATTTCAAACGAGTCGAGTGGGCCTCGTTCTGAGGAGAGGTTCACTAATTAGATTTCTGTCGGGTCTCGTGCTCGTTCACTGCACCATAAACAAATGTAAATGAAAGGAGCCTTTTAAACTGAGTCCTAGCAGTCGTTGTAATGCTTTTCCTTCTCTCTCTGTCTCTCTCTAGTTGGCTCAATCACAAAGGAGTTCGTCAGAAACGAATTAACGACTGGCTGGGAATCAAGAACGAGAACACTGACGAGTGAGTTTCTGCTTTCTTCTGCCAAGCCTGCGAGTTAGCACTGTAACTGTACAACTCCTCTTTTATTAATCACATTTCTCTTCTCTTGTCGTGCGTCTGCAGAGGTTACTTTGTGAGCGAGGAGGACGAGAACTTGCCTCACTACGACGAGAAGAGCTGGTTCGTCGGCGACCTGAACAGGACGCAGTCGGAGGAGCTGCTCCTCGGGAAGCCGGACGGAGCGTTCCTCATCCGGGAAAGCAGCAAAAAGGGCTGCTACGCCTGCTCCGTAGTGTGAGTACACCCAACATACTGGTAGATCTGTGTAAAACACGAGAATGATCATTAACATGTAGACTTAACACGTCTTCTGTGTGTCCTCAGTGTCGAAGGCGAGGTGAAGCACTGCGTCATCTACAGCACACCGCGCGGCTTCGGCTTCGCCGAGCCGTACAACCTGTACAGCAGCCTGAAGGACCTGGTGCTCCACTACCACCAGACCTCGCTGGTGCAGCACAACGACTCGCTCAACGTGCGCCTTGCATACCCCGTCTACGCACAGATGCCCTCTGGACGCAGATGAACCCCACCCGCCCGCCCGGCCAAATACCCCCCAAACATAGACAACAAACCAACCCTCCCTTCTTGGGGACGGGAGAACGAAGGAAGGGAGCGGGAGGGCGAGAGAGGGGGGTTTGGTCGAAATACAAAAAAACACCCCATAAAGATAAAAACGAATTTAACACTTGCTGCAACACACACGTCAGCCACCTTGGAGTTATATATTTTTACAAGAACAATTTCGGAGGGCATTCTTTCTAAAGACTGCTTGATTTGCACAAGGAAGTTTTAAATGTTTGTGAATGTGAAAAAAAAAAATGACTGAAGGAAGGAAGGAAGGAAACGGAGTAGGAGACTTCAGAGTTTCAGGTTGACCCCGCTGCTACCTAAACTCCAGCTCAGACTTTTTTTACCAGAAACTCAGAAACCACGCGAGCGACGACGAAGACGACGACAAAACATTCCCGTTTTTATTTTTATTTTTTTTCTTTATTTCCCACCTCAGATGAATTTATTCCAACCTTTCCGTTTTGTTTTTTTTGTTTCTGGAGTCGTTTTCATGTTTCCTTTTGTTGACTTTATGTTTGTGGTAAATGCAAGAGGAGATGATGTCAAGTGTCTGTTCTCTGTCCCTCTCCGTACGTACGAAAAGCAAAAATAATGTAGCATAACGAGACAACGGACACTTGTTTTTTTTTCTCAAGTGTTCCTCCATGTAGACTGCTGCTGAAGGGTTTAGGGGTGGGAGGGCGGGGGCACAAGCGACACAAACCAGAGTTTTGTAGTCTTGAAAGAAAAAGCTTGCTTTTATACTAACTGTAGTTTTTTCTTTTTTGCTTTGCTGGAACTTTTTTTGTTTTGCCAATGTGTAAACGGCAACGTCACCGATCAGAACCAGAGACCAAAGTTGGTGTGGAGAGGGAAGGGGCGAAGAGTCAGTGTGTGTTTCTTTAGTTTATTCTTTTTGTGAAAGGAGTCGAAGAAAAGCAAAACGAATGGTGTGTTTGAGACCCGACCACACATAAAACTGAGTTTTTTTGGGGGGGCCACCAAATCAAACCAAATGGTACGTAAACAGATAAATGCCAGGACCTCGTCTGTAAATACAGACGATCGAGTAAGAAGCACTTAAACGAGTTCCCATCTGTGACCTCGGCAGCTGAGACGATTCATTAAGACCAAACAAGTTAATTTATAGAGAAAATACCAGTTTTCCAGCATTTGAACCCAACGTTCGAGTCCAATATTTCCACAAACTCCAGCCGCTCCGCTCTGCCGGGTCAGTTTGTGGAAATATCGGATTGCACGGCGAGTTTTACGCGACCAAATCACAGAACACGACGAGCGAGGTCACACATGATGGTCAGTTTCACCAAAATCTGACCGCGGAAACCTGAAACCCATTTTATGTGTGGTTTATAAAAAAAACAAAAACAGAGCGAGCGATGCATGAATATATGCCAACGACTGTGGGGTGATGAACTGTTTGGGACTGTTTGTGTTTGTTCAGAAATAATAAGCTTTGATAAAAAAATGTTTAACGTGTTGAGAGCGGGCGAGGAGGAGGACGGAGGCGAGCTGAAGACACAGGCTTTAGAAGAAAATACTGAAACTTGAAAGAACGTGCAATCCTAGCGTTGTGTAGTTCAGCAGTCGAGCAGAGAGCGAGAGTGAGATGCACTAAAGGTCCGAGAGATAATCACAGTGCACAGTGAAGCTTTTTTTTGGAGTGTGTTTGTCTGATTTCCTCTTTTTTGTTTGTTTAAACTCAGAACCTCTTTGCCGGTGCTCGACTTTATAACCAGTGGAAGCATCACAATAAAAAACAACTTGAAAAAACTGACGAGAAAAACACAAAAAAGTTGCATTCAATTCTTCCTGGAGATTCTCTATTACTGATTGGCTGTTGTATTTTTGGGTGGAGGCGGGGTCAGCGTCACATCTCCGGAAGACGGGGGGAAGGGGGTCGACCCATGGCTGCCTGAGGGAGGGAGGGAGGCGATGATGTCGCGACCCCAAAAAAAGGCAGCTGTTCTCAATTAATTTTCTTACAGGATGATTCTCGAGGGCGTCGACCAAAAAACTTTTTAAAAAGACGACGCTGGTTACAAAGTCAGACAAAAGCACCGTCCCACCTTCCCCATCTGTCGTCTGTGGTGTTTTTCACAGTTTGATAAGCCAGCATCAGAGTGTATGGACCACACACACTTAACACACACAGGTACGTTTGAAGGAGTGTATCAGGTTGTAGGAAGAAGGGCCATCGTTTGAGGAGTGAATGATACAACGTTGGTTGTACCCACCATGTGTTTTATCGTAACCCCCGTCTCAACGTCCTCCTCAACACAACCCGACAGCGTCGCGACCTTTTGTGACGGTATCGCCGTTATCTCATCCCAGCACGGCTCTCGATAGAGTCCGCTCAACATTATAGGTAGATGAGTTTGGAGGAGGGAGGTCAGTTTGTGGAGCTGAAAGCCATTGATAGTTAACGTCTCCCCTTTCTGGTTTTTACCGGAGACTGACTCAGTTTGGCGTTCCTGAAGCCAGCAGTACTCGATCCAGTTTGGCCTGTTTTAAATCTACGAAAATTTGGCAACAGAAAAATAAAGTTTGTGTTTCCGTCAACTGGGATTACACAAATGTTCCAAAAAAAGATGTAACGAGACCGTTATCCGGTAATCCATCATTTTTCTGCTTTTAAGAAGCAAAATTGTCAAAATCTGTTGGCAAATTCTAAAAAATCATCTCCACCTCAGCCTAAAGTCTAAAAATGTTTTGGCAATATCTTATACGGATGGAAACCTACAGAACTTACCGTGACTTGACTTTTGTCCGACGGCATCCTCGGCGAGGTTGGACCAGATTGGCGTGTCGGCTTCCTAAAGACAAAAAACAAAGTTAAATTTAAAAATTAGCAGACGGAGAACGCGCCAAATTGGATTTAGCTGCAGGCGTACTGCCAGCCCCAGTTGTCCCGTCTCTAACCATCCAAGTTTAGCTAAAATCAGTCAAGTGTGGAGGAAGAAACCGGAGAGACGAAACAGCAGAGAGGATGTTCGCCGTGTCCCATTTCAGATAAACTTTTTTAGTCGATAAATGTCAGGATTTTTTGTATTTTTGAGGCGCTGTTGCAAACTTCTGCAGTTTTGCAACTGCTTACCTTTACAACAGGTCCCGCAAAGTGTGGCTACAAGTATTAACGTGATGCCTCAGGGTAAATTTTTAGATTTTTTGTCAAGTATTCGACACGTACGGATACTGATACCAGACTCCTCTTTGGTTTTTTTGGATTTGAATTTCCACATTTAAAACCTTTCAAGTCACCTTCCTCTGAATTGGGACACAGCCTTTTTTCTGTTTCCGTCCTTCCATGACGTCAGTCTTCGTTCTTTCTCGTGGACTAACGGGCGGCAGGGCGGGGTTTGTTGATATAATCTTGAATGTACAAAAAAAAAAAAAAAAAAAGGATCAGTCCGGGTCCAAAGTTGTGGTTTTTTTTGTTCTCCTTTGAAGCACCACCGTCATGTTCGTCCATAACGGAAACGAGACGATCCAAACACTCTCCAGGTGCTTATCGGAAATGCAGGCCCCCGTTGGATTTCTCTTTTTTTTTTTTTTTTTTTTTTTTGCTCCGTCACGTTTCCGGTCATTAACCCTCAGGTGTTTCAAGTTTACCGTAAAAAAAAAAAAAAAAAAAAAACTACCACACAACAAAGCCAGCGATTTGAAGAAAAATAGAAATAAATCAGGGTTTTTTCTTGCATTGATACTTGCATTGAAAATCACTCTCAGCCGATTAAGCTAGATCCCCCACGACTTTGACTTTTCAGTTTCCTCATTTTCAAGACATTTGTCCCTCATGGCTTCCTGTAGCGTAGACGCAACATCATCACCAAAAAGGATGTCATAGTCTTTCCTTCCCCTCCATCACCACAAAGTCGAAGGTTTTATTTTTTGTTTTTAGAATAGGGAACTCAAAAAAACTCCCTGACTCTATTACTTGAACTATATTGCATTGCTCACTGTTGAATGTCTTTATATGAAAATATACATTTATTAAAGAAAAACAAACAAAAAAAACGACGAGTTCCCTTTTTGTTTTATGGTGAGCAGGGCCGAGGTTTTTAAGAGTTTTATGACAGATGTACAGTATTCGTTACAGGCAAACGTAGAGCTACTTTTAGGAGGGAAGAAGGACGAGGCGAAAACTTTTTTGAAAAACTTTTCTCAGAGATATGTTCGGATCTTTTCCTTCACAGAGGGCTTGTCTGAAATTGCACACATTTATCATCTACAAGAGACTTGCGTTAATATTTACCCGTGACGTCCGCATCACGACTCTCATTTTACACAGAGATGTCGCATTTATCGTATATATAGAGGTTAAAAATGATTAAGTTTGAAGGGTTTGTTTTGAGTCGTAGTCGCTGTTCTTTGACTGTTCTTCATTATTTTACCCCCAAAAAAAACATTTAGACCAAAGATTTCAGTTCTCGTTAATCCTTCAGTTGTCGATCATTGGGATGTTTTTATCTCCATTGCCTTGATAATATCACAACTCAGAAGATGAAACCATGTCGCGTGAATGAGTACGGCTAGCTAGAATTGTCGGTTGATCTGTTTTTTTGTGTTGAAATGAGTTCATACAGGTACTTTTGTTTTTTTTGTGGCACGTCAGGAAGAAACCATGTTTTTAAAAAAATCCTTGTTCAATGATGTCCCAGTCAATCAATCAGATTTAACTCGATCTGCACTCTTCAGTTTATGTGCTGTTCATATAAACTGACTTCTGTTTGAGGATTTGAAAAAGAAAACTACCAAAAGTCCAAAAAAGTCACAGCTTTCTCACTCACGCTATACTTAGTATATTTGCACATGATGACCGTAGCTGGAGTTTAGTTTGTTTTTGGTTATTTTATTTGGTTGAAAACGTCCTGCAGAAATCTCATTTCAGATCAAGTTTTCTTGGAATTTTTCACGTTTTAAATATAATACTTTGACAAAGTCCACAAGTTTGTTCGCCCAAAATTTTTGATAATTTACAAAAATTAAGATTCAGTCTAATTTTTTTGGAACTTCAGGGACTTAAAGTTCATTTTAAAACAGACGAGTTTGAGTTTAATTTGACACGATTCAAAATTTAGCTTCTTTTGTGTATTGGACCGATGTTTCACAAGATACAGAAGGTCAACAGGGACAGAAATATTTTAACATGATGTCTTTAAGTGATTGATTTTGTGTAAAGTCAACCCTTACATAGCTAAGCTTTCTGCAGGACGGCTTCCCTTCACGTCTCACTCCGCCACAACATGCAATATTCCCTTTTCTGTCAGCGAGGGGTTCGTGATGGAGGGGCGAATGTTTTCCCTCAGGTGCATCGACCCCCGTCACAGTACAGGTGTTTCTGAATGGGCAGGGTTTTTGTTTTTTTGGGGGTTTTTTTGCTCGTAGTAGTGCTAAGAGGTGGAAAGAAAAGCAGTAAAGGAGGGTTATGGGGACAAACCAAAATATCTGTTTTGTCAAGTTTACTTTTACAGACTGTTTAGTTGAGTTTTCACTTTTGGAAAACTCAACTCTAACTCAAATAACTCCAGGAAACAGGCGTACGTTCACCTCTCAGAAAATAACATTTTGATTCATACAAAAGGTGCAGTCTCTGTAACAAAAAGGTACAATAAGCCTACTGTTACCTGTTTTTTCTGAGTGTTTATACTCACTACCACCCCAGGACTGTTAAAATAGCAACTGTCTGTTGTTCCTCTAATACTACTATTATTACTACAAATACTACTACTCACCGTCAAGCAGTTCTGCAAAGTTTTATTTGCAGCCAGGTTTGAATATGTTTGTGATTCTCACCGAGGAGTCGTCGTTGTGTTCTTACCACACTGCTTATCTGATCACAGTACCCAGCACAGCTTCGAGGAGTAACAGCTTCTTATATATATGAAAATAAAGAACTTTAAAAAAAAAAACAAACTTAGAAAAAGACAAAAAGATTTTAAAAAAAAGTGTATATGACACCCCGACCCTCCCCCGTCCCTTCCTTTTACCCCCTTTTTTGACATACGTACAGATCCAGCATGCATATTTGGTACTCTTGACTGTTGTTTTTTGTGTATAAAAGAAAAAATGGTTTAAAAAAGATGTCTTTGGAAAAGAAAAAAAACAACTGTTATTTGTCTGTTTATGGTGTATTCAGATCTGAATTTAATATAGCAAATTTAACATCACTGCTTTACAGCTGAAACAAGTTTCCAGTCCTTTTTGTGTCAGTTGTTTAAAACGCTATAACGACGTAACGCAGGAGAAAGACGACCGTTACTTACAAATTTTACGTCTACAGTTGCCGCAGCAGGTCAATACGGAAGTTGTTCTTAATGTTCTGAAAGTTAAATGAAGTCTTATTGCAACAACGAGATCAAAGATTTTTGTGGTGAACGTTGCAGAAGACGTCTACGAAACTTCAGATGTCAAGTTTTGGTCAACATTGATGTGAAATGACTTTCTTCTGAATGATTTGGGGTCTTTAACGTTGGTGTAAAAAGTCAAAGTTCATTGATTCAGTCTGCCTGTTTGACTTGACTGTAGCTGGTTGTCTTTCTCAGTGTTACCTTTATGCCATATCTGCTGCCGGCTTCTCTTGGTATTCTCTCTCTTTGAAACGTTTTTTTGGCCCATCACAGTTCACTTTTACTTTCTCGTATCGGTTGCAATAGTTTGTTGGTTGTAGATTCTACCATTTGTTTATGAGCTGAACTCATGTACGTTTATCAGTGGAGCTCCACCATATTCAGTTCTCTTGCAGAATAAAGAAAATATTTTGTTGAAATACAAACATGATTGTCTGCATTTTATTTTGAAACCTTTCATGCACAGTTTATAAATATATATACACTTAAATTAGTATTACATATTATACTGACGACGATGACGTCAACGATGATGACGATGACAACGACAATGCTAATGATGACGTCGATGTTGATGGCGATGACGACGATTATGATGTTGATGACGATAATGACGACGACAATGATGTCGATGACAATGGCGATGATGACGTCAACGATGATGACGATGACGTTGATGCCAATCATGACGACGTTGATGATGACGGCGATGACAACAATGACGACGACGATGATTATGACGATGAAGACGACGATGCTGATGATGACGACGACAACGATAATCACGGCGATGACGATTATGACGTTGATGATGAAGACGACGACGACGATTTATTACTGTAACTTTGGTTGTGATTACATTTTTTATTTTAACTGCGTTGTTGTCTCGCTGCATTTGTACCAAGACTAAAACAAATATGTTATTTATTATCAGCTTCAAAAGAGTCCTGACTGAACTGCAGACATGATGTGGAAATAAAATAGTAGATAGTAGATAATAGTTTGTTTGTTTGTTATGTTGCCAACTTTGATATCTTGATAATAATATGATCCACACTTGGGTAGATTTCTTTAGACTGCGCTTCATGTCTTTTTTTCCATCCACCTAACAAAGAATTATTTATAACTTAAACTTTCTTTGGAAAAACAACTTGAATGGAATAAAGTGCATTAACTCATGTGTGTGTGTGAGTGAACCCGTCAGGTGAAATCAATATTAATCTGGACTCTGCAGCCTTGAGAGTGGCCCTCTCCGCCAGCCGCCCTCACTTATTAAAATACTTTTTTTCTCCCAGCAAGAATCCACATCATTATTCGGCTCTGTATAAAACTTAATTCTGATGCTTCATTTGAAAATGGAGGCCGCGGCCCCTCGCTGAAACACAACACACAAAAACCTTGAAACATAGGCTGGGAAACCCCGCGGGAGACAACTCTTAAAAAAGTACGGACTCGTATCTGATCTCCATTTTTTTTTTTTCTTGAGCACTTTGAATTACAAATTCCGCTCAATTAATTTTACATTTTTGCTCCATTTCTCTCTTCTTTTTTTTGGGGCGCGTTAATTAAAAGCGGGGAGCGAGATTCAGAGCGGCTGTAATTAGATCTCTGCAAGACATTAAACAGAGCAGCAGGGCATGAATAACCGCCATTTAAATGTTCCATTTTCATTTTTTACTGGCTGACGGACGTGCGTGACACGTGCCAATCAAATCACGGGAGCGCGCACACACACACACACACACACACAATAGATTTACTTTAATACAGGATTCACCAAATGCTGATGTTTATCTTTGCCATCTCACTCACACAAACACACACAGTGTGGTACATGCTGCCACCTACACTGGGTCAATGACATGCACACACACACGTGCATTGCTACATTACCAACAGTGGACTGTGACTGTACACCGACCATGTGTGGACGTCTGATTCTGATCATTTTGAAAAAACAAAAATAGAATGAAGAAAATTTACTTTTATGGTCTTTTAACATAATATTACATCAAATGTGATTTTTATTTTTTTTATTTTAATAAAACAGATAGGAAAGGATAGAAACAACATTTGTCATCCTCAGTTGTCACCAAAGCAGCGAGGAGAAGACGACAGAAAGAAAGCAGAGAATAGAGACATTCAGTCAGTTTCAAATCAACTTGCTCTGTTGACGGGATAAACTGAGAAATGGTTGTACAGGGAGGAAACAGGGACAGCTGGAAATAACCGAGCTGCAGTGTGAGTGCAAACAGGGACAGCGTCGAGAGGCTGCATCGCGATTCTGAATTCATAAATTCATAAAGGTATCAACAAATAAGTCGGAGAAAGTTTTTTATATATTTCTTATGACTTAAACTTTAGTGTCACAGTGCAGAGACATTATTCCGACGTCTAGCCATCATGTGCTTTAGCTGCAGAAAGAATCAATCCGATGTTATATTAGTGGAAGAATTTAAGGCTTTGCTTTGAAGCTACAGTTGGCCTTGCCCGTACGGCCCTGGAGAGCCAAACTAAAAAAAACATTATGAAGAGTCAACAGTGAGACAGACAATTAGGAAAACTGCCAAGTATTCTCAACCAGACAGAGTGCTCTGAACTCCAGGACTTAAAGTCTGAGAGAGGCCATCATGGTCTGCAGCTCAGGGCCCCATTAACCATCAACCGTCTTTGCTTTGCACTCTGCTGTGACTGCCAAACACATTTTGAACACTTAATGCTCGAAATCTTTTGGGAAAGTGTTGTTCTAGAAAAATCTGTGGTACATCTTTTTTTTTTTTTTTAATGAAAGTCCCAAAGATACAAAATCTGAGAGAAATGACCGGAAAATGTACGCAGGCCCAGAGAGGAAAGTGCGAAAAATCAATGTCATTTTTCAAGTTTGATCTAAATCGTTTTGTCTCTTGTTTTTATGACTTAAGAACAAGTAAAAAAAAAAAAAAAAAGTTTGCAGGATAATTGTTATAAGTTCCTGGATTTTTTTTTCCCCGTCTGTGAAACAGGAGTTTCAGTATTTTTAAGTGTTTGTTGTTGTAATATTCACAATACACCACAAGAGGCAGAACTGCTGAAGTACATGGAGAAAAGAAAACTCACCTGAAAGAACAATCTTATCTAATATTTTAAGATGAGATCGACTTTAATGTTTAAAGATGATGACGACAACGATGACGAAGATGATGATGGTGACGAGGACAATGACGGCGACAATTACGAAGCCAATGACGACGTTGATCATGACGACGGTGGCAACGACGATGAAGACGATGACGACGACGATGATGATGATGATGACGCTGATGACAATAATGTTGAAGACGTCAAATGTACTTTTAAGTAATAGATTACTTTTGAAAAATTATTACTTTTTTGAATATATTTTTTCTGAAAATATCCAAACATTTAGCAATAGCTGGCTTTCGAAAGTAACGGATTACTTTTGAAAAAAGATTACTTTTTCTGAAAAAAAAGTTTCTGAAAATATTCAAACATTTAGTAATAGATTACTTTCGAAGGAAATAGATTACTTTTGAAAAATATTACTTTTTCTGAAAAAAAAAATCGGAAAATATTCAAAAGTTTAGTAAACTATTACTTTCGAAAGTAATTACTTTTGAAAAGATTACTTTGTCTGAAATAAACATTTTCTGGAAATATTTAAACATTTCGTAATAGATTACTTTAAAGTAATAGATTACTTTTGAAAAAGATTACTTTTTTTCTGAAAATATTTTTTCTGAAAATATTCAAAAGTTTAGTAAACTATTACTTTCGAAAGTAATTACTTTTGAAAAAAGATTACTTTTTCTGATTTTTTTAAAAATTAAAAACATTTAGTAATAGATTACTTTCGAAAGTAATAGATTACATTTGAAAAAGATTACTTTTTCTGAAAAAAAATCTGAAAATATTCAAACATTTAGTAATAGATTACTTTCAAAAGTAATAGATTACTTTCAGGTAATAGATTAATAGTAAGTTATACGTTGTCGTCGTCATCGTCGTTATCATCATAGTAATCGTCGTCGTCGTCATTGTTGTCATCATCATCCTCATCAATGTCATCATCGTCATCATCTTCTTCGTCATCATTGTCGTCATCGTCGCCGTATAAAAATATTCAAACATTTAGTAATAGATTACTTTTGAAAGTAATAGTGACCTATTACTTTTACGGGAATCAATTACTTTCAAAAGTAATGCATTACCTTAAAGTAATCTGTCATCATCGCTGTCATCATCGTCGTCATCATCATCGTCATCATCGTTGTCGTCGTCATCACCATCGTCATCATCGTCGTCGTCGTCATCACCATCGTCATCATCGTCGTCGTCGTTATCGACGTCATCATCATCATCACCGTCGTCATCATCGTCGTCGCCATCGTCATCATCATCATCGTTGTCGTCATCGTCGGCGTCAGCATCGTCATCATCGTCATCACCGTCATCGTCGTCGTCGGCATCAGCATCGTCATCATCATCGTTGTCGTCATCGTGGTCGTCGTCATCGTCGGCGTCATCGTCAACATCGTAGTCATCGTCGTCGCCATCGCCGTCATCATCGTCGTCATCATCATCCTCATCATTGTCATCATCGTCATCGTCGTCATCGGCATCGGCGTCAACATCGTCGTCGCCATCGTCGTCACCGTCGTCATCGTCGGCATCAGCGTCGTCATCAGTCGTCGTCGTCATCGTTGTCATCGTCGTCGTCATCAGCATTGTCATCGTCATCATCATCCTCATCAATGTCGTCGTCATCGTCATCATCATCTTCGTCATCATTGTCGTCATTGTCGCCGTATAAAAATATTCAAATATTTACTGTAGTAATAGATTACTTTCGAAAGTAATAGTGACTGATTACTTTCAAAAGTAATCCATTACCTTAAAGTTATCTGTCATCGTCGTCATCATCGTCGTCGGGCGGCGTCGTCGTCGTCGTCGTCGTCGTCATCGTCATCATCATCTTCATCATTGTCGTCGTCGTCGTCATCGTCATCATCATCTTCATCATTGTCGTCGTCATCGTCATCATCATCTTCATCATTGTCGTCGTCGTCGTCGTCGTCGTCATCGTCATCATCATCTTCATCATTGTCGTCGTCGTCGTCATCATCTTCATCATTGTCGTCGTAAGTAAATGCCATCATCTTCATCATTGTCGTAAATAAGTCGTCATCATCTTCATCATTGTAAATGCGTCGTCATCATCTTCATCATTGTCGTCGTCGTCGTCGTCATCATCTTCATCATTGTCGTCGTCGTCGTCGTCGTCATCTTCATCATTGTCGTCGTTGTCGTCGTCATCATCTTCATCATTGTCGTCGTCGTCGTCGTCATCATCTTCATCATTGTCGTCGTCGTCGTCATCATCTTCATCATTGTCGTCGTCGTCGTCATCATCTTCATCATTGTCGTCGTCGTCATCATCTTCATCATTGTCGTCGTCGTCGTCATCATCTTCATCATTGTCGTCATCGTCGTCGTCGTCATCATCTTCATCGTCGTCGTCGTCGTCATCATCTTCATCATTGTCGTCGTCGTCATCGCCGTCGTCGTCGTCGTCATCATCTTCATCATTGTCGTCGTCGTCATCGCCGTCATCGTCGTCGTCGTCGTCTTCATCATCTTCATCATTGTCGTCGTCGTCGTCGTCATCGTCGTCGTCGTCATCATCTTCATCATTGTCGTCTTCGTCATCGTCATCATCTTCATCATTGTCGTCGTCGTCGTCATCGTCGTCGTCATCATCATCTTTATCATTGTCGTCGTCGTCGTCATCATCTTCATCATTGTCGTCGTCATCGTCGTCGTCATCATCTTCATCATTGTCGTAAATGCCGCCGTCGTCGTCATCATCTTTATCATTGTCGCCGTCAATCGTCATCATCTTCATCATTGTCGTCGTCATCGTCGTCGTCATCATCATCTTTATCATTGTCGTCGTCGTCGTCATCGTCGTCATCATCATCTTTATCATTGTCGTCGTCGTCGTCATCGTCGTCGTCATCATCTTCATCATTGTCGTCGTCGTCGTCATCATCTTCATCATTGTCGTCGTAGTCATCATCATCATTGTCGTCGTAGTCATCATCATCATTGTCGTCGTAGTCATCATCATCATTGTCGTCGTAGTCATCATCATCATTGTCGTCGTCGTCATCGTCGTCATCATCATCTTTATCATTGTCGTCGTCGTCGTCGTCATCATCATCATTGTCGTCGTCTTCATCGTCGTCGTCATCATCATCTTCATCTTCATCATTGTCGTCGTCACCATCATCTTCATCATTGTCATCATTGTCGTCGTCATCGTCGTCGTCATCGTCGTCGTCATCATCGTCGTTATCATCATCTTCGTCATCATTGTCGTTATCGTCGCCATCATCGTCGTCGTCATCGTCGTCATCATCGTCTTTGTTGTCATTGTCGTCGACGTCATCACCTTCATCATTTAAGACATTTCTGTGGTTAAGTGTTTATTGTGTATGCTAAGCTAGGTGTGTGGCCGCCTGTCCCTGATTGGTACCAGCTGATGAGCCAACCGTCGGAGACCCGAGGATGCCGATTGGAGGAGCACCGAGTCCGACCATCCAATCTGAAGTTATTTAAAGTAGAAGGCCGCGGCACGAAATAAACGTGAATAAATGTGAATATTAGTATGAGTATTAACTCTTTGTTGAGGTACTTTGATTTCGCTGATTGCACACAGAATATAAATCATCCAATGTGGACAATAAAAGGGCAAAAATGCTGTGACCAGAACTCGAACAAAGAGCCATATTTCCCTTTAACTGTACAACCATCCATTGCTGCTGCCACCACCAAACCACGCATGCATGTGTGCACACAAAGACACATCAGTCTTTTGTTCAAAGCGTCTCTGCACCATCACAGAAGTTAATTGCCTCGTACGAGCTCATCCTGCATTGATCATACAGAAACCACGATACACATCAAATTAGCATATCAATTAACAGAGCTTTATCAGGGCTTCAGAGGGATCCAGTGCTTGTCGCAGACACTTCATCTGCAACATCATGAGCATGAGATATCTGCAGGTATGTTGTTTGACAAGATTAATGACTTTAATCTACAGATCTGGACCGGGACAGCTGGCAGAGAACAATAGAGCTTCATAAAAGAGACTTCAGCTCAACGTATGGATGAGGAGACAAAGAGTCACGCTCCATCTGTGTCCTCATGATCTCTGTCATATGTGATGTTATGATGAAAACACACAGGATTCAATCTTTAAAGATCAACATCATATTAAAATTCATGGCAGTTATATTTCATCAAACACATTTTGGATTTTTGTCAATTTCTCTCATGTTTTTATGTTGGGTTTTTTTCCACCAAGAAAGGAGCAGCTGTTACAGTTCCACTCCCCCACCCTCCACATCCTCCTCCACCCACAGCACAATAACTACATCCACCTGCATCTCAACAGGATTTATAGTACAGGAACACTCAAAGCCAACAGCACAATAAATTCATCTCAACAACACAGCACTTACCGCGCAGATACACTAAATGAATGCACAGTGCTCAGTTCATTTTGAATCCTGGACAAGTGTCAAAAAGTGATCGACCGCCAAACGCTGATTGTATCGCCCGGTTTATACGCGTCTACAGCCGCTTCTCTCAGTTATATCCTGTAAATAAATGTAATTTTATGTCTGTATGTTTTTTTCCTAGTAAAACTTCCACATTACTTGTAAACAAATAATCATAATTTTCAGACCTGGGCCATGGGGGAATACTGACAGAGCAGAGCCGATGTCATGCCAGAACAGGAGCTGGGTGGGCGGGCAAGGTAACCGGGCTCAGCAGCCTCTATGGACATAATGGCAGAGGAGAAGAGAGAGTGAAGAGGACGCTGACAGAGGAAGCTAAGAAGAGAGAAGGAGAGAGTGAGCGAGAGTGAGACCAAACAACTCACACCGTGAGCAAGCACTTGGTGACAGTGGCGAGGCAAAGCTCCCTTTAAGATGCAGAAACTTCGAGACAAACCCGGCTCATTTCCTCATGTTGACAACTGCAGCCCTCAGTCCTTCAGCCTCAGTCCTTCAGCCCTCAGTCCGTCAGTCCTTCAGCCCTCAGTCCTTCAGCCCTCAGTCCTTCAGTCCTTCAGCCCTCAGTCCTTCAGCCCTCAGTCCTTCAGCCCTCAGTCCTTCAGCCCTCAGTCCGTCAGTCCTTCAGCCCTCAGTCCTTCAGCCCTCAGTCCTTCAGTCCTTCAGCCCTCAGTCCTTCAGCCCTCAGTCCTTCAGCCCTCAGTCCTTCAGCCCTCAGTCCGTCAGTCCTCAGTCCTTCAGCCCTCAGTCCTTCAGCCCTCAGTCCTTCAGTCCTCAGTCCTTCAGCCCTCAGTCCTTCAGTCCTCAGTCCTTCAGCCCTCAGTCCGTCAGTCCTTCAGCCCTCAGTCCTTCAGCCCTCAGTCTATCAGTCCTTCAGCCCTCAGTCCGTCAGCCCTTAGTCCTTCAGCCCTCAGTCCTTCAGTCCTTCAGCCCTCAGTCTGTCAGTCCTTCAGCCCTCAGTCCTTCAGCCCTCAGTCCTTCCCTCTTTTAAGCTGCTTTTGATCACGTCGGCGCTCGCAGACAGTTTTGTGTCAGTTTCTCTGCGAGGATCCTCGTAGCTACAACAGCTCGCCTTTTTTATATCTGTCGCTGGCTGACATTCAGCTCTCAGGAAGACTGCTGAGTGTTAGACGGAGCTAAATGTTTGTGTTTAAGGAGCTGTTAATTAACACGCTCTCACATCCTAATGGGACTCTTAATTACTGTTTTGCACTTTTCACAGCAAAGTCAAACCAGCTAATATGGTGACACTCTGTGTTCCCCTTTTCTACATACTGTACGTGTTCTCCCCGGGTCTTATGTTCCTAGGTTTCTATGTTCTTTACGTCCTGTGAGCATAGGAACGCTCCCATTCGACATACTATTAAAGGTACTGGTTTGGCTTCAGAAGAAGAGAAGGAACACAAAAAATTAGCCCATCTGAAATCCTCAAAATGACTTTATTACTATTGGATAAACTGTCCATAAAATCAATGTTACATCTCTTCCATAAAACTAAAGTTTCATATAATTCTGTATTTGCGTCCTTACAAAAAAAAAGTCCTTTACTGCCTCATGTTCAATTATTAGGAGAATATAAACTGCAAAGTGAAATACAGATTAATGAACAATGAAGTCGAGTCGAGATGAGATGAAATCCAGAGTTAAAGAGTTCATAAATCTCTGTAATAACTGAAGGTGACCGACATGACGGCATCACCATTTTTATCAACTCAGAGCTTCTGAATTTAAACTGATTTTCAAATTTCTTTTAATAGGTAAATAAAACTCAAATTCAGGGCAGTGCCAGGATTTTATAAATACTGAAGTCATGAATCAAAGTAAAGTTGATTTTTTTAGTTTTAGTTTTATTTGAGTGCAACAAATTTTTAACAGGACATTTCTCTGAAATCTGCGACAGCTACGAGCCACGAGTTGTTGTTTTCTTTCCCAACGTGAGGTCTAAATCTTGTTTTACAGCCGTCTGCACAAATCTTCTGTGTCCTGGTGGAAAAATACTCTGACTAAATAAACTGGAATTCTCAGCCTTAAAAAAAATGTGTTAGTTTTACTGTTTGAATTTAAAATCCCCCTGGGGCGTCTTAAACCAGCAAACTCCCAGAACAAAACAAAAAATACAATGAACTGCTGAAACTGTAAAAAGTTTTACGAAATTTTTAAAAGTGCCCGATCCCCGCTGACAATTACACGCTTGAATAAAGACGGAACATTTAAAGTCTTCGTTTACTGCGCACGTTCACCAGAGGCTGATAAATGAATACCATAGATTAATACACTAGTTACTCAAACTAATCCAGCGATAAGCTAATTGTTGCATTCTTTTAATTAAATTGATTGAAATAACACATCCCCGATGAGACAAGAAGGTAATCTATTCATTAGTACTAATTGCCTTTTAATTAACCCGATCGTCTCCGTCACTCTGCAGTGGTGGCGTGACTCTCTCCCTGCAGCTCGTGGCCGATGAATCATCGTCATTCCTGAGCTGAACCGAGCTGCTGGAGGAGGACGTGGAAACAGATTTACCTGTTGATGACAGCTGCACGGTAGCTAATGGAGTCCAAATGTACAGAAGACATATTGTGTGTGTGTGTGTGTGTGTGTATGCGTGTGTGTGTGTGTGTGTGTGTGCATTCTCCAGCTGAGTACAAAAACAGGCAGAGTGCTGACTTATCTGGCTTTCAGGGTCACTTCCCTGTAGCGGGTTGACTCCCCTTCTCCCAAATCAGCATCACTATAATGAGCTGCCTAAACCTCCATCCATCCCTCCACACCTCCATATGCTCCATCCATCTCTCCCCAATAACCACAATTTTCTCCCCACTACTTCCCCACCTTCATCTTCCCACAGCTCCTCAGCAGAATTAAGGGGAGGAGGAGGAGGAGGAGGAGGAGGTCTGGGCATGCTCTCCAGGCACAGCAGGCAGTCACTGAGCACTGTAGCGGCAGCAGGGGAATAAATTAGAGACAGACACAGAGAATAATAAAGTGATAATGAGTTTGCAGCTGGCCGCCGTGCCAACCCCGGGCACAGCCCAGCGAATATTTACCACCCTGCTAATAAGTCGCGATGAGGTCTGAATCAGCAGGCGTGCCAGGGAGGGCACCGGGCCGGCGAAAGGACAGAGGAAAGAGGGAGCACATGAAGAAGGAGGAGGAGGAGGAGGAGGAGGAGGTATTGTGACCAGAATGCAGAGCTTGCACACTAAGCAAAATAGACCCACAAACTACACCCGGGGGAATACGTAGGTGATGTATATGCAGGTACATACACACAATGCACACGCTTAAAATGTTGTACTGCAGAGTGCGTGTGTGTGCATTTCTGTTGCATGTACTGCATATTTACACTGTATTTGCATACATGTCTGACTACTTATACGACAGCCTGAACATCTCCATGCTGTATCTGCATACACCTGAATCATCACCATCTGATTTATGTCTCTGTATGTATCTCTTCCATATGTATCAGTGCATAGCTTATGTACTGCATATATCAATATTAAAATACATTAAACAAACAAACAAGTCACTGAAAAAAACATCCACTTTGGTGAATTATCTTTTTTTCTTGATTTGAAATCTGCTTCAGTGGTCGGACGAATCATCAGAAAATCTCGTTCACGGCCTCTGAAGTCTGAATCTTAACGTCTTTTTTCATCGAACGCCACGAAAAGGTCAAAAAGTTTTCACTCATCATCTACGAGATGGATTGGCACAAAATTTACGAGACGTTTGTGGATCTCACATGATGGATCTTATGACCTTGTTGGTACACTGACTTCTTCTCTGGTGCCTTTAACAGCTTTGGTTCAGAGAAAAGGATCGTCATGGAGGTTGGTCATGACGTTCATGGTCTCCAGAGGATGGATCCTGCTCACTTTGATCCAATGAGTATTCTTCAAAACGCTTGCTCACTCTCGTTGATCGTCTGTGTCTCTTGACCAAAGCTCGCTTTCTCCAACTTAAACCATTGTACACAAACCAAATTAAACTTCATCATGTTTCTATTTTGCAGCGTAAGTTTCAGTCGGACTCAGATTTAGAAGCTGCTTCATGAAATAAACAAAGTCAGAACACAACAGGTCGAGTATCAGAGTTTAGATTTCAGGCTCACTGTGGAGGTTTGAGCGTTTGATTGGCTGCCACAGCGTGACGTCGTGATGCTGCTTTCTGGCGGACTCAAATTCGCCGGATCTTGTCCGAATGCAGCTTTGCAGCTGTTCTCAGACTATGTGGCGTTTCAAAGGAGCTAGTATAGCTTCCAGTCTTTATGCTAAGATAACTTAAACACAGCTTTGACCTGTGAATGTCTTCAACACACAGCGATCAGACCTGATGACTCATGAGGAAGAAAGCTAACGAGCTCAGTTCCTGAAACGTCTGACTGTTTCTTTAGGTTTGAGCGCAGACCGTGGCTTTCCACGGTGTACGTTTACATTGGTTTTTATTAAAGTCGAGGATCCGAGCAGCGTTTCCAGCTCCGAGCGTAACTCCCTCCATAAGGTGACATGTTTCATCTGGACAGCACATGCTGAGCAGTGAAGTGCAGCTCTGTCTGCGAGCTCCACCGAAGCTCCATTTACTTTAAAAGTCACAGGTGTTCCTCCTCACGTGCCAGCCGGCCCGCTCGCTCCAGACGAAGGCCATACACACACACACACACACATAATATACGAACACACACCGCCCATAGCTGCACTATAACAGCTCCATTCACAGCTCCCAAAAATAACAACGCAGTACGCTGGCAAGGCGGGGTCCGCCTCCCCCCCCCCCTCAACCTTTACTCCTTTCCTTTCATATTCAGTTTTCTTTAACGCTCAATAAATGTTGACTTTATTTTGGTTCTGCTGAATTCCTTAATGAGGCCCTCGGCTTCCACGGACCAGACCGGGCGAGTCCAGCAGCCTTATAAGGCCACATGTGGCAGAAAGAAACGTCTTCAACAGTGCCAGCCTCTGTCTCCTCTCTGCTCCTCTTCCTCTCACTGACGCTTTTTCTGATAAGTGATCACAAATGTTGGACACGATTGTCCTTGTGCATTTGTATACGTCTTAAAGAGAAGTCTTAATACTACAGTGTACAATAGTAGTAGTGTTCTCTTACTTTGTGGTTTTCCCAGCCCGGTGCAGAAGAACTTGACTGGCCTGCACCGAGCCCTGACCTAAACCTTGTCCAGCGCCAACTGGAACGCCGACTGTGAGCCAGATCTTATCACCCAGTCTCAGTGCTGGACCTCGCTGATGCTCTTTGTGGCTGAATGGGATTAAATCCCAGCAGCAGGTTCCAACATCTGGTGGAAAGGCTGAAACAGAAGAGTGGAGGCTGTTATAGCAGCACCATAAAAATGTTAATGAAATGCTGGGCGATGTAACCGGGCTCAGCAGCTTCTATGGACATAATGGCAGAGGAGAAGAGAGCGAAGAGGACGTTGACGGAGGAAGCTAAGAAGAGAAAAGGAGAGAGTGAGCGAGCAAGAAGCCGCCGGACAAGAGTAAATCTGGGACTGACTTTTAGTGGTTGGTGAGAGCTTGGTGAAATAAAAGGCTGAAAGACAGACGCCGAGCTTTTCACACATGCACACTAGAAATCTAAAGAGCAGACACTCAACAAGAAGCTCAGTAGCTGCTGAAGCGTCAGACATTTCGACGGTCGTCCATGCCGACGTCGCACGTCAACTGCAGCTTTGTGGAAAGTCATAAATTCATCCGTCTGACTGACTGACGTGCCGAACAGACAGACAGACTGACGAGCATCCTCCAGCTAGCAGGTCAAAAGGTGTCACGGTGAAGTCATGAAGGTTCCGCGGTGATGACACATATTTCGTTCTTCATGTTTGCAGCCAAACTGCTGACTCAGCTCTGACTCACGTCTGACCGCGGGGCAGTGATGACACTCGTCACCCGTCCAAACTGCAAACTGATCTGTGTCAAGGCTCACTGCTTATATACTGATAACACACTAATCAGCGGTACTATCTTGGCCATATGCGTATTGCGTGCGTGTGTGTGTCCTATCTTTACGAGGCCTTCGCAGCGGGCTCTCAAGATGGACAGCCTTGAGACGGAGGTCCTGACGGAGACGAGGCAGAAGGCAGCGATGTGTCAGCCAGACACTGATTAAGAGGTGTGAACAGAGATGCTGACTGAGTGCTGAAAAAACTTTATTTACTCAGTTAGTATGAGTCAGAAGGACTGGTTCTTCAAACGTGACAGACGCCTTGACAAAATAGAGGACACGTGATACGTGATATGACGTTTGTTTAATCAGGTAGTCGCACTGAAGCCGAGGTCTGATTGTTCTCTGTGCTGGAGAACAGAGAAAAGAAGAAGCCTCTGAATCCTGTGAGATTCTGGGTGAAATCTTTGGTGCTCGATCAAAAGCAGCGCTCCTCGATCTCACTGAGGCTCATCCGCTAACTTTTGTAGCTTTGGAGATGAAAGACTGTGTGCATTAAAACTCTGAAGTTGGCAGCAAATCAGGACAAAAATTCTCCTGCGGCTACGAAACAACCAGTCGCTACACGGCATGCAGACACCAAATATACTCGTCAACAAGACACTGTACATGTAAGATCTAAGCTAACACTACAACCAGAGCTTTTATATTAGATTAAGATTAAAACTTCCACTGAAATGATACTAGACAGAGCTCAGTGCACTGTAACGTAAGAAACACAAGCAAAGGAACAAAACACAGGACGTCCAGGAAACTATGGAAGTGTATCACTGCCACGCCAGACAGATCAAACCGCGCCACAGTATGCAGTGAAACTTTTCAGAACTTATATGGTTAAAACATGAAAAACTTCTCGTTATAACATGAGGGGGGGTGGAAGTGGACCTCCAGCTAGGGTTGCAAAATTCTGGGAATTTAATTTATTTATGGGAATAAACAGGAATAAACTGGGAATTTACAAAATTGAAGGTTGGGGAAAATAAATTTTAGCATCATCTTGACTAAAACAACCAGATTGCATGCAGGTACACACGCAGGGCTATTGAGGCCACACCCCCTACCTGTACAGGTGATTTCTGTACCTGGACCACACTTTAGAGCCCAGAGCACACAGAGACTATTGAAGACACATGTGAGCTCGTGGACTACATAATATTGATAATATTAATAAAGTTCTACTTACAAATAAATCTGTTGAAATGTTTTTTAATTGTTTTATTTTGCATGTTTATATTTATGTTTGGATATGATACACTTTGTTTAAATTACCCACAATTTACAGTTAATTCCCATAAATTCCCATAACTCCCATGGAGTTTCTGATTTGGAATATTTCCAAAATTCCACAGTTAACTTTTGCATGGAAAGTTTCCACCCTGTTAAGAGTTTGATGTAATTACAACATACAAACTTATCATGTTATAACTTCAAACGTTTCACGTTCTAACAATAAATTATCACGTTTTAAATGATACTAATACGTTCTTATTTTTATGGTGCTGCAGCAACACGCTGGACAACACCGGACTGGACGATGTTGCCATGATTAGATCTCTGAAAACAGTTTGTCCACCTCTTTGCCCATTTCATGTCTCATGTCAGATTCCTTGGACTTGTTGCCCCGAGCAAAGGAGTTGAAGTATCTCGGGATCTTGTTCATGAGTGATGGTAAACTGGATTGGTGTGGCAGTAATACAGGTTTTGACCTCGAATGTTGCGGTGAGCTGAGCCGAAGGGCAAAGCTTTCGATTTCGATCCTCATCTATGGCCACGAGCTTTGGGTAGTGACCACAAGAATGAAATCGCGGATACAAGCGACTGAAATGAGTTTCCTCCGTTGGGTGTCTGAGCTCGGCCTTAGAGAGGAGACGGGGAGAGGAGGGAGTAGAGCTGCTGCTTGTTCTCATCAAAAGAAGCCAGCTGAGGCGGTTTTGGCATCTGATTAGGATGCTTACCGGGTGCCTTTGGAGGTTTTCTGGGCACGTACAACTGGGAGCAGACCCAGGGGTGGACCCAGAACTCGCTGGAGGGATTACATATCCCATCTGGCCTGGGAACGCCTCGACAAGAGAAGCTGGAAAATGTTGCTGGGGAAAGAGAGAGAGGGGGAGATGTCAGGATTACCCTGCTTAACCTGCTGCCACCACGACCCGATCCCGGAGAAGTGGAATAAAATGTATAAGGATGGATGGACGCATCCCAAATCACCCTCCACCATTTGCCATTTAGCATCCTCTCTCCCGGTAAAAACACGTCATTTAAATGAGTTTCACTGATCTGTGCACAGAAAATTGAATAAATGAAGTTGCTGTTGATGCAAACTGTAACTGCATGCATGTACTTTATGACCAGATAAAACCAGAGCCGCTCACACCCGAACACACAGACGTGCTTCATTTACTCCTGAAATGTTTAATTAGAAGTTTGAATATTTATTTTTTCCCTCCCAGCTGGACGTTTTGCAGCTCCACCACTGACCTCCGCCTGAACTCGAAGTGTTTGAGGAGAAAACACAGAGCTGAAACTTGAAAAAGGAGATAATTGCCAAAATAAGGAAACACTTGTGCAACTGAAGGATTCAAAGAGCATTAAACCTGTGAGGTCAGATTTTCCTGGCGGCGTCCAAAGGGGCAAAACGAACACGAATAAATACAACATAAGACTGAATAATCATCCTTCATCCTGTGGCGAAGGACTTTGAGGCCTGATTGGAGCACGCTCAGTGAGAATGTGGACCTCGATTGGTCACTGAGATTGATGAGTATGAGAAGTGCGTAAACCATTAGTCATGGCTGGCATCGATCACCTGGTCTCGACCCAGCCGAACGGGCCTGAACGCTTTTTGCGTTTTCCATCTTCAACAAAACACCAGATGACGGGATTTCTCACGGCAGAACAGAGTCACACTCTCCGTTTGTGTTTGTTGAAGTTTCATTTCATTTTGGCGCGTTTCACGTCCGTTCAAAGAAAAACATCTTTTCCATCAGGTGCTCTAAGAGACGCTCCACCCAAAATCTTTAACAGCATCAAACACTCGGTGTGTTTGAAGCCTGGCAGTAAAGGGGGGGGGGGGGGCAAGGCAGCTTGAATTCATGTTTCTGTAAATGCATTTTCATGGAGGGAAAAAGTCTATCAAAACATCTTGAACCAGTCCTGCAGCGTGCAGCAGTGTGACCCAGAAATCTAGAAAGACGTCTGTTTGAGTTCAATAATCGATAATTTGCTACAGGAAAGCTTTTTGTCTGCGTGTAACGTTTCTGCATGTTTAAACTAAAATAACTTCACAATAACAAATACGTACATATACACACAGTGTACATACGGTATAATGTCAGCAGGGATTGGCTCCAGCCACCCATGACCTGCCACCATGATATGGATAAGCGGTTATGGAAAATGGATGGATGGATATATATTAGGGCTGGGACAATATGCTTTTCTCCCGATTCGATTCTTTTACGATTTTTTGGGTGCCGATTCGATTTAAATTGCAATTCTTCAATATTGCCGATTTTTGCAATTTTTAGTTGAAAGAATTGAATGATGATGATGTCTACAGACTATCAGGAGCCATATTTCCCAAAAAAATCACGTGAGTCAGTTTTTAAGATTTATTTAGCAGCAATATATTTGAACCATTTTAACTGCTACATTTGAACTTACACTCTCTTTTCAAAAGCCTGGACTGCATATAAAAGAGGTTAAAAAAAAAAAGTATATAAAAAATATTTACTTTTCTGAGGGTTTCCACATCTGAAACCTTTCTGACAGAATGCTTTAAAAGTATAGACTTTCTGATGTAACCTGCTACATTTATCTTCACACAACACAAATAGGAGCCTTTAAATTAACATACTGCATAATAAAGTGAACTTAAACTCTCTTTTCAAAGCCTGGACTGCATGTAAAAGAGGCAAACAAGTGTACAATATAAAAAAATATTTTTCTCAAGTATTTATTTAGCTTATTTAGCTGTTCCTGCTCAGTCAGTGGATGTACAATGCTGCTTTGAGTGTCTGCTGGCTTGCTGCTGCGGATCGTTTGGCTGTTAGCTCTGCATTTACCTGAGGATGGCGTCTTGCCAGGTGGGCAGTAACGTTTGTCGTGTTTCCGCAGTACACGACGTGTGCATTACAGAGTTTACAAATGGCTTTCCACATGTCCAGTTCAGCTTTTCCCTTCAAAGCAAAAAAATCCAAAATGTGCTGGTGGAGGTTTTATCTCCGCACATTTTTGCAAGTTGCCCGCCATTCTTCGCTTTCTGTTTAGGTTTGTCCCGCAAACGGATATGACGTTGCGTTACTAGGTAGTCAAAGTAAAACATTTCGCCCTAAATAAACTAAAATGAAGCATTCAAATTTGGAAAAAAAAATAGATTTTTGAACAAAAAAATCGATTTAAAAATTGTAAAACAAAAAATCCTAATACTTATGTGAATCGATTTTTTTCTCCCACCCCTAATATATATATATATATATATATATGTGTGTGTATATATATATATATAACACAACAGTTCTGTTTTGGTGAAATAACTGTGAAGCTTGGAGGCTAACAAACCTCACCTATCAAATCATTTCTCTCTCTTGTTACAAAACATTCGCAGGTCACAGCTCCTCATTGTTAGCCGGTGTGAGCGTCTCTAACAGCCAGAGGCAGATTAGATCAGCTGTAGCTAGTTAAAGCGAGCAAAGATCGTTTGTTGAAGACTGTAACTCTCTGACGGAAACAATCCACCTGATCATATCGAGCCAGTTTCCGTCATCAGAATCTCAGAGTTAAACGTTCACGTGCTTCAGCTGATCATCGATTTACTATAACTACAGCTGCTGTTAGCTAGTAAGTTCATTTTACATCAGCTTGTAACGTTCAGAGCAGTTTTTGTTCACAGGTTACTTTTCTGTATGTTTACTGACTACATTGTAGCATTATATGTTAAACTAAGAAACAACCTAACATCTTTAATGTTTAACAGGCTGCATTTTTGATGTTTTTGACTCTTAATTTGACGTTTACCATTTTAAACTGACTTTTAACCAGCAGTATGTCGTGTATTCTTTAATATTAAAGACATATATATATTCTCTGATGAACAAGGTGAGCATCTACAGCTTCAGTCGTTCTCAGACATCTTGAATCTGTATCTTTTCAAACCTTGAATGTTTTTCTTGGCTGAGTACGTTTCACCTTCTGAACGTCACATTGAAGTGAGTATTTAATGGAAAAAATTCAGCCAAAATCCAGTTCATGTTTTATTGATCTGGACTTTGTAGCGCTGAAGCACTTGGCTGACTGCAGAAGTGCTATTCTTTCTTTCTTTGGCTGGTTCATCAGTTCAAAGTTCTGAAACGGTCAGTTCATACCGGCGCTGGCAGGCGCAGCGTGGGTTCACTGCTGGTTAACGACTGCAGAGGAACCTGCAGACTCTGCAAACATTAACGACGGACATGTTTATGCAGTTGGAACTTGTCAAATAGAGGAGAGCTGCACTTAAAGAAGCCCAGAAACTTTGAAGCTTGTTTACACAGAACGGGAGTCTGGGAGAAGGAGAGGAGGAGGAGGAGGAGGAGGAGGAGGAGGTGCTGAGGTGAGGATGTTGGTTTTGTCAGCGGAGGGAACAGACTAATGCAGAGGTGAGACCAGCTGCTGCTACCTGACCTACCGGTGTGTGTTTGTGTGTATACAGTTATAGCCCAGATAGAAGACTGTCATGTTTATTCACAATGTGATATGGCCAAAAGTATGCAGACACCTTAACACTCCAGCAATAGGTGATCACTGACCTTCATGACCAAAAACTGGCCATTAATAGAACATCATGTAACTTCCCTCTGATAAGCTAACGTCTGGGCTCCGGGTCGGGAGAAGTACGTAACGCTTTACGGCACTAAGTCACACACCACCAACTATTTCACTGATTTTGGTGAAACTGGATCATATTTTATGGAGAAAATGTTTTCTGGTTTTCCCTCTGATGTCCTCCGGCTGCTCCGCCTCAACTCTCTGTGATTTACAGAGTTTCCTGATGGACAGTGAAGTAAACTGCTGACAACTGTAGCTGCTGTTAGCTCATGTTAGCTCAGTTTGTTAGCTCAGTCTGTTAGCTAATGTTAGCTCAGAGCACCGGAGGAGTGTTAGTGTTTGTACCACAGGCATTTTGGACCACCTGGAAGAAGAAGAGGAGGTTTACAGGGAATGCTGATGGGGAGCACAGCCAGTGTCGTGCCAGAACAGGAGCTGGAGAAGTGGGCAATGTAACCGGGCTCAGCAGCCTCTATGGACATAATGGCAGAGGAGAAGAGAGCGAAGAGGACGTTGACGGAGGAAGCTAAGAAGAGAAAAGGAGAGAGTGAGCGAGCAAGAAGCCGCCGGACAAGAGTAAATCTGGGACTGACTTTTAGTGGTTGGTGAGAGCTTGGTGAAATAAAAGGCTGAATTTAATCATTTGAATTAATTATTTGTTGCTGTAACTAACAGAGGAAACTTTCACGGGAACCTTTCAGTCCTGTCTTTGTATGTTTCTGTGTCAGCAGTCGAGTGTTGACCAAAGGCGACTTTTGTCTTTTTTTCCTGTCTGCATCACGCTCACGGAAAACTACCATGACCACTGTGAGCACAGACGCTCCACTGTCATGACAGAGTCAGCGACAATAGATACATTCTGTAGATATACTGTATTTAGCAACATATACAGTATGTGGGCATGTACACAGGTAAAATTAGAGCTTCACATCTGGTCACGCGCTGTTATGAACAGCTGTAATTATAGTCACAATAAAACCTGAAGCAAAACAGAATCATCAGATCTGTGGAGGAATAACATTGTCACTGCTCGGTCAGTAATTATGTCATGGCTTAGAATAGAACATGGTGTGTCAGCAGGGGCTATTTTTAAGCCTCCAGCTTGTGGCCTATTAGTGAGAGGTGTGTGTGTGTGTGTGTCTGAGTGTGTGTGTTTATATTTAACTAAGGCGAGTGGTGGTTGAGAGGTCGGTCAGGGGTGTGTAAGCAAATGACAGGATGTGCGGTGAGGCTGGTTCACAAAATCTGCTTAGTAATGTTGGTAAAGATAGAGCTGACCTCTACGTAGCCGTCAATGGCCCCCCTGTTAACCACCGCCTGTCTCACACACACACAAACACACATGTGCACACCTGAATGGAGGCCAGTGTATTACAGGGTGGAGATGTGCACTGTTATAACAACACAGAGAAAGAGAGAGAGGCTCTATTTGTCCTCTATCCTCCAGACCAACAATGACCAAAAGAAATGGACAGATAGCTTTAGGCTAACCACTTAAAGTAGCTAACCGCTAATTAACTGCTGCTAACTGAATCTGCCATTTTTCTGGCTCTGACACAGAAAGATGACATCGCCGTTTTATATTCCACCTACAAAGCTCTGATCGATCGATCGACTCCACGGCTGTAGAGTCTTCAACGAACACCGGATCAGAATCACTGAACAGATCTGAGATGTGGGTGGCAATTCAGATGTCTGTCCGAGTAAGAGTAATGACAAAGAGAAAGACTAAATACAAGCCCACGATGTTTGCAGACGAAGGTGAATTAAAGTCAAGATGACATAAAAAATGCCATTTTAGATCACGTCCACGGTCAGATTGCACCAATCCAACAATATTTACCAAAAAACTGACAGAAAATCTATTTCTTTGGATTCTAATATCAAAATTGAATCACTTTATTTCTTCCTATAAAACAAAATGTGACATGTGCTTAACCAATAATATGGCATCTAGCCACCGATCAATCTTTTAGCTTTTAGCGACACAGCACTAAGGTTCATTAGCCCAGAGCACCACCTCAACTACTGCTGTAGCTGCTGTTAGCATGCAGCAGAACCTCAGGGAACATGGTCAGACCAGGACCAGACACATCCTCCAAGACAAACGGAAGCTCGTCTGACAAGGTGACCTCTTGATGGACTTACTGACATTAGCCGACTCAGCCAGGGGGCAAAGAAAACCACCTCAGGACTGTATTCTCCGACATCAAGCTGGCCTCCGTCGGCCTCAGATGCCGTGTTCCCGGTCTCGGTTCTCTGGGAAGTCCCAGTCCAGCAGTCAGCTAATGGGCCGCTATAGCTGCATGGCAGGGGAGCTGCCTGCCTCGAAACAGGTAAACATGCAGAAGCAAACAGCGCTCTGCTCGCTCTGTTTCAGGGGATTTTAAATGTCACCAGGAAAACAGCAACGACAGAGTTTCAGAAAAGTTTCCTGCAGTCTGACTCTGTTTGTTTCTTTTGGCATCCTGAAGCCGTTTGAACACTCGGAGGTTTACGTGCACCTGCATTCACCATGGAAACACGTATGCAATAATGATGTATACTCCAAACCTGTGCGCATTGACCCATTTCAAGCGGCGGCGATACACACTGATGAACGCTGCTGTGTGTGCTGACTGCCCACCTGCTACAGTACTCAGTGAAACTATGCTTTCCACGTGGTATCATATTAACTAAAGAATGTCAAACCGCCCGCGGTGGCTGTCACCTTCGAAAGTCGAGAGAAATGTCACTGGATGCATCGAAGCAGCCACTTTCCTCCCGACTTAACGTTTGAAGTTGACAAGCGCTGAAGGCAATGTGACATCCAGTAAACCAGCTCTGCAGTCTGGGGAAGTTCGTTGCAGCAGTTCACAGTTTGCAGGAGAGAAAAACCTAAAGTTTGAGCCGGATTCAGTGTTATAAAATCTTTAAGCCAAAAACAATATTTTAATGTCAAAACATGACAAATTGGTACCTGTTTAGTTCTCCCTTGCATAATTTACTCCTTATATATCCAACACGGCCAAAACACTTTACTAGCTGGAAAGTCACAACTTGTTGGCATCACTTCTGTTCAATGTGTGTGTTTTAAAGTGGACCTATTCTTGTTATTCAGCTCCACATTCTTAGTCTGAGACTTCACTAAAGTAGTTTCATGATTCACTTTTAAAAAAACAGCTGCAGTTCATCCGTCTGAAACAAGCTGCACACCTTTCTACCGTAAACTAACGTCTGTTAAATCCTGTTGATGCTACACTGACTTGTAATCAGGTGAATGGAGTTTCTGTTGGGCTCCTGGTCTCAGCTCTGATTTACAGAGTTTCCTGATGGACAGTGAAGTAAACTGCTGCCAACTGTAGCTGCTGTTAGCTAATGTTAGCTCAGTTTGTTAGCCGGGCTGCCCGGACTGTGAGCTCAGAGCACCGGGGGAGTGTTAGTGTTTGTACCACAGGCGTTTGGGAGCACCAGGAAGAAGAAGAGGACGTTTACAGAATTTCCAGACTGCTGTAAGCAGTTAACATAGCCACAAAATGTAGCTGCTGTTAGCTAGTTAGCCGTGCAGATAACTTAGCAGTCCTATTAGCTGGCTCCATCAGTTTTGGTGTTTAACGTTACATCTTTAGTACAGGAGCTCTGCCAGCTGGGAGCACCTCGAGCTCCCAGTTAGGCATTAACAAGTCATGCTTCCTCAGTGCTCTGAGCTCACATCCAGACAGCTAACAGCAGCTACAGTTTGCAGCAGTTTACTGTCCATCAGGAAACTGTTTAAAAACTGAAAATCTGTAACTTTCCATCACAACCAAAAACAAAAAGCACTTTCTGTGTGATCCAACAGTCATCCTGAGCGGAGCGGTCCAATAACTAGACTGAGCAGGTGGATGGGCGCGTCTGTTCACATACATTCACCTCATTATTTCACAGTTTTATATCCTACATACCAACTGTGTTGGAGCACAAGCTGCTTCATAGTAAATTTCCACTGTTGTTGTTGCGTTTTTAATCAGCTAATGTTAGAAATGTTCAGAACTGGAATCACACTGTTGTTTTTCTGAAGAGCTTTGAGCGACACGGAAAGAAAGAAAGACACAAATCTGTTAAACTTTGTCCCTAAAGACAGAAAAGTCAGAGCTCACTTTCACGATTCAGAACAAGAAATCCGACAGGCTGAAGAAAAAGAAAGAAAGAAAACGAAGGTGGAGGTGAGGTTGGATTTGGAAAGTGTTTGAGTTAAATCGGAGGCGACAGCAATTCCATTTCGGAGAGTTTCTGCCTCGAGTAGCTCAGAGGAGAGGAGAGGGGTTAAGGAGAAATTAGAGGAGGGGGGAAAGCAGAGGTTGAAATGAGCAAATGGAATACTAAATATAGACAAGTCGCACAAACAGGAGAGGATGGAAATGTACTAGAAATAAAACACGTTGCACTGGGTGGAAGAAGTGAGCGCGTCATGTCAAATGTGTTCATCAGGTGACTCCTCCTCCTCCTCCCTCCTCCCTCCTCCTCTCTGCCTCCTTCCTTCCTTCCTAACTTCACCTTTTTTCCTCTTCCCTTCTCTTTCCCCGCTGACCTTCTCCTCGAGGTGAGGCTTGTAAGGCTCCATTGATGGATTAAAAATAAATGAGAGGGTAAACACGGCATGAGAAACAGGCGGCAGCTCGATGAGCTCCGCGGCGGTTTGTGTGTTAACAGAGAAACAACGTGAGCTCGCTTTGTCTCCACATTCATCAAATCCTCACAGCTCAGTCGCTCCTCCGTCCTCTCCATTCGTCTTTTTCAGTCGCTCTGCCCTTCACACACACACCGAGGTCACGGTCACACTAATGTGCATGAATGTTGGAATGGCTCGTTTGGGTTTGAGATCAGAAAACAGAGTCAGGATCAGAACTGTTCAGAGATCAGTCCTCATGAAGAATTCTTTCTGTCTGACATCTGAGAGATTTCTGTGGATCTAAAATGACTTCAGTGGATTTACAGACTTACAGACGAGGTTGGAACAAAGGAAAGATCGAACTGAAGTACAGATCTGAGTGGAGGGCAGGTCAGTCCTGCTCAGGTTGGTTTCTTTCCTGGGATTAAATCAGCTTAAATTTCACTGGGCGAAGATGCGACGTGTTCTAGTCAAGGTTTCTAACGATTTCTGCGATCTGTTTCCCAGAAGGAGGTCACACCCAGAGAAAAATGACCAAATCTGAGGAAGCAAACAAAGCCAAAACAAACGCTCTGAAATGTTGGGTTTGAAGTCACGTGACGTATCCAGTGGGGTTTTGGTGTAAGCTAGTGGTGTGCAAGATTTGGTATCGATCTGACAGCAAGTAAATACAGGGCCAGTATCGCTGATACTTTTTAATAACTAATGTGAGTGCATTATCAAATTGCTAAATCTAAATGAATTTTCATGACATATTGCCACACGGCCCTCCTTTTCCTCTCAGCCATTCTCTGCTTGCTTGTTTGCCTGACGCCGCTGAGTTACGTGACGGTACAACACCAAAACACGAGGTGAGAGGAGCAAAGTGTACCTGCTCCGTGCAAGCGCTAAAAAATTGATCAATACCAAGGTTGGTATCGATATTTGGATCGATCCGCCCACCATCAAAAACAGACAGATCGCTCTGATTTTGATGGAGCACAGAGCCGATCGAGCTGACAGGAAGTCAGACACAGAAAGGCATCAAGAATGTGGTCAATTTTCAAAATAAAACCTCTGCACAGACGTTTAAACTTGCTCATAGTAAACGCAGATAAACCAAGAAGAAAATCACCAAATCAGAGCAAGTTAACAAAGTCTGGCGAGCTTCTGATGGCGGTGATGTGCCTCCAGCAGGACTTTGGGACTTTTGGAGGTTTTCTTGTAGAAACAGAAACTCTGAATGACTTCTGTTGGGCCTTCTTCCTGTTTGTGGTGGTGAAGTGAAGAGAAACACAAATCTAACTAATAAACTAACAGATATCATTAGGAAACTTCCCGTATGGTGAAGATCATAAAAATAAAGCTGATGATTACAGCGTCTCGAATCTGAGGATTTTCTTGCTTTAATATCATTACTGGAACTGTGGCGGCTAAAAGATGAGTCAGACGCTGCCAGAATCATTTTTACCAGAGTCTAAACTGTTCAGTTCACGGTAGATTAACATCCAAATAAGATAATTTGAGAATTAATCCCCTACTACCCAAATATTTACGAGCTTAAGAAACCTACGGCTAATCAGGTTCGTCACTTTCTGGCGTCCTTTCTGGGAAAGAAAAGCTGACTGCTTGACTCCTTGAATCCTGGCTCGTTCTGCTTTACCACATACTTGTGTCCCCCGTGTCTTCCCATCAGCCACCAGGCTGGAAAAACAGTTTTAACAGTAAAGGATCGCCGGCTGCCCATTTTCCTTCTGAAACGAGCAGTTTGGTTCAGGCTGGCATCAGCTGAGACTCACATGGTCCCTCCATGAGCCCCGACACTGAAGACAGTCACTCAGCTCATTGTCCACTGAATAGAAATGTCTGTCTGTTCGCTGTCTGTCTGTCTGTCTGTCTGTCTGTCTGTCTGTCTGCGGAGTGAAAAGAAGCAGTCAGCTGACAGTCATTAGTCGTACTGGCAGTCCGACTTCTCCTACTGGACGGTCATGTGAGAAATCAAACTGAACTTTGAATGGCAGAAAAAATAACAGAGAGGTCACACAGTCGGGGTCATGAAGTGCGAACTCTTTGGGTAACGTTGGTTACCAATGAACTGGAAACATATATCTAGTCCACACTGTAAAAAATGTGGATGCATCTTTTTTTTCTGTTCTTTGAGCTGCCAACACACTACAGAAACTGAGACTCTGAGATTATTCACTTTATCGGTTTATGCTGCTGAATAATTGAAAATGTCACCAAAAGTCACCAATTTTAAAAATGAACTAAATATTTAATGACAAATATTCCAGCTGCTGTTTGAGAGTTGGTAAATGAACTGTTATTATCAGCTGCCACTGGCTGAATGAACTGGGTAACAACTCATATCCATTCTGGGATTCACCAATGTTTGTTTACGCAAGAGAAAAGTGAGTCATTTCCAGTCCACGTTTGTCCAACGTGAGAAAACAAAAATGAAAATTTCAGGAACATAAAAAACAACGTATGAATATAATTTAATCAAATTTAGATTGTATGATTATATTATTACTGGTCCATTGACCCTAATTAAGACTTAAAGTCCAGTGTGCAGAATTTAGCTGCATCTCGTGGTGTAATCGCTGCATTGCAGTCTCCTCACATCACCCTCACCGTCCTAATGTAAGATGGATAAGAGGAGAAACAACACATGGAATTCTCTGCCTAGAGTCAGTATTAAGTTTAAGTTTAAGTAGGCCCCAGATCTGACACACTGCACCTTTAAGTAACCCTCAGATGACATTGCGTGTTCAGCCTTTAGATAATGAACAGAGCTGAACATACATGTCTGCTTGTTTTTTTAATTATTATATTATACCTGGATATCAAAGTCACGTCTGTGTGTTCGGGATGTGGTTAGCCTAGCTTAGCATAAAGACTGGCTCTGTTCAATAAATGATTCATCCTCTGCAGTCAGATGGCTCCAATCATAAACTCTCACAGACGTGGATTATGTTTATTCCTAGAAGAAAAAAAACCCAACACTCTTCTCTGCACTGCAGATCTAATATTTCTCAGTTTAGCACAAAGCTAACTGTGTGTGTGTGACCCTGTCAGTCTACAAAGACCGCTCTTATCCAGAGTTTATCTGAGGGGAATGGATGTCAGACAGGGAGATTGTGGTTTTATAGTCTGACTCGAGCAAATGAAAGGCCCCATTTACAATTTATAATGTCATTAAACTTTTATTTTAGACTGTGGTACTGCATCTGACAATGTTTGGTATTGTCAGGTCTGACAGGTGATTATTTTTCTAACCTGATGAATCAGAACAAACATGGTGTTCTCACTCAAGCTTTAGTCACTGATGAGCGCTCTGCACGCCAGACTTTGTTAACTTGCTCAAATTTGGTAATTTCTCCTTCGCTTGTGCGAAGTCTAAAAGTAGCTACCAAGTTACGAAGTTTTTATGATCAGGAGACTGCACAGCCTGGTGGATTTCAGGGTAACAAAGGAGACCACTGTTTGTTTGTTTGTTTGTTTGTTTGTTTGTTTGTTTGTTTGTTTCCCACAACGGTCAATGTTGTTTCTTTTTAACCATGACCGCCATCGTTCCATAACCATAACCATAAGCAGTCATTTTAGCTCAACCACGATGTTCCCCGAACTGTAACCAAATCTTAACCACAGTGTTTGTCACATCACACAACTGATTTTTTGTTTTTCTGAAGATATTTCAGGGCGTCTCTATTTCTGCCTTGATGTGTTGATATGATATGATAAGTGATAAACCATGGATTTATGATTTGAAGAGTTTTGGCACAATAAATTCTTCCAGAAGTGTCTTTGACAGAGCTCAGACAAATGCCGTCTCTCCCGCATTCCCGTCATTTAATTTGGAGGACTTGTCCGATCGGTTGATTTGTAGATGTCGGTTGTAGCAGCAGTCACATTTCATTCCTGACTTTCCACTGCATATGGATCTATATTTATATCTATATTATGGATCTACATTTTAAGTGTTACTCTCAGGTTTTCTCAGCCTTGCTGACGTGCCTCTTGGTGTTAAACGTGTGAATGTTATTATTGAATTAACTTGTTTTGCTGAGGTACATGTTAATTACATTGGGGACTTGGCCAAGTGTAGTAACAGTAGTGATTACACACACAGATACTTTGTTTAAAATGAGAGGTTTAAGGCGTGTTTTCTGTCTTTTCTGGTTATTAAGTTAAACAGTGAGCTTTTTTCTTTCCTTTGTGATTTTTTAAGAGTACTCTTTAAGTTCTGTTTATTCCGCTCATCCTTTCCCCCTGTAGTCTGCCTCACTCCTTTTTTTGTATTATTAAATCTGATATTCAGGCAATAAACTTTATTACAGTACATCTGGTTTTATGTTGCTTCCTTTTCCCTAAACAAGCTGGATCCCAACGGAGCTTCTCGAGATTGTTTGGACACAAATTTTTCCCTTTACAACAAAGTTTTTACTACTTTACAAAATGATGACCCTGTAACCGAAAATAATACACGTCCTTTAATCCAGCAGGCGATACCACGAGTCCACAGCAGCTCACAGCTAAACACAGGCAGGAAACCAGACTGCTGCCGTAACAGAGATGCATTTAACTTCCTCCTCGCTGACATGTTTATAATACCTAAAGAGTGTGTGTGTGTGTGTGTGTGTGAGTGTGTGTGTGTGTCACACATACCAGACTCTACAGGTCTGCTGGGAAGTGTGAAACAGACATGAGCCAGAACGACAGACGCCTTGTTTGTTTACAAGAGAAGTGAAGAGATGAGCTGAGAAGAAAAGACAACGTGAACGTGATGTGGGTCGATATATTTTTAGAAAATGAAGATATGAAAAGAAAAGAGCGACGGGGAGGAGTGGAAAGACCGAAGAGATAAAACAGGAAGGTGAAGAGAAAGAAAAGAAGAAAGACTTAAACCATTTTCCACACAAGACACTTCCAAGATTTGCTCATCTAGTCGAGTTTCCTGATGGACAGTGAAGTAAACTGCTGCCAACTGTAGCTGCTGTTAGCTCAGTTTGCTAGCCGGGCTGCCCGGACTGTGAGCTCAGAGCACCGGGGGAGTGTTAGTGTTTGTACCACAGGCGTTTTGGACCACCAGGAAGAAGAAGAAGAAGAAGAAGAAGAAGAGGAAGAGGAGGAGAAATGCTGATGGGGAGCGGAGCCGGTGTCGTGCCAGAACCGGAGCTGGGCAATACGTTTGTTGCTGGAGTTGGTATCATGGATCACATAAGCTGCTGAACTCATTTGGCAAACTATAAATAAAATATCCACTCATAGACGATTTACAGCCAGATCAACTCCAAGAGTCTCGATCAATTAGCTGATGTTATTAGCTATGAAGCTAATGTTAACCAGCTAAAACCACAAAAAGCTTTGTCTTTGGATTTCATGTTGAAGTCGTTTCTTGACATTAGCGGACTCCATTTCTCAGCTAACATTAGCTAGAGTTGCACACTGTCTGTCCATAATCAGCCTCAGCAGCCTCTATGGACATAATGGCAGAGGAGCAGAGAGCGAAGAGGATGCTAAGCTTTTAGTGGTTGGTGAGAGCTTGGTGAAATAAAAGGCTGAAAGACAGACGCCGAGCTGGGCTGACTGCTGTTGGACTAGTCAGTAATATTAGCTGGCTGCTATGTCTGCTGTTGGTGACCTTGTTGATGTTTGGCCTTTTGACTCGCTGGTTTTTCATCATCAGTAATGTAATCGTGTACAGCTGCCCGTATTTATCACAGTGGGATTACACTCAATACAGATTTCTACACAGTGTTGCTTTCAGAAATCAATTTACTAAAAGGCTTGAAAGAAAGAAGCTTTGGTTGTAGCTCTTCATGCAATTTTGATTTTGTTTGTCCAGACATCGCTCACTGACTTTTGGCCTCAATTTCAGCCCCAACTTCACTCCAGCAGTAAAATGTCAGTAATGAGTAAACACAAGAGAAGCATCCACCCGTTCAACCTCTGATATCAGAGGCCACTCAAAGGACAGATGCAGACGAGAGTTTCTTTAAACCAGGCTGAGAGATATTTGAAATTCAAGGTGTGAAAGCAGTTCTCAAGTAAGCTCCGAGAGGATTGGGCGTTTATTTACTGATTGATTGATTTTATGAAGAGAAAAAAGGTACGAGGTGGTGAAGCAGAGTGCAGAGAGTCATGACGAGGTGAAACCGCTCCGATCTCTGGTTTAGATTCAAGTTTTTTTAATGTGACTTAAAGGTCCAGTGCATCAGATTTGGGGGGCTCTATTTACAGAATATAATCTTCATAACTCTGTTTACAGTGTTTCATCACCTGGAAATAAGAATCAAACTAGCTACACTCGTCATAAAATTCTCTTTTCTCTGCTGAACAAAACATAAAATAATAAACTACAGAGAAAACTTTAAGTAGTAACAAAACAAGTCAAGTTTACCGACCGTGTCATCTTGAAACAAACTAAAAATACCCAAACAAACTTGAATCTTTGCAGCTTCGTTGCCGTGATCCAGATGGGAACACAACCCCGCGGAGGAGCTCCTTTTTTTACTGGAAGCTCTGCTATTAAATCCTGCTGTCAGCCACTGACACAGAATCTGGCGAGACTCTATCACTTCCCTTTCTGCAGACTGCACACAAACACACACAAACCCACAACTTTCCCAGAGGTGCAACACAATGAAATAGTGTGATTATGTTGAATCCCTGTCAGTGGTTTGGTCCAACCCAATAATCTTCCCATTCTGGCAGCAGTTCCTGACTCTGTGCCACAGATCCACTCAGAGCGCAGCCAGAAGAATATCAATAACTGGAGGGATTCGACAGGCATCTGCCCACAGCTCGGAGACTCATTCTCTGAGACATGCCATGCAAATGAGGTCAGTGCAGGTATGAAGTCCACCGAGGCCTGAATTCTGCTCAGGATAACGGAGAGGCATGATCATCTTTTATCTGAAGGTTTGACGCTATTTAAATAGTTTGAAGACGACCTGCAGCATCTGGAGACAAACATCAAACACAACAGCAGACATAGCAGCCAGCTAATATTACTGACTAGTCCAACAGCAGTCAGCCCAGCTCGGCGTCTGTCTTTCAGCCTTTTATTTCACCAAGCTCTCACCAACCACTAAAAGTCAGTCCCAGATTTACTCTTGTCCGGCGGCTTCTTGCTCGCTCACTCTCTCCTTTTCTCTTCTTAGCTTCCTCCGTCAACGTCCTCTTCGCTCTCTTCTCCTCTGCCATTTTGTCCATAGAGGCTGCTGAGCCCGGTTACATTGCCTCACCCGGCTCCGGTTCTGGCACGACACCGGCTCCGCTCCCCGTCAGCATTCCCCCACGCCCCGGGCCTGTAAACCTCCTCTTCCTGGCGCTAACATTAGCTAACAGCAGCTACAGTCTGCAGCAGTTTACTGTCCATGTTATTTTATGATGACATAATGTTGCATTAAAGTAATTTAATTTTATTTATCATTAATTTGTCACATCAAAATAAAAGCACAGCAGCTGTTACAGCGTTTACATTACAGACAGCTCTTCTTGGATCATTAAGGTGAATCACGCTACACGTGACCTCTGACGTGAGCTCGCCGTGATATTTTACTTTTTATTTACAGCTCGAGTCGCTCACACTGAAGTCAGCGTTACATAACTTCAGATGTGACCTGCATCTTCGCCTCGCTGACTCGCCGCCATCGACTTTTCACTTCACTTTTAGCTCTGAACTCACTGACACCGAACGCTCACACACTCCCACCACCTGGCTAAAACACACACACAGAAACACACACAGAGCGATGCATTTGAAACATCTTCTCCTGGAAACTGATGCACATGTACAGTATTTCTGACACATGCCCACGGACTGACGCACTGAAATGTTACAAGGAATCACGGCATAAACCAGCCCGATAGTTTAACACGCCAACGTGCTAAAGTCTACATGAAGTCAAACTTGATGTTTGTTTCTGTCCTCATCTGTCCTCCAGCGCCTGTCCAACGCTGACACAAAGTGTTTTCAGTATTTTCAGGTATTCTTCCTGGTATTTAGCGGTGAGGGTGTAACGAACACTCGTTATTGGCTACTGTAAACAGAACTCAACTTCCTGTTTCATGGAGGCTTTACGGATAATTCTGGGTTGATTTTATCAACAGATTTTGTTGCTCTGTTTGTCGGGCGTGGAAACAGACAAAGGTTTGTTATATTGACATATAATTATGTAAGTCGCCCTTTAGTGCAGCAGCAGATGAATGTGGTTCAGTGTGGCAGCTGTATAAAACTGAGAGAAGCTTGTCACCTTGAAAGAATAAAAGTTTTCACAGAGTCCATGTGATCGAGTTAACGAGCCGAGTTAAAGTGAACATCGTCGTTCTGCAGAAGACGTGACCCGAGTTCAACCTTTATCCTCGGCAGCATGTAGAAACCGCCTCAAACAGACATTATGAGTCACTTAAACGCATTTTTTCTACGCTTCACTGTACATCGCATTCTCCTGAAGGTCGAGTTCAAACGCAGCAGCAAAGGCGAGGACGTCTTTATCTGTCGAGACGGTAAGTGCACAGAGTTGCTGTGTCCTCAACCGCTCGGCTTGTTTTCTTTGTTACTTTTCATCTTACGTTATGCTAATGTTTGAGCTCTGTGTTTACCCTAATCATCCTCAGTTGGTATTCAGACAAATCTCAGATATCAGGGGAATAAATGAATCAAACTAAAAATACAAAAGAGACAAACAAAGGCTGCTGCGTCCTGGATTCAGTGTCCTCATCTCCCCTCATCACCATAACTGTTGTTACAAAACAGTACAGCAGGCCATTTTCTCCTCTTTGTATCCGTCTCATTCACTGTCTGCGCCTCCATTTCTCCCAGAGTTCATTGCTCTGCGGGGAGCTACAGGTGTCCGCCCGATGCCCTCCGTATCGCACCATGTGAGTGTCTGTGCTGAGCGATGAAACATGGCCACATGGAGGGATTTCTCCCTCTGATGTTTTTTTTTCATGCCGCGTCCTCCTCCACCCTCCTTCCCCCGACACACACCACCTCCACTAAATCACTCATTCAGTGTCTCCCAGCGGGGGAGATGGGAGAGATCCTCGCTCGCAGTGGGAGGACGGGGGAGAGAGGGGGTTTCTCTGAAAAGATGCAGAGAAGAAGAGAGGTGACATGGGAAAACACAGAGGAATTATTTCTATAGACAACTGAAGAGGAAGTGGATTCAGACATAATCCTGCCAACAGCACGTAGTGTGCTTCACCCAGTTTGTCCTGATAGAGATGGTACATTCAAAATATAACGTTGGCCTCAAATAATGTGACATGACATGTCGAGTTTCACTTCCAGAAGAAGAAAGAGCCACACTGATAATCAGGGTGACATTTCTTCAAAGTAACTTATTGAGAAAAGTAACTTGTTGGAGTGTTTGTAATGTTGGATATATTGTCCAGAGGGTGCGGCGCTGAAACATGTTGCAGCCGTGCCCGGTGAAATTTAAGGTTTACAGTGAATTGTGCGGGCGCATATTGGACACCTCCCACCTCTAAAAAAAACAATAAAACAGCTTGTATATACTACAGTACATCATGTTTCACCATGCAACCAGTTGACTACGCCAATACTTGATGCAGTACTCTGTAACGTCTTGCTGACACTGACAACACTAGTACGAAGCTCCTTTAACAGGAGCAGACTGCCAATCCGTTATGTCACTCGTTACTAAAGTGATCTAACGTGTTGCTTCATAGAACGTTACCCCGACACTGCAGACCAAAGGACTGAGAAATACTGGATTTCACTTTAATTCAGCAGAAATTAAAAAGCATTTGTCTGTAAATGGGTGATTTGCTCGTGCCAATGGTCAAATAATTAACCATTTACAGAAAATTTGCTCTATTGAGGGAGTAATTCAAAGAATCGGAGCACCAACGACGTTTTAAAATATTCCTTTAAAATTAAAAATGCATGTAACTCGCCGATGAACAGAACAGAGGGACATGAACAGCAGCGTTTGTGTCCACCTGCAGGGCGTAACGCTTCGTCTTCATCACGACACAAAAGTCCAGTCACGAGCGGCGTCTCTTCTTCATTGTCTCGACTCGGCGGAGGTCGTCTTTCACTTCCGATCTCATTCAGCCGACAGCGGCGACGAGACAGCGAGCCCACAATGCTTTTACATCTGCTCGATTCTTCCTCAACAGTCTCTTCATTTGTCCTCTGGCGTGTCGCCGACAAAACAAAGGCACTTCTGTTTTGTGCTCGTGTGTCTGGATGTGGATCGGCCTCCATGATTATATCATTGTAACACCCAAACCACACACCGTAAATTGCACGCCGCGTAAAAAACTTCATTACGGCCTTTCCAAGTCGTTGCGCGGTTTTTACTGTTAATTAAAATTCCATTTACGGGAGTCGGGTAGAGAGAAAAAAGCTGCTGTTTCAGCAGTCTGGGACGTATAATGGATGCTTTATGAATTGTCAGTGAAATTAAAAAAAAGGGTTTAAAGACAGTTGGGATAGAGACGGCAGCCATTGTGAAATTTAAACAAGTCTTGGCTGCTGCTCCAGCGTGCGGTTTGTGAGGCGGTCTGCTTCATATAGTTCTGGCAAACAACTCACAGTCCCATATTTCACACTAAAGGCAAAGACCTCGGCCTCCCTCATGCATTAACGGCACATTAAGGCCGGATCAAATGGAGGCTTGTGAGAACTCTTCAGTCACGAGGGGCCGGGCAGAAATCAATGCTCAGGGGAATCGATTAAAAAAGGCCATCAGGTGCTTGGTCGCCTCCTGTGCCAGCTTTTACGAGGCCTGCGAGGCCGGGCAGAGCGCTGTGACGGCTCTCTCTCCCATTCATGAAAGCCTAACATGAACGTCTCATTCGTGGATTACACACATGTGAGCCGGGGGTCATCTCGCATGGTCAGGTTTACCGCTGTCCTCCTCTCTTTGTCTGCAGCCTCGCTCTCCGGCCATGAAGCCTCATGTGTTTCCAGTTAAGATACATGCTGCTGGTCTGAATGTGTGATTGTGCTGCAGCTGAATAATTAGTCTGAGGTGACAGAAAAGTAATACAGTAGATCCCAGCAGCAGCAACACGCAGTCATAAAGATGTGGTTTTGGGTTGTGCTTTAGTGCCAAGCCTACGTCTTTAACCCTTAATTCACCAGTGATACTGTCTGCACTGTAGCGTGAGGTGGAAGCATTGTTCAGACGGTCTGTCCTGATTATCTAAATGACTTCTTTTAAAATAAAACTGAACATTTTGCTCTTTTCAAACAACTACAGGAAGCATGGCAGGTCAATGTTGAACCAGGAACGCATTGATCGAAATACAATCTTGGAGCCTAAACACTGTCGTCAAATATGATTAGCTAGTGTTGCCATATACCACAGGTCACTAACAGGCGGATCACGGTCCAGGTCCGGACCCATTCTCTGTCCTGCCCAGACCCAGAGCTGGAAACGACATATCATTAAGTTTTATTCAGTTTTGTAATTTTATTCAGGCATCTCTTTTTTCTGACGTGTTTCTACATCGCTACTCAGCTAAAGGGACATCCTGCCTGTCTCTGATTGGCCGGTACTCGTTGCCTTCGTGGGTTTGAGTTGGTTGGGTTCAGAAGTAAAACTACTCACAGCGAAGAAGCTCCAAGTCTTAAAAACCACGCATCATTTTAATGTTGGAACTGATCACGCTAGTTATTCTACCCAGTTCATCTACGGTTTGGTTTGGTCGATCACAACCACACGAGGTTATTATATTTATATAATTTTAGTGATAGTCCACGGGACTCCAAGCAAACGTCCCCATCAGGATGGATGTTTTGGTGAATGGATGGATTGGTTTCCAGGTGGAGGTGGACGTCCTGTGGCTGTGATAGCAGATCGCTACATCATTTCCTGACTGTATGTTTTGTTTGTAACTCGTGACGAATCATAAAAGCCGTTAGCAGACAGGTAGCATCACTTCACTTTTATCGTGTCAAAGTAAAACTACACTAGTTACACTGTTAAAGTCACACTTTCATTGGTTCAGTTCTCTCCTGCAAAACTGCAGCAGCAGGTAAAAAGTGCCGAAACAGTGACAGCTCCATTATCACTGTGCAGCTTCTGATGCTCTGCAATTTACTTCTGCACGTCGAATGTTTTCATAATATTATACGAGGCAGTTTACATCCCTGAAACCGATGAAACAATAAAGTAGGTCACCAAACTTATTCTTTTATCGCAGCGTATAATTAGAAAGGATGACTGTGGCACACACAGATGACATTACAATAGTTTTTAAATTGCAAACAGCAATTATGTGCTGAGTGAGTGTTGGAGCAGAGCCAGGCTGGAGAGACAGACGGCTTCAAAACATCCAGGAAGGACACGAAGGATACGAACGACGGCATCGAAGAGGCCGCAGAACAAACACGCTGACAGAACAGTACCTTGGCTCGACTCTTTGACACACATATCAGGTTAAACATGTGGCATCCTGGATCGACATCCTGTCGGACAGCTTTGACGTGTGTCGGCAGGGAAATGAAGAGCTGTGTGTTTAAACTGATCACATGTAAAGCAGTGATACTGAACCTGAAGCTGTCAGGTGGCTTGCTGACCACTTTCTAAAATAAACTGGGTCACACTGGGAGCTCCTGTTTGTGCATTTAGACCAATCAGGATCAGGAACGTCTCGGCTGAGGCTGAGTGTCAGTCTGCAGTCTGTGAAAACACCTGAGCTGTGACGAGTGAGCGAGGACGACAAATGTCTTAAACCGCTGTGTGCAGGTTGCTAATATCAACAGTCAAAACCAAGCTGCAACCTCCCTGTGCCAACAAACTGCAGTTCCTCTTGTCGTCCACTTGAGGCTGGCTCCAGAAGTGAGTCAGTCTCCATAAGTCCCCATGTTCAAATGTCCAACTTCACAGCAGAAATAAACATGTTTACAGCCTGGTACAAAAAACAGTTTTGGTCTCTATAGCTAATTTATATGTCACAGAGACTACGTCCAGGTTTTAGACAGTCTGTGGGGACGTCACGGAGACTATGTCCAGGTTTTAGACAGTCTGTGGGGGACGTCACAGAGACTACGTCCAGGTTTTAGACAGTCTGCGGGGACGTCACGGAGACTATGTCCAGGTTTTAGACAGTCTGTGGGGACGTCACGGAGACTACGTCCAGGTTTTAGACAGTCTGCGGGGACGTCACGGAGACTACGTCCAGGTTTTAGACAGTCTGCGGGGACGTCACAGAGACTACGTCCAGGTTTTAGACAGTCTGTGGGGTCGTCACAGAGACTACGTCCAGGTTTTAGACAGTCTGTGGGGTCGTCATGGAGACTACGTCCAGGTTTTAGACAGTCTGCGGGGACGTCACAGAGACTACGTCCAGGTTTTAGAGAGTCTGCGGGGACGTCACAGAGACTACGTCCAGGTTTTAGACAGTCTGCGGGGACGTCACGGAGACTACGTCGAGGTTTTAGACAGTCTGCGGGGACGTCACGGAGACTACGTCCAGGTTTTAGACAGTCTGCGGGGACGTCACGGAGACTATGTCCAGGTTTTAGACAGTCTGTGGGGACGTCACGGAGACTACGTCCAGGTTTTAGACAGTCTGCGGGGACGTCACGGAGACTACGTCCAGGTTTTAGACAGTCTGTGGGGACATCACGGAGACTATGTCCAGGTTTTAGACAGTCTGCGGGGACGTCACGGAGACTATGTCCAGGTTTTAGACAGTCTGCGGGGACATCACGGAGACTATGTCCAGGTTTTAGACAGTCTGTGGGGACATCACGGAGACTATGTCCAGGTTTTAGACAGTCTGTGGGGACGTCACGGAGACTACGTCCAGGTTTTAGACAGTCTGCGGGGACGTCACGGAGACTACGTCCAGGTTTTAGACAGTCTGTGGGGACGTCACGGAGACTACGTCCAGGTTTTAGACAGTCTGTGGGGACGTCACGGAGACTACGTCCAGGTTTTAGTCTTGTGTGTCTGTGAATGTTCAAATCTGACACAATGTTACTTTAAATGTTGAAATCATGACTTCGAGCTTGTGACACATTTTTCCTGAAACAAATGTTCCACCCATCCACTGAACCGTCTTCCCTGAGACTGACTGTCATATTTCCAGGACAGGAAAATTACATAATCCGTGCAGGAATTATACAATTCATCCAAATTGTATTTGACAGCTTAAATTAGGAGTATATATGGAGCTGGAAACAAACAGCTTTACGTCACATATAATCACTTGTTAACTTTCCACATGTTATTGTGACAGTGAATGAGGTACAGTTCACATTCAGGTCAGTGCTGACACAAACACACACAGACAAGTGTGTGTGTCAATCATCACTTTTTGTAGCTGCCAGTGTGGAAACCTCTAAATATTTTATTCTGTTTCCATCAGAGCTTTAAAAAAAACAGCCTCACCAGGGAGCTCCACCCGCGGGAGGAGAGCGAGCGAGCAGGAGTCTGATTAGAGCCGCACACCTTTCACACCCCACAGGAGGCGTCCTTACAACTGCCAGACTACAAGCCTGGGTCCTCTCACATGATGTTCCAACAACCCCACAGTCACCCTCATTATCCAGGAGCCCTGACACACACTAACACACACCGACAGACAAAAAGAGCGTGGCTGCAGCCGCCGTGTGTCACGCTGAAACATCTGAAATGCGAGTGACTCGTCACAGAGCGTTTATCTATGAATCTGTCAGACGCGTGCTGCAGAGGGACGGGTTGAACGGCGGGTCAGAGCGTCTAGAGTTTCTCACGGCATCCTGATCACCCTGTCTGAGAAGAAGAAGAAGAAGAAGAAGAAGAAGAAGAAGAAGAAGAAGGGGTTTGTTGTAGCGTGGGGGGAGTAAAAGCAGTGACAGCTGTCTGCTGCAGCGCCCGCAGGCCTCAGCCGGGTCTGTGAATGGTTTCTTATCAAAAAGAGTGGAAGCCCTTCACGTCTCCGTCCCTCCACCCCGGCTCTGGCTCCAGCTCCAGCCGCTGCATCGCTCCGGTTTTTAATTATCTCCTGTGAGAGCGGAGCAGCCGTGCAGCCGGCTCATTAGGTCTGTCAGCCGGGACGAACGGTAACCCGCGGTAACCTCGCCATCATCTCCTCTCCTGTGCCACCGGCTTCTCACTCAACTCTGCTTCTTCTTTTCCCCTCTCCACCTCCATCTCTGTCACATGCATCCACCCTGCTGCTCCATCCAACCTCACCCTTCTTTCAAGTCTCAATATTATGTGCATATTCTACTCTGCACTGCAATAATCATCTTATCAAGAGAAGTTTGTACAATATTTGTCTAAAATGTCCTTGAAAGGGGCGATATGTAAGATTGGGCCTGTGGGAACGTCACGGAGACTACGTCTAGATGCACATATTTATACATGTAGTGTTACGTATTTTTGAGGTAATTTCAAGGTTTATTAAGTGAAAGTAACTGTAAACATACTGTAAGTGTGTCATCACATTTACTTTCTGGAGCATGTGTCACTTTATTTCTTATTTCAACTTGTTTCTGACAGAAAGAAAGAAAGTTTCCAAAGTTAAAGTGTCATTTTAGTGCAACAATCCACATTTTTCTGTCTTGTTTTCATCTTTTCTTTCTTTATTCTGCAAGTAAAACATTTTATTTATGTTCATCTTCAAGTTTCTAGTGTTGGGAAATGTAATTTCGTCTTCCTTTGCCTGCCTTTTGGCTGGTTTTTTTTGTGCTGTTTTCATGCATAATTTTCCTCCAGGGATCAGTACAAATCTGTTGTCACACTTCAAGTCACTGAAGATGTTTTTGTCTAAAAAACTTTGTTACTTTGTCTCAATTTGTGTCTAAAAATGAGACTTTTAAGTCTTTTAGATGGAAGCAAAAAAAACTTTTGTAGTGCGCTGTCTCGTTCTACTTCCTACCATTATTTAATCCCTCTCTCTCTCTCTCTCTCTCTCTCTCTCTCTCTCTCTCCTCATCCCTGCTCTCTAATCTCCTCCATCTTCTTGTAAAAATTGGTTATTTTGAGGATTTGACAAACGTACGAGTCAAACTCCGGTCACTAGTTCCCGAGCAGCGAGGGGCCTCGGAGTGCTGCGAGAGCGAAACCGATCTGCTGCGTTTCATTTCATCTTCCACACACAGAGAAAATTCTGACACCCGGCAAGAGAGAGAAAAAAAACATGTTTCTTGGAGGATGCTGTGAACACGGGTTCATATCGAGGTCGGCGAGATAACGAGAGCAGAGAGAGAGAGGCAGGAACTTGTTGACAACGAGCTCTCTCTCTCTACCTCCTCCTTACTCCTGATCCTCTCCGCTCTGAAGTCTGAATGAAGTCCATCGCGGAGAGCCAGCAGTAGCAATTACCGGGGAATGATTGCTACCTGTTGTTGACAATGATTCGCCATAAAAAATACAATTTCTCAGGTTATTAAATAGACCTCCCCATCAGAGATGCAGTTTATTGTTAAAGCTGCTGGAGCCAATCAATGCCGAGTGCCTCGAGCTCCCTCTCCATCATTTAATTACTCCTCTGTCAATCAATGGAAAACACATTTTTAGGAAAGACGATCAATATGGAGAGGTGACTTAACTGACGAAAGGGATTGTTACCTGACTGACACACACACACACACACACACACACACACACACAGCTATAATGAAACTGGATGTATTGATTGTGATATAGTTAAATGTGCCTCTGTAGGGCAGAGTTCTTTTGTAATTTGTATTTCTGTTTGCTGTCAGCTGTTTACATGCGTGTCCTCTGATTATCATCGCCGAAGCTACAAGAGCACGAACACACGTTCACAAACTGACACGCAACAAATATCTGTGACGAGGATCAGCGGGAGTAACTCAACTCACAAGTACTCATCACAGTTTCCTCGTCTTTGCGGCAGAATCAGGTTTTCACTCACTGTTTGTCTCTAATAAAATATAAAGAAGATAAAAATCAAATACTACAAGATATAAATATATGTAAATATGTGTGCAATGTGTTTTTAAATGAACAGTTTGTGCAGAAATGTGCAGAAGCTCACAGTCTGCAGAATATTTAAGCGTGTAAGATATTTATAATGTTAAAGTGATTTTCATATTTTTTAATTATTGAAAAGTCAAACATCAGAAATGCTCCTTCAGCCTCTGATTGGGCGCTCACTGTCATAAAATGACAGTTGACAGTCAGTCTTGTCGTGTGGTTGCAGCGAGCATGTCAACAGTTAATCACTGAATATTTCTACACGCTGCGCTAACAGCTACGCTACCTAGAGGACAAAAAACGTGCGTAACGAAGGATCGTTTCCTCCAGAAAGGAAACATTAAAGACGAGCGCCCAGCTGAGGACGGCGAGCTGCAGGGCCAAAAAGTTTGATGTGAGTCCATTAAATATGTCTCCGATCAGTGTGGTAGAGGGCGAAGGATTCAAGGTGCAAGAGTTATGCTATCGAGCAGAAGCTAAACGTCAGGCTAGCTCTGACCACTGACTGCTGTTACAGCGCTCACAACATCATAACTAACCAGTTAGCTACCAGTTAACAGTGTCAGACTAACCCCAAAACCGGGCACGTCTCCGTCACGTCGTGGCTGCGACGCTGTTTTGGTCCGTCCTGCATCGACTTCAAACCGACCGGGAGCGTTTCAGAAGCGTTTCTCCCTCCAGACTTTGTTTACTTGCTCAGATTTGGTCATTTTCCTGGTTCATGTTCTTCTAAATATGCTTCTACATGTAAATATGCTATGTATGTCATTTGTTTCTCTTTTGTCTTGCATGGGGGGTTTTATTTTGAAAATCCACCGGCTTCTCTATGCTGTTTCTGTGTCTGGCTTCCTGTCAGCTCGAGGTGCTCTGTGTGAATCGACGTGGGCTGCTCGCGCCAAGCGTCAAAAATAGAACAGACGCGTATTCAGCGTGAAGCTTCTGGGGCGCTTCTGAACCGGACCGCGGCGGAGCTGGTGGGGTTTGAAACGCTGACTAGAACGGCCGCGTATTGCTCGTGCCACGTTCAACAACTCTCAGATAAAAACAGCTCTACTAACTGATTCAGGTCGATTCAGGCCGTCATTCGATGGCGATCCTGTTACAGGTCAGGTCGCAGGTTGCCGGTCTTAGATTAACGGGTCGGTCCTCGCACTGAGCTTTAGTTAAGCCGAGCTGGTTTCGGACCCGTGTGTTGGTCTCTGAGTGACAGTGATACATTACAGTTACACAGCGGATTAATTAAACTGGCACCTACTGTTCAGACACAAAGAAGAGAGAGATGAAGAGAGGGAAAGGTTAAAAGATAATGAAATGAAATCTCCATGACACACACACACACACACACACACACACACACACACACACACTCTCTGGGGATCATCCGTCATTGGCTGCAGATATGAAGAGGCTGTAATAGTTCTGTGACCATCATGAAAGGTGTAGAGTAATTGACCTCTGCTTGCCGATTGATCCGGTGATGACGGATAGGATGGATCACATGACCCCATCCGTGTGTGTGTGTGTGTGTGTGTGTGTGTGTGTGTGTGTGTTAAATGCTGAGGGTAATTTAACTGCAGCTCATTTTGTTTTTACAGCGTGATCAGCTGAAGGACGAGTTAACTGTATCTCTGTTGGTCCGTTACCGTCACGCAGAGGTGTTGCAGCAACGCTACTGTTGCCGTGCCGACCTGAATGCATCGTCTGCAGTCTCTCAGCCTGTATAAACATCCTCCTGTGGTTCATTCAGAATACA
>OX336888.1:4584539-4624774 GCA_946959425.1 Argyrosomus regius
ATCTGCACTGACCTGTGATCAGGTGAATGGTGTCTCTGTCATTCGTACGTCTGTTCTCACACTATGTAACTTTGGGCTCCGGGTCGGGAGAAGTACGTAACGCTTTACGGCACTAAGTCACACACCACCAACTATTTCACTGATTTTGGTCAAACATGGGTTCTCCCTGTGTCTCTCCGGGTACCACATTTCAAAGATGCATGCAGGTCAGTAGGTGACTCTGAATTTTGCTTCTCGCTCAGCTGGGAATCGGCTCTAAACTCCCGCAACCCTGATGGAGATAAGAGGTTATTGATGGAGGGGGAAACTGGATCATATTTTATGGAGAAAATGTTTTCTGGTTTTCCCTCTGATGTCCTCCGGCTGCTCCGCCTCAACTCTCTGTGATTTACAGAGTTTATGATGGACAGTGAAGTAAACTGCTGACAACTGTAGCTGCTGTTAGCTCATGTTAGCTCAGTTTGTTAGCTGCTGCTAGCTAACAACAGCTAACAAACTGAGCTCAAACTAACTTAACAGTAAACCTGCAGCGTCTGCGTAACTTTGAAATGAGTTCTTGCTGTCAGGCAGGTCAAACCTGGGAGGCTGATTTTCAGTACTGGCAGGTATTTACTGGAAACCTTGAATGCACCCAAGGACAGCAGATGGACCATCAACAACAGAAAGGTTTTCACAGCAGGGTGAACTACACAAGTAGTTCAGTTTGCACATGACTTCCATATGAAAACACGTCGAGCTGCCTCATGAAGTTACATAAATAATTGGTAAACAGTTTCTACCCTTAAAATACTGATGCTTTGAGTCGAGGCCACGCTGTGTGTGTATGTGGGCCATAGTATTAAATAATAAAACTGACTTCTTTTTTTTTTTTTCTGCTTGGTGCTTTCAGTGGAAAAAATTCAAAAGAAGTGGAATACAAGGACGGCATATCTCACATCACAGACTGGCTGACCGCAGAGCAAACAAACACTTGTGAACTCACAGATGGAGTTCAGCCCATCAACGGTGCACAGTCTCCACAGCTGAGCACCTAGGAGAACAACACCTACACACACACACACACACACACACACACACACACACACACACACACACACACACACACACACACACACACACACACACACGTATCGACGAGCACGACCTCAATCTTACTGCCTCCACACTGGCACTGCAGAGATTCAGCCTCCTCCCACATGCCCTCAATCTACAGATTAACTGTGTTAAGTGTGTGTGAGAACATTTTGATCATTCTTCAGAGCAGAGCTTTTTTTTAAAAAAAAAATTATTTCTCATGACAAAAAATTTGATGTTTGAAGTGAAGAAAACATTTTCTCTTATGTAAAACTGTGGTGAGCTCTAATAAATGACAGGAACCAAAGCTGCAAACACCGGACCAGAACCCAGAACCCTCAGGGGCACCAACTGTAGACAGGCCCCATGAAACCATACATGATGCGTATAACGGCCAGAATCAATATTTTTATAATAATGTCACTGTGGAGATCATGTGACAGTAGTTTCCATCCAAACGTGTTGCAAAATTTAACAGAATTTTGTGCAATTTGTCAAAACAATCTGTGAATGAACGCTTTATCATTGTGTGAATATCACAAAACGAGCAGTAGGTGGCGCCAAAACCAGAAGAAGACGGCGCAGCCAATAGGCAACCTCCATGCCTGGGAAATGAAACCAACGCTAAAACTGTAAGTCCTCTTGTCGTCCACTTGAGGCTGGCTCCAGAAGTGAGTCAGTGTCCATAAGTCCCCATGTTCAAATGTCCAACTTCACAGCAGAAATAAACATGTTTACAGCCTGGTACAAAAAACAGTTTTGGTCTCTATAGCTAATTTCCCCGTTCATGACAACTGTACTGAGGGTGAATTTATATACAACTCACCTGTTCACATTATATTAAGGCTTAAAGTCACATATGTAACATTATGTAATTTAAACTGACTTTTGGGACACAAACCCTGAAAGTGTGTGTTTGTTTGACCCATCCATCACCTGAAGCAGATGGGTTACTCTGGGGTCGACGTGAGCCCAGTGTGTTGCTAAAAGGTACCATAGCGTCTGTATTACATGCAGAGGGGCGCCGTGAAGTAGCGTTGGTATTTGTTTCAACCTCCAGAGAATCAGCTTTGTCCACCAGTGTAGTAAACATTTCAAAGGTGATGGGTAGCTCCACCAGTCAGAGACACTTCATGAGATTTCTTAAAACAAAGTTGATATCATACAGAGCATCGTTTCACCATGTCATAACTCGTGGTGAGTCTACTTTGGATGGTTACGACATTTTGGCCAACAATCAAAAACCCTCGATTCAGAGATTTTCACTTCCTCTCTGTTGAGCGTTATAGATGGCGACAGATTTGACAAAGCGTCTGTACTGGACGGCGAGCAGAGGGAGCTGAAATTGCCAGCTAGTTCTCTGTGGTGGCAGCAGTTGTTTAGCCCAAAGCTTTGATGGAGGGTTGGTGCTCTGTGGGCTGCAGCTGAAAGAGGAAAAAACTGTTTCACGTCTCATTTAGTCCAAACATCTCCTCTAACCTCCGAGTGAACTGTAATGTTGGAGTTATCATCAAAGAGGGACAGTCCAATGGGCTGAGGGTCCGGTTTGGCTCGCAGTATGTACGGGATGAGTATTTCCATGCCAGTCCAATCCCACGATGCTCTCTTACAGAGCCAACCCAAAGTGAGCGAAACCACTTCGAGAATCAATACTGAGGTTGGATTCAGAAAAGTTTGGGCCTTATAGAGTGTTTTAGCTCACGCCGAGGAGTTTGTAAGACAAAGAGGCAGACGAAGAACAAAGGCAGCAGATTGTATAGACTGTAGACGTGAACGTATGGAGCTTAAAGGGCGAATTCAAGGACTGCGAGAACAACAGGAAGAGACGGAGAGAGAAATGTGTTTCAGGAGAGCGAGCTTCGGCTGCCAGAGAGTCAGCGAGATCTCCTGTTGATCAAAGCCCGTCTCTTCTCCTGCTATCTCCCTCCATCTCTCCTCTCAACTTCCCCCTCACATCTTTTTTGACAGTATTACCAAATCCCCACGAGTGCCAGTTGGAGAAGCAAATCAAATATTCTGTATAATCTGCTGATGGCAAGAGTGAGAAAACTTCTCATGAGCTGACATCCAATCACACATTTCTGACATCCCGGAATATGTATCTTCATAGCCATTAAATACAGCCAGTGTGTACAGTACGCAGGTATAAAGGTAGAAATATACAGTATATATACTGGAAATCTCTCAAAGCACATGATGTAATGGTGAATCTGGGAGAGAAGATTTGTCTGGCTTTGTACAAAAAGAGAAACTCATCTGATGCTCATTGCAACACTGAAAAGATTTCAACATCCTCAAAGAGATGATTTATGGAGCAGCATGCGGTGTTAATGTCGTCAACGAGAGCTACACCGATGGAAACTATGATGTCATGGATGACAAGTTAAACCATCAACAGATATAAACTCAACAACTGCATGAAAACAAGCTGACAAATGAACTCATTCCAATGACCTACATGGATCTGCTGCATTAATAATCCAGCTCAGCTCAACACGACTTTACACTTTCAAACTGCACCGATCCTTCTCATTAACTTCAGCGAGGAACACAGTGTGAAGAGTGAATGGACGAGGAGGAGGAGGAGGATGAACCCAAACGTCAACGTTGAGTATTTTAACTTGCGAGCATAAGCAGAAAATATCTCACAACTTAACTTAACTTCTCGTATCTTTTTCTAAACCCCAACCAAGCAGCTTTTATTCTCACGTTACATGTTCAGGTCACCTGACTCTTATCTGAACATCAAAAACTCAAAATGTTAAATGATGTATGAAAATCTCCTCAGAGTGTGGTATGAAGGACTGGTGTATCACCTGCACACACTTTGAAAGTGTTAAGTTGTTTTATTTGTACACAGATTGAATAATCAGCATCTTTCTTTTCTGTTAACGTCTCCTGCTAACAATAATGCTATCTATATACTAAACGTATTTACTATCCCACTGAAAATTAGACAAGTAGCATCAACAGACCAGCAGAGACAAACCATGAGAACATGCAGGCCAGCACAGCAGCATTTACAGAAAGAAAAGCTAACGTTAACGTAGCATTATGACTTTAAAGGACTTGTAGGATTTGCTTTATTTCAATTAAAAACTTGGAGCAGAAAATTCAAACATACATTTCCTGTTTTTCGATGTTGTGACTGTGCAAGACTAAAACTAAACCTCAAACCAGGAGTCCAAATGAACACGAGCAGCATGATGCAGGGAAACATGAACCAGCGCGCCGTAGCCTCAGGTCAAACAGCATAAACACACACTCAGCTCCCCGTCCACCTTGAAATACAAACAGCAGATCTAAAACATGCACTGTGCAGACTGTAACACTGAGCACACACACATTTTCCACGCATGATCAATTCATGATCTACAGTATGAAACGAGGCCACCCGGAGAATCTCATCTGCATACAGACGGCAGCTAATACGGCGTTTTCTTTTAAAGCACCGAGGCTTTCTCCTGAGAGCTGTGGCCTCCTTTAGATGAAGCGTCACCAACGAGCTTCACTCACTGACAGCAAACCTCTACATGCCTCCACCTTAATTATTCTCTTTACTCAGGGAAAGATGGGCATTTCTTTGCCGTGAGCACTTTGGGAAAAGCACCTGAAGGAAAACAATAACGTGTCATCTCTGACTTTAATTAAGTTCATGCAGTTCTTCTACAACTCTGTTTATCAGGAGCAAGTCTCAAAGGAGACGAACATAAGATAAATGAAGAAGAACATACAGACTTGTATGATGCCTGCCTCACCTTTCTGTGTTCGTCTCCTTCTCAGTCCTGTTTAAGGTGATTTGTTTCCCAGTTAATCGGTCACTGTTGACACAGTGAAGCAGAAAACAGGTGACTGTGTGGAGAAAAGTTTGAGGACTACTTCCTGGCTTGTCAGGTGTTTGTGGTTTCCCTCCAATCAGTGGAGAGACAAAGAGTTTATTTGGTGTTAGTCACCTCCTGTCCACCAGGGGGCGACCACACAACCTGGTGCAGTGATACAGATGTTTCTGCTGATGTGACTCAAAGAACAAAAGAAGAAGAAGAGTCGTATAAACCAGGATGACACCATTAACAGATCAGAGGCCTTGGTGAACAGATTTCAGAGCTCCAGAGGTTGGAGGGCTGCCATACTGGCCACAGGCCGGTGTGTGTGTTGGGGGGATGGTAAGCAGATTCGGGGACAGAGCACAGAGGTGAAGGTGGTCGGGTTCTGTCGGGGGCGAAGAGGCATAAAGAGGTTTATCGGTGAGGGGGAGGATTTTCTATGAGATGTGGGACTTGACCGGGAGCCATTGGAGGTGGATGAGGGTGGAGGGTGGAGGCTAGATGTGCCAGGGTTCCCACCCTCGCCAAGCCCTGGCAGCTTTCTGCTCATGCTGGAGCCCGTCCAGGACGGGATGTGATGAAAGCATGGATGAGAGGCTGGGAGTGATGGCAGGAGTCTGGAGATGTTTTTGAGGCGGTGGAAAACAGATTTGGTGATGGACTTGATGTGAGACCAGAATGGGCAGATGGAGCAGCCATCCACGTGAGGAGATCTCCAACCAATCCAGAGGAGAGTCTGCAGAGCCTCCAGAAGCAACAGAAACATTTATAGAGCTCACAAAAAGCTCGATCAACAGAGAAATGCTCACAGCTCACCTTCACCTTAAACCAGCAGTCAGGACTTCTGTCAGGTTGTGATTTCACAACTATGCAGTCACCGCCCCCAGCCACGCCCCACCTGGACCAACCCTCCAGGCAGCCACGTCACGGAGACTACGTCCAGGTTTTAGACAGTCTGTGGGGACGTCACGGAGACTATGTCCAGGTTTTAGACAGTCTTTTTTTTTTTGGGGGGGGGGGAAAAAAAATTTATGGTTTTTAAAATTGGGGGGACGCCAAGGAGACTACGTCCAGGTTTTAGACGTCTGGGGGGACGCCACGGAGACTACGTCCAGGTTTTAGACGGTGTTGGCCTCGGACGTCCAGGTTTTAGCATTTCTTTTTTTTTTTTTGGGAGAAAACTAAATTTTTTTTTTTTTTTTTTTGGGGGGGGGGAAAGGAAGTGTTTTTAGTTTTTTTTTTTAGGGGGGGGGGGGGAGGTCAAGGTTTTTTGTTTTTTTTTTTGGGGGGGGGGGGGGGGGGGACTTGTTTTTTTTTTTTGGGTGTGGGGGGGGGGGGGAGGGTTTTTTTTTTTTTTTTTTTTGGTGGGGGGGGGGGGGGGGGGATAAATTCCGGGTTTTTTGAGTTTTGGGGGGGGACAGGGAGACTACGTCCAGGTTTTAGACAGTCTGCGGGTTGGCCTGGCGTGCATCACTGAGAAAACAGTCAACCAATTAGAAGAGACGCTCATTAATATTAATGAGAGAACACAAAACGAGAGCAGACCTTTAAAGTAGATCAGATATAAGCAGAGACATCTGAACAGGCGTCGAGGTGTCTGGATTCACCTGGTGGATCTACGAGGTTCATTACATGTCCAGAAGTATGTTGACATCTGGACATTACACCCATGACAGCTTAATATGTGACTCCAACACCGTTAATGTGCTGCTCTAACAGCCTCCACAGTCTTTCCACCAGATGTTGAAGCTGCTGCAGGGATTCAGACATGAGAGCATCAGTGATCAGGTCAGGACTCTGTGCAGGCCAGTCAAGCTCCAGACCAAACAGAAGGACGTAGACTGAAAGCCTGCAGTGCATTACGTCAACATGCAAATTTTGGGCCATATTTTATCTGAGGACCTCGACCCACTTCCAGCGCCAGAGATAATTAAATCCACTCCAAAATAAACCCAAACCTCTGCACGCCCTTGAGGAGGCTCCTATTAGTTTTTGTAGCCCACAACTGGAGGAGTAATCTCCAAAAATGGACTAATTAATGATATAAAGCTAACAGAATATTCAAAATAAAGAGCTGAGCGCTGCCCTGTGTGCACAGAAGATTGTAAATGCACTTTTTTTGTAATTATTTCTGAAAAGCATCATCTTTTATAAAGCTCTGTGTGGCCCTTAACCTAATCAAACACTGCCCTCCTATGGTTTAATTGGGTAATCTACATTTTAATGCTCACAACGCCACCAAACCCTCGCTGGTAATTGAATATCTACTTGTTCTCCGGCTCAGTGAGTGACATTGATGAAGCACAGTGGGTGAGGGTTCGTCGCCACAACACTATTACAGTTAGAGAGCGACGGCGAGCGCGGAGGTAATGATCGGACTGCCAGCTCAGCTGCAGCGAGCAGAAAAACAGAGACGAGAGAGAGCTGCAGAGAACAAAGATGCTGATCTGCTGCTCTGATCTCGACGTGTTTGCTTCTCTGTTTATCTCACGAGGCTGATTCAGATCCGGAGCGGGAAACATCAGAGGAGGAAAAAGATGTAGAATTGACAGAAGGAGGAAAAACAAGCAGAGAAACAGAGAAAGTGTTGAGGGAGGACAGAAGTTTGGACGATGGGGGGGCGATTAATAAGATACTTCTAAACTTATTCACTCATTACAGCGTACAGAGCCAGAGGCAGGACTGAGGTCCACACACACTCATTGAATTATTGATCACTGCAGCCCAGCATGGACACACACACACACACACACACACACACACACACACACACACACACACACACACACACACGCTTCACTACATCAAGGCTTTGTTTTTTCCTCAGGACTGTATGTAGAGTGTTTACATGGCTGCTTCAACACGTCTCTGTGAGGACAAAGGGACGTTTAAAGGTTCGGAGTGCTGAATGAGAGATCATTCTTACTTTTACACCCTTTGTTGCACAAAGCCGACGTGACTGTTGCATTGTTGTAAAGTTGCAGAAAATGTTGGACTGCAGTGTCACGAAGGAGTGAGGCTTTTCTTTGAAGCATGCTGAAAGCCTTTAAAGTTCAGTTTGGGTTCAAACATCCTGCTGTGGTAACTATGTTCAGCTGTACTCGAGTATTTGTTCTGATTACATTACTTCTGATCAAAATCTAGCGAGTCGACAACTTTGCTAACAGCCAAACATCAACAAGGCTCACTTTCTTCCTTGTTGCTTCTTGTTGTCAACCATCTCTTGCTCTCTTCGCCATTAGCAATGCTACACTTGCCCAGCTCCTGTTCTGGCATGACACCACTCCGTTCCCTGTCAGCATTCCCCCACACCTGAAAACCTCTTCTTCTTCTTCTTCTTCTTCTTCTTCTTCTTCTCGGTGGTCCTAAACGCCTGTGGTACAAACACTAACACTCCCCCGGTGCTCTGAGCTCACAGTCCGGGCAGCCTGGCTAACAAACTGAGCTAACATGAGCTAACAGCAGCTACAGCTGTCAGCAGTTTATTTCACTGTCCATCAGGAAACTCTGTAAATCACAGAGAGTTGAGGCGGAGCAGCCGGAGGACATCAGAGGGAAAACCAGAAAACATTTTCTCCATAAAATATGATCCAGAGTCATTTCATGAAAAACACATTTCAGTTCCTGTCACTGAGCAGCTGAAGGTCTTTGACTTCTAACAAAGATAAAACATGATTCAGAGACACATTATTCTGCAAAGTTGGATTAAAGTTTACTTTTAATGATACAAATATTACAACATACAGTAAGTTATTTATGTGTTAAATGTGTCCAGTCATTCGACTTCTTTATGACTTAAACTCAAGGTTTTCCAGTTATTCCAGGATGCTTGTTAACCCTGATCTTTGCATCAGTTCGGGTTCTTCACAAATTCTGTTCTGTGAATGTTTGTCTTAAATATGTGTGGAAGCTGCTCGTATATATTTCAGTCTGTTTCTCCCTGCAGACAAACTCCTCGCTGCTCTGATTGAGCTGTCAGACACATCAAACAGCTCGCTGCAACTGCATGATCAGAGAGGAACGAGGGAGGGAGGTTAAAAATGAATGGAGGAAAGACCAAGAGACGAGAGAGAGAGAGAGAGAGGAGACACAAGTTCAAATCAATGAATGGAGGAGGAGGAGGAGGTGGAGGAGGTGGAGGAGGTGGAGGGGTCGGAGTCTGGTGTGAGTCTACAGCACCAACAAGCAAAGAGGGAGTCCGAAAACACACAGTGAGATAAAGAGAATGATAAAGCGGCCTCTGAAAAGCAGAATGAGACGTCTGCACATGAAACAAAGAAAAGTGCAGCAGCAGCAGCCCCTGCAGGCCGGACACAGAACTGCAGCTGAACTCTGTGTGTGTGTGTGTGTGTGTGTGTGTGTGTGTGTGTGTGTGTGTGTGTGTGTGTGTTTATTGACGTTTAAACACATGCATGATGTTTAAAGAAATACATTTAAAAAAGGCCAGAAAATCAATCAGACATGGATCAAATTTAGTGTAACGAGACCTGAGGCCACATGTTGGGACAGAAACCAGAACACGCTGTGAACACGTTACACATGCTGCCCGACCCGAGGCTGAAACCAGATCTAATAATAAAACATTCATTTATCATTAAAGTAATTCGTCACTGCAGCCATAAACAAACACGTTGTTCAGATATTGTTCCTCTCAGGACCTTCAAACTAATTCATGATTCATGACTTCAGTGAGTTTTATTATTCTACACAAACATTATTTAATTTTCCATCATGTCTTTATGCTATCGGAGAAATCAGCCGGTCAGCTGTGCATAAACTCTAAAATGAGCTCACACAGAAGAGGACAGCGGGGTTGGTTGTCACATCTTCCTCCGTAGAGGGCGCTGTTTATGTCTGCAAGAGTCTCTGAGTGAAAACTCACAAAATAAATAAGTTTCTTACATTCTGAGTGTCTGGATCGATGACAGTTTAAAGAATGGACGACGTACTGTATACTATCACCACACCTGAGGCGGGCTGAAGGACGCCTGGCTGCTCAAACAAGCCATCCGTGACGACACCCACCTGTCAATCAAAGCGTCCACGCTCTTAATCCTGCATAACTTTAAGCCTTAATATAATCTGAACAGGTGAGTTGTATATAAATTCACCCTCAGTACAGTTGTCATGAACGGGGAAATTAGCTATAGAGACCAAAACTGTTTTTTGTACCAGGCTGTAAACATGTTTATTTCTGCTGTGAAGGACATTTGAACATGGGGACTTATGGAGACTGACTCACTTCTGGAGCAAGCCTCAAGTGGACGACAAGAGGAACTGCAGTTTTATATACAGCTGAGGTGGAAGTAACTGAATCTTTGAGTACTTGTACTCTATTACTATAATTTTCAAGTGTGACGACCGTGCCCGCTCTCCTCTGTATGCCACACAAACACGTCAGAGCTGTTTAACATGATGAACCACACGTGTGCATTTTTATCATTTATCTCATGAAACATGTTTCAAACTTCACATTAGAGGTGAAACTGATGTTTTCACGTGTAAAATATTCAAACCACACGTGGTCACATGTGACGTTTCACAAATGTGAAAAAATAATGCAGCACAGGCGTGTAAACACAGCGAGGAGAGCAGGAGGCAGATCTGTATTCAGTACAGGTATCCAAGTACTGTGTGTGTGTGTGTGTGTGTGTGTGTGTGTGTGTGTGTGTGTGTGTGTGACTCTCTCTCCCCGGGGTGTTGCGTGGCCGTGCTGTGAGGACGGGATCTTTTATCTTGGCTGACGTCCCAATCAATCAGCCAGACACTGATGGAGACCCAGGGTGCCCACACACTCTCTCTCTCTCTCTCTCTCTCTCTCTCTCTCTCTCTCTCTCTCTCTCTCTCTCTCTCTCTCTCTCACACACACACACACACACACACACACACACACACACACACACACACACACACACACACACACGTGCACCAAGCTCTTAACCCCTTCCAATCAGTCCTTTGTTGAACAGCAGCCTTTTTGTTCACACAGTCAAGGGGAAGGTCTTTGTCAAGTCCTGGTTGTGTGTCTGTGGTCTCACCTTTAACACACACTGACACGCTGACACTCACACTCACACACACACACACACACACACACACACACACACACACACACACACACACACACACACACAGAGCTAAGTGTGTTGCCAGCTCTGCGGGACACTCGTGTCTGATGAGGTGAATCCAGGTAAAATCTATAACGACGTCTCGAGTTAAATCTGCAGGAGGGATGAAGAAAGGTCAGGTCAGGTGAATAAACTGAATCAGTTTGAATCTAAATCATAAAATCAGAATCATAAGTGACAGAGGTGACATCATCTGTGTCGACCTGCAGGATCAAAACAAGGATTTTTAAAAATGGGACAAAATAAGAACAAACACACTGCAGGTCTTTTTAATGCTGGTTTAACTTCATCTTATTTCAACAATAACACGTCTTCACGCTCCTTAAATGGAAACTTTGGTATTTTTCTGCGTCTCAGTGACTGATGAGGACAAAAGGTCCAGCAGAGTGAAGTCTCCTGATGTTTTCACCTCTAACTCTGTGATTTACAGATTTATTTGGATCAAACCGGAGCTGGAGATTGTTGGAACAGTGGAGAGAAAAAACAAAGATGGTTCTAAAAAGTAGAAGTGTTACGATGTTACGATGTAAAATGTTTTTGTCAGTGGAGTCTATGAACAGTTAGAACAGCTGCTGAAAAAACACTTTCAGGACGTTTGTGCAGGATAACGTTACAGTAAGTTTTGTGTCTGCAGCGCTCTCACTCAACACTGGACCGATTTCAAAACTTGTTGTCCTCATTAGTCAAGTAGACATAAAACATAGGAAAAGAAGGACCTGGTTGAAAAATATTCTTATTGTAATTATTGATCATGCATTCATAATCAGCCGACTAGATTACTGTAACTCACCGCTCTCTGGCATCAGTAAAAATCACATCACACATATTCTGCAGTCTGCAGAGCGGATCTAAGATCTATTTAAGAGTTATTTAGTTGAACTTTTAGCACCATGTCCCCTCAGACGCTTCATTCTTGGTCGTCCCACGGTCCAAATATCTCCACAAAGGTGACAGAGTGTTTGCAGGTAGAGCTCCTAAACTGTGGGATGAGATCAGAGCTGCAGACTATAAAGAGCCTTTATCTTCAGCTGACCTCTTTATGTTCTATGTTGTTGTTTATTTGATTGTAAAGCACAGTAACTGTGTTTATATTAATAAAGTTTATTATTATTAGTTTCTCTTTAATAAACAAAGTAAAGGTGATTATTTTCATCAAGGCGACAAAAACTGAATCTACACTGCCTCCATCAGATGTGTGATTATCCTGAACTTTATTTATATTAGAATATAATATTTGATGTTTATTGAATATTGAACACACAGATTAAAAAGGCTTAATGAGAGATAACTTCACAAACAGGGCGGTAAACACGAGGAACTCTTCTGTGCGGTGAGCGATGACGTCGTCTGTCCTCAGGTGACTCCTCGGCGTCTTCGCCTCTTTTTACGTCCTTTTCTTCTCAGATTGATCGATTCGAGCCGAAGCGCTCGCTCTGCTTCCACAACGATCCGTCTCTGTTCCTCCCAACAATGGCAGCTATTTCATGTGCTATTAGTCTCATAGGCGTCGTCATCTCGGGTGCGGCGGGGTAGACGTTACAGTAGCCATACATCAGCCACAACAGGCCTCATTAAGTACCTGGCACCTGCTACCTACAGAGACCAATTAGAACGCTGCGAGTAATGGGAGGTAATCTCTCTCTGCCAGGCGGCGGCCAATCACGAGCCAGATTTAATCACTTCAGTCCGCTCGTTAATGCTGATGAGGAAGTTGAGGTGAAAATAGAAGTTTGTTCTTTGTTCTCCCCCGTGGCTGATAATGAATGGGTGAGTTTGGGTGAGCTGGGGGAGGTTTTGTTTAGAGACGATGGAAATGTTACCGAACTGAGAAAAACGAGTTGTAAACTCACTGCGACGTCACCCATTGGTTGGACATCCATTTTGAAGCCTCGATTTTGGCATTTGGAGCCAGAAGTGACCATATTTGGACATATTTAGATATTCTGATGCGTTTCTAAGCAGGAAAAATGGCGGCAAACGTTCAGCACATTGGGTGACCTGAGTGCTGCTGGACGCTTCGTTTAGCGAGAAATATTATATTGTGATTCATGCCATGTCCTCTGCCCGTCACCTGACTTCATCCTTTCCTGTATGTCCAAGATATTAAGTGCAGAACTCCAGGGAGAAGTTGTATTTTGCCCATCGGAGCAGCGGGCTTTTGTTTTCTGGATAACTCGCTGTCGGACAAATGAGCTTTCGGTCCAGTGAGACATTTTTTGGACTATTAGGGTCAGAACAATGGACAGTCCCCAGCTGTTTGCAGTCTTCATGCTAAGCTAGGCTAACCTGGCTCTGTTCCTGACATGAGATCGTTACCATCGATCTCGTCTCGTCCTCGGACAGAAATCAAAACAACAAACACTAAATGTTGAAAAGCTTTTGCACCATCAACACGTCGACTTTTCAAGAAGCCGAATGAGCCGAGCTGATTGTGTCTGTTTGTTTGTTTTTTCCCCGGTTGGGTTTTAAAGAAGTTCTACAGGCCGGACTGAACTGACAGAAGAGTGTAAACACACAGCGGAGCGAGGCTGAAGTGAGAAACATGAAAATCAATGAAACACACCTTCATGTTCGTCTGCTTCATGCTGCACTGAGTTTTTAAAGAAGACTCAACGGAGTGTGTTTGGAAAAAATCTGCTCACCTGGTCATGCATGAACAAACTCATTTACATACTGAAACACCCCCCACAGCTAATGTTAGCTCAGTTTGTTAGCCGGGCCGCTCGGACTGTGAGCTCAGAGCACCGGGGGAGTGTTAGTGTTTGTACCACAGGCCTTTTGGACCACCAGGAAGAAGAAGAGGAGCCAGTGTTGTGCCAGAACTGGAGATGTAACCGGGCTCAGCAGCCTCTATGGACATAATGGCAGAGGAGAAGAGAGCGAAGAGGACGTTGACGGAGGAAGCTAAGAAGAGAAAAGGAGAGAGTGAGCGAGCAAGAAGCCGCCGGACAAGAGTAAATCTGGGACTGACTTTTAGTGGTTGGTGAGAGCTTGGTGAAATAAAAGGCTGAAAGACAGACGCCGAGCTGGGCTGACTGCTGTTGGACTAGTCAGTAATATTAGCTGGCTGCTGTTGGAGCAGCAGAGGGTTAAAGGTCTAATTTTGAATCCACAAACTAGTTAACGTGGATAATCAGCGTGTGTCATGATAGTTTTCAGGTTGCGGTCATTCCTTCTCAATCTGACGGCTTCACTTTCCTCGTTTGACTGATGGCACATGGCCGGGCCCAAACACAGGAAGTCCATATATTTGGGTCTTGTTTTCTCCCGCTAACGTTCCCCCTGTCCGCCCTTCTCACTCCCTCGATGCTTCCTCCCCTCCTCTCCTCTCCTCCCTCCTCGGCAGCCTGGAATGAATTTGCCCGGTCATGTAGAGCCGTGTCAGAGCGAGGCGAAGCTGGCAATTCATCACCCTGCGCTGCCTGCCTGTCACTGCTCCTCCACGGCTTTTTTCCTCATGTATGTGTGTAGGACGGCTGTTCGCCTGCTGTCAGAGCTCCTCACCACCACCATGTGTACCTCCATCCCCCCAGGACCTCCAGTAAAGACTGAGAGAGGCCCTTCACTCTCCTCCTCCGCTCTGACAGCTCCCTGCGGACTCCTGGATGGATGGAAGGAATGGAGACTGTGGGGGGGGAGAGGAGGGTGAGGCAGAAGGGGAGAGGGACCCAATTATCCCAGAATGCAGCGGTAGGTGGTGTTTAAATCAGGCGGTGCGACCCCTGACCTCAGCAGTCCATTGGCGGGAGAGTGAGGCACTTTAGTGAGCTGTACTGGCGTTGAGGAAAGCTAATGGAGCTCCATCTTTACCGTCATTTCTTCCTGGAAGCCCGGCGGCCCCGCGGCGCTGCACGGATTAACCATTACCCCCTCCGTAAGTGCACGGCGAGCCGCGCTGAAGCTGTCTCTGAAGACCATTAAGACGCCTGAAATCTCCCGCAGAGACATCCAGCAGCTGATCGGCCCATTTGAAGCCCCATTAGGAGGCTCGATGTCACAAAAAAAACCTCACAGCTTAACTGAGTGGATGGAGCCACTTTACTGATAACACGCAGAACTGCAGAGAAAATGAGTTTACACATAATTTACGGCCACTTTCCCGCTCTCTCTCTCTCTCTCTCTCGCTCTCCGGAAGGACATCAGGACGTGATGAGAACAAATGACCGAGAATCAGATGCTGGCATGAACCTGGAGAGACGACGATGAGCGAGACGTCACAGTTATCAGATGAAAGACGTGAAAAAAGGTTTAAGACACTGTAAAAAATAAAGTCCAAGCTTCTTTCACCAGAGTCCACTGTGCAAAATATTTCTGTCTTTAAGTTTTACAAACATTTAACTACTTCTATAAAATAAATGTTTGACTTTAAAACTGATCTAACGTTTCATCGCAGACAGATCGAACATGTCGGTGAGACAGGAGGTCAAAGGTCAAACAGCTGCTCTGTTTTTCAGCGCCGCGTCACGAGTTTGACTAACAAAGATTATAAATGTTTTTTTCTGGAGCAGCTCACGAATCTGTGGAGGAATGTTTGAGTCATTTTCAGACTCCTGCTGCTGATTTTTACACTTTTCCTCTGACTGACAGTCGTTGGCAGTGAAGCACAAACAAGTAGAGAAGTACACGAGCAAGAAAAAACATAGAACATGTACTTCTCTACTTGTTATAGCACCTGTTGCTTAAAAGGTATAATATGTAAGATTTGGGCAAAACGAGAGCAACAAGGTTTATTTCATGAAGCAGCTTCTGTGTCTGAGTCTGACTTCAGTTAATAATTCCTCTAAGACCTCCTCTAGTAAAAGAAACGCAACTATTTTGGTAAGGTCAGTCCTCCATACGGTCTCTACAGCTCACTTCCCCCGGGAAAGCAGCCTCCTTCTCGGGCAGTAAGAGCCGAGTAGGTCCCGCTGTTGTTAACCGACGTGACTTGAACTCAGTGACTTTAGAACTTCCCACAGCGGTGTTGTAGGTCGTGTCTGTGGAAACTTTACGATGAATTTATACGTGCAAAAGTCACCATCACCTGCCCAGATGATTTAATACGGTGAATATCTGACATGTTTCTGTGTCGTGACGTGTTCGTGGATCTTAATTAAATCAGAGTTAATCTGATTATTATTTATCACGGCTAAACGTGACGACCAAAATAATGAAATAAACTGAAGGGATGCTTTAAAAACATGTTTTTTACAGTGTATCAGCAGCCTGAGGCGTCTGTTATGATTTATTATTGAACCTGATGCTCAGCCGTAATGTAAAAAGCATGATGTCGTATAAAAGGTGATGATGAAACAACAAACAGCGACACTGAAACGTTCATAAAAAAAACTTTATTATTGTTGTAAGGTAAGATCGACAACAACATGCTTTTACCACGATAAAAAATAAAAAGATATTGCACTGGTTTTACTCTAGCAATGTTTTATTTCTCTCTTAACGTCTTCCTCGAGCTTTTATGGCGCGCAGCTGAACCTTCCTCCTCCTCCTCTTCGTCACTCTTTAAAGACAAACAGCGCCCCCGTCTGGAGGAGGCCGAACGCCGGAACGTTTCTCATGTGACGTGTTCGTTAGTGGTCATAAGGCTTCACCGCGGACCTCGTCATACCCAAAGTCACGTGTGTGGATCGTCTATGTGCCTCACGGACAGAGCTCAGAGTCAGAGGCGTACGGGAGCTCGGCGGGGACAAAACTCGAGATCTGAAACCAGGCGAGGACAGGAACGTTTTCCAGCTGATGTTCTGGTGAACTCTGAGTTTTTGGGTCGTTATTTGGCTTCAACAGACTCGAAAGACGTCGAACACGTGAGAAGAATCAGCGAGCATCGTGTTGACTTTCAGACTGATTACAGTTCCTTTGCCGTCTCTCAGCGGTTTAATGAGCGGTGTGTGTGTGTGTGTGTGTGTGTGTGTGTCTGGTTTGTGAGCCTCGGCCACAGAGCAGCAGCAGCAGAAGTGGTGCATGATGGGTAAACACAGGCTGGAGGGCGAACAAACTGCTAACAGAGAAGAACTGCTGAACCGACTGAGCGAGCGGACCGGGACGGGACGGAGGAGCCTGAGGGAGGCCGGGTGGTGTTTGTGTTGGCCGAGCTGACCCTGTATGTGTGTGTGTGTGTGTGTATGTGTGTGTGTGGTCTGAGATTAATGACTCCACCAGGGAAGCTGACACTCGCTTCACTCTCCAGCAGATGGCTGGACCATCATCTTTACACGGGGGAGAAGGGGTGTGTGTGTTTATACACACACATTAGATGCTGAAACTGGCACCGTTAGATTCGATGGCACTCGTATTGATCTGTGTGTGTGTGTGTGTGTGTGTGTGTGTGTGTGTGTGTGTGAGGCAGCTGTGGCACTAACGGGACGACAGGCTGAGAGCAGCTGGAGCGGATCAGAGCTGAACGAGACTGAAGATCAAAACTTCGACTGATTTTTAGTGACAAGAAACAAATTTCAGGATTTAATGAACTCGTCTGTCACGAATGTTTAATCAGATCGGAGAGCACGCGGACTGATCAACATGTTTGGATCCAGAGGTTTGATCGATTTCAGCCAATATTTGTTGGATTCTTTAAAAACTTCGTGATGGAGGCAGTTTCTAAATCCTGATTCTGAGTCGCTCTCGTTTGAAATCTGATATTTTGAATCTCTGTTTCACTTTTGACTCGGCTTCAGGTCTGATAACATTTTAGTGAACGTGAATCCAGGACAGATACGAGATCTGTCAGCGTCAGAGATCAGAGTGTAACTTCTTTTTGGCTTCACTGAAACTTCATCGTGCTCATGAATCTGTCCGCGCTCGCTCTCAGATCAGACTTCTTCTTTATTTACCTCTTTTGTCTCTGAGCCGTCATTTTCCCGGTGATACCGCGTGAAGACGCCGCGCTGTGTGTATGCAAAACATCCAATGTGGTCACTTAATCGACTAAACTAAATCTGTTCAAGTCCGACGCCGCTGCAGACAGAAGCGGCTTTAAACTCGACGGCTCAAATGCCGGGAACGACGATCCGTCCCACAGAAACATTTTTAACACGTCTGCACACGAGACGTGCACGAGAGCGGAGATGATTTTGGCGTGCGTGCGCTGAATCTCCCTCCGTCACGGGGCGACCTCTTCATCACAGCTAAAACACGAACACACACCACATCATGACGAGGAGTCACCTGAACATGAGAGGAGGTTTGACTGCTGCAGGCGACGAGTTCCATCGGCAAAGAAACATAAAAAACATGTAAACATAACACAGATTGCCACAGTCAGCGTCGATGTCCTTTAAACTGAATCAGTGAAGACACACAAACACTGAAGGAGGTTTAGTTCACCTTAAACTCACGACAGGACCCCCCCCCCACACACACACACCCACAGGAGCAGAACATACGTACGACGTGAGCCGACTCGAAGGCTCGGCGTGCGCTCACATAAGTCAAATCTGAAATGTGACGCTAAAAAAACGTGAAACAAACCAAAAGAAAACATTTAGAACGTACAGTAGGAATCAGAGACGTGATGATCGGGACGAGAACGTCCAGAAAACCAACAAAAAACCAACAAAAAACCAAACAAACGTCAGGCTGACTGAAGAGGTCAGAGGTCAAACGTCTCGACCGGCTTCTCCTCTCAGTGATTTCTTTTTCATCCGACACATTTTGTGCAAAGCCTGACACACACACACACACACACACACACACACACAGGTCGCAGTGTGTCCTGAACAAAGTTAATCCTAAAACACACACACACACAAACACACTGGGTATAAAACTGATGCACAACAGAACTTTAAATATTCTTATATATACACACAGATAACCATGCACAGATGAACACACACTCTCTCCCTCACACACACACACACACACACACACAACACAAAGTGTGATAACTTTACAGGATTAGATGAAACAAACAAACAAACACAGCACGTTGGTCCAGATACCAAAAATAAAACGGCCGCAGCCTTGAGAGGCCGAGCGGGGGGGCTGCGAATAAAGAGACGCCGGTCCGACAGAACGGTCTGAGCACGCTCAGTTTGGATTGTGATGAAGCCGTTTCTGGTTTTGGAGACGTGTGCAGGCAGCCGATAACGTCAGGTACGTCTTCAAAATCCTTGGCTTCGTTTTCAAATGTGAGTTTGGGATGAAAAACTGTGATAAAGAGCGTCTGAATTATTAGCTTACATCTTAATGGTCACATGTTGGACTACGAGTTAAATTTCTCCTGATAGTTTGCCTGAAACTTTGGAAAATGCGTCCATAGACTGAGGATTTGATGGCGTGTGAACAGAGTGCAGACTCTGTAAATCAGCACAAACACTAATCTAATCCGGCTCCGACATTCCCGGGAATCTCTTTAAACTGCTGAGTCGTGCCTGGAGTCGGCGCTCGGGGGAAAACATCTACCCGTCCTGCAGACCTGCAGTGTCGGATCACCGGGGACTTCAGCGAGAGCAGAATTTAATTTGGCCCGGTTATCTGGCTGCTGAGCGCACGTTGACGGTGCAGATTCAGCCCCATTACAAACACGTAATGCATTTAAACAGGCTGCTAAACAGACGCCGCCTGCACTTTATTGCTGAGGTGCTTTCTTTTTCCAGTCACGGGTGGCGACGTTGTTGGCGAAGGCGCGTCCTGATCTGTTGGAGGAACGTGCCTGTAGACTCTGCCACCAAACGTTGAGGTGAAGTGATGAGGCGGCACGAGAAGTTCTCGTGTTTTTAAAAAGGTCTGGACCGCTGAGCTCTTTATTTTCAGCCCCGAAGAGAAAGAAAGCGGCAACCAAAGAGTCGGGACACTAAAAGAACTCACATGAACATGAGCAGCACAGAACAGCTGGAATGGAACTACCACATCTGTCTCGGCTCTGACCGCTCTCTGTCAAAACTCTCTGATTAGTGCGAAGTTACTAACATGCAGTTTGTGAGTTGAAACCAAAAGCCAGCACTGAGTGGTGTGTTCTGTACAGTTTGTTCTGGTTCTTTGATTTTTTTGCTGCTACGTCTTCTTGCTGGTTGTTTTGTCTTGTTGCGAGGAGGCGGACACGGCGTTGGTGGTGGCGGCGGCGGCGGCGGCGGCAGTTGTTGTCTGGGGTCCGGACCTCTTGCGTTGTGGCTCAGATGTTGCAGAGGAGCTGGTGGTCGTGTTGAGGGCAGGCTGAGCGGTAGATGAACCGGGTCGGTGTGCAGATGCAGACGTGGCAGCGGACCCTGACGTGGACCTTTCTGGGACGTCTTTGCAGGATGATGGCGGCGGCAGAGCCGCACAGTCTTTCTGCGTCGAGGGTTTGGCCGAAGCAACAGTTTTCTGTCTGGTGGTGGACTCCATCAGGTGAGGTGACGGAGGGGTCGGGAGCTGTTTAGAAGCAAATGAAAGGGGGTCAGTTGTTGGGACCTCGGGGGTGCCACCTCTGGATGGTTTCTGGTCCTTCTGGCTCTTGTCTACAGTGGTGCTAAGCTTGACTGGGCCAAGGACGCTTTTAGCAACTGTTGCAAGCTGGGACACGACTTTGTCCATGCCACTCTCAAGAGACGGTACTGGGGAGGTGGAGCTGGAGCTCGATCCAGAGGTGGACGAGGACGACGCGGCAGCAGCAGCTGCAGCACAAAGTCTCCGGTTGTCGGCCTCCTTCTTCTCCTTGGGGATGCCGGGAGAGGAGCAGGAGGAGCGAGGCGTCTCTTGGCTGTCAGTGGTTTGGCAGTCTGTGGTAGTGGTTGTGGTTCTGGACTCTGTGGTAGTGATCGTGGTTGAAGGGACTGTGGTTCTAGGGATGTCCAGGGTTTGGACCTCTGCCCTGGGCTCTGATGGTGCGGTCTTCCCCCTGAGAGTCTTTGAGTCTTGTGGCGGACTCGGCTTGAGGAAAGTGTCCTTGCTGACTGAGATGAATGCACTGCCTGGGGTGGAGAAGGGAAGGGGGCCCTGAGTGGGTTTTGTGGTACTGCTCGGCCCCAGAATCTTCCTGTCTTGTCTTGCGCTGTCTTCTGCAGAAGAGGATGACCTTGCGTCTTTTACTCCCTGAGCGGAGGTGCTCTGTCCGGGCTTCACCTCTGTGACGGAGGCGAGGGTGTGCGAGGGAGTGGGCCGGCCTGCCTGCGAGGGTCCCGTGTGGGAGAACGTGGCATGAGGGGTGCAGGGGGAGAGGCAGAGGGACGGCAGGGTGCCTCCGGGGCCCGTTCTCACAGTGGTGGGCCTCAGCAGGGGAGGAGGGGTGAAGGTCGGCCCCCTGCGTCCGTCCTGGCTGTCCTCTGAGCCCTCGTCCGTCTCGTCCTCGGACGAATCGACCTCGTGGATGGCGTCTTGTTTCTGCAGCGATTCCCTCCGCTCGGCTCGGTCCTGTCGGATGGCGGACAGTTTGTCCTTCAGCTTGCTCTTCCCGGGGGCCAGGCCCAGCGAGCCGGACACGGCGCCGAGGCCGCCGTCCCCTTCCTGACGCCCCAGCTTCCTGGATGAGGAGGAGTGTTTCTGCAGGCTGCCCTTCTCCACGCCGCGTCCCGCTGAGGACAGCAGACCCTCGCTGGCCGACTCCTAAAAGTTAGTAAAGACAGATGCAAATGACATATTTCTTAAAGGGACAGCGCAGGGAGCTTTAGTTTATGTTTATTTTGGAACGTTCTGTCAACGCTACAGAAACACTAGCTAACTGTTAAGCTTGTCTGCTCGATGAACTCGTACCTGCAGACTCTGTAGACTCGGCTCTCTCTGCAGAATCTCCTTCTTAAACTCGGAGTGTGAGATGTCCAGACTGTGTTTGCGGCTCCCCACAGACGCTCCAGCCAGCTTCTTCTCCCCCACCGCGGTCACCCCGGACGGAGACGAGGGGGAGTTAGAGAGGGAGGCGGCCAGTTTCTCGGCCGACTGCACCCTCTTGAGGAGCGGAGAGCGCGGAGGCTCGGCGCTCTTAGGCCGGGATATCTGCCTCACCAGAGGAGGGGAGGAGTGGAGCTTCACCGGGAACGACTGACCCACCGCGGACTGTCCCAGAGCGTGGCTGGGCAGCGGGGAGGGCGAGCGCTGAGGCGAGCTGCTCTGAGGTGTGGGCGAAGGTGTGCGAGCCAGAGGGGAGAGGGGGATGTTGCCGGCAGATTTGCGTCGGGGCGAGCGGTACTGGCGCTGGAGCTTCGGGGCGAGGCCGTGCAGGGAGCTGGGCCGGATGTGGCCGGAGCTCGCCGGGGAGTTTGGGACGCTGGAGCTGGGAGAGCTGCTCTGAGACGAGTTTCCACCAACTGAGGGGGGAGAGAGGGCATACATTAATAATACATCATGTCCTCTGAATGTCATGATCACAACACAGGTGAGTGTTTGTGTCTCACCTGAGTGGGTGGAGTCTGGCGTGGACCTGTAGCCCTGCGTCGGGCTCCGCGGTGACAGGTTGTGCGTGGGTGATCCGGGGCCGCTCTCGCCTGAAGACAGGGAGCGGTTCAGGGAGGACAGACTGCGACTGGTGTGGAGGAGAGACGCCTGCTTGGTGATCTTCCTGAACAGAGACGTCCTCTTCTTACTGCGAGACAAAACACATGACGACAGTGAGTCTTCACGTTAAACACACACACAGACAGTTTGATGTAACACAGGTGTGTCCCCCACCTGTCCTGTCCCTCCTTGGTCTTGGTCTTCTTGTTGCGTCTCGCCATCTTGGATTTGTGACCCGTCTTTCGGGCGGGGCCGACTTTGATGGACGTGTTCTCAAACGGGGTGGCAGAGATGGAAACTTTGGCACCGCTCTGAGGACGACAGGTGAGAGGTGGAGTGGATTTTAATGTTTTTCTTGAGGTCAGAGGTCATGGGAGCCCTTTGCCCTCTTAATTTAGCCAAACTTTTGGACAAACTGACATGAATCGAGCTCTAAAACTGTAATCTGAGCCGAGGTTGTTGTGTTCTGTACGGAGTGGAAGAGGTTAAATCATTTGTATTGACTATAAAATAAAAACACTCTGTGTTTTGAAGCGTTTGTGTCTGTACCTTCAGGATGAGCTCCACCACCTCTGTGTGAACCAGACCGTGAACTGGCTCTCCGTTGACGTGGGTGATCAGGTCTCCCTCTCTGAGCCCCGCCTCGTGGGCCGGACCTCCCTCCTCCACGTGCTGAAAGCGAGCAGAGAGAGGAAGAAGAAGAGATGAAGATGTGTTCAAACCTTTTGGGCTCTTCTGTTGTTGTTTACTGCCATCTTCTGTCAACAACAAGAAGCTCACTGCAGCTACACCGACATTCATCTGATCTGAACACCGGTGTTATGGAAACTTTTGTGACTCTTCTTCGAGGCGCTTCCTGTCAGAAACTCTAATTAAATGAACGATCTTGGTGATCTTGAACTCACCCACACCATGTGGTGCACAGTGTAGATGTCAGAGTCTCCCATGTACACTCGGATGGCCCTCAGGGTGAAGCCGTACTTCTTGCCCGCTCGGTGGATCACGATGGCGGGCTTGACGCTGCTCACGGCCGGGGACAGGTCACGGCTCGGGGAGGAGTCCCGTGACGATGGATTGGACGAGAGTGAGTGAGGCGACATCGGGCTGGCCAATGGAGACGCTCCGTGGTGGTCTGAGAACACGGATATGAAATGTTACCTCATCATGTTAAACTTGATTCGTTCAGCAGAAGTATCTCCGGGTCGAGCTCACTGACCTGCAGGGATCATCAGCGACAGCGTGGTGGCAGACGCCGACTTGATGACCTTGTTGAGCGGCCTGGAGCTCGGCGTCGCCGTGTGTTTGTCTGTGTCTCCGGACAGCAGCCGATGGCGAGCCCTGCGAGCCGCCAGGTCGCTGATGGCTCTCGGAGTCGATGGAGAGTCACTGTCTGCCGCGACTTTAGCCGCTCCGCTGGCACCGCCGTTACTGCCGTTACTGCCGTTACCTCTGGACCCACGGTCAGACACGTCACCTGAACTTCCGGCTGCAGAGTTGATAAAATATAAGACAGATTTAACAGCTAGAAACCAGATTTAAAAGACGAGACAGAATAAAAAATGAAGGCTCTGCGTGTGCGTTTGTACTGACGTGTCAGCGTCGCCCTGCTCAGTTGGCTGGAGGTGGAGCTCGGTGTGGTGGGAGACTCGTCGAGCTTCAGCTCTCTCTCCACTGGGAGCTCTGGGATGGCGAGAGGCAGCTCGTCACTCCGTGGACCCCTCACCGCACTCGGACCCAACAGGCTGGGACTCTTACGACTTCCTGCCGCACCTGAGAGGACCGACGACACGAGTCAGTGTTCATGTCACAGGAAATCAAAGAGCTACTTCACGTTATCTTTCTTTTGACAGTTTCCTCCTGACAGCTAGTGAACTTCACAGTGTTTTACCTTGACCTCCCTCTTCCTCCGAGGAGATGGCGAAGCGTGGCATCTCAATGATGGCTGAACAGCATCGTCTCCGGACCGTCAGCGGCGGACTGGAGTCGCTCTCCGTGTGAGACGACTCGGACACAGAAAGACGCTTCCGCAGGCTGAAGGAAGTGAAGATAGAGAGGAGTTGAAAAACATGAATGACACATCAGACATCAGGAGATTCAGGCTGTGAGCTTTTACGGAGGTGAAGAACTCACATCTCTGGAGATCCCACGAGCCAGGACCGATCTCTGGACTTGAGCCCGCTCAGGCTGTCGATTCGATCTCCTCCCTCCTCACTGAGGCTGCGTTTGGTGGGTGGAGGAGTCCTCTTCTCCTCGTGCAGAGACAGACGCTCCATGCTGCTGTACACCTGCACACGATGAGTCATACGGGAGGAAACATTTCAGGTTTTAGTGAATCCAGACGTGAAGCCGCCTGAAACCTTCACAGAAATCTGTGGATGTGTCGGTGTACCTTGCTGAAACGAGGCGAGCAGGAGGAGAACTGTCGGATCTCCACGTGTTCTTCGTCATTGGTGTCGTCTTCTTCTTCTGAGTCTATGTGGTGGTACCGGTCAGAGCGAGCTGACACACACACACACACACACACACACACACACACACACACACACACACACACACACACACACACACACAGTCATTAGGTTGTATGTTGATGACTGTCAGAGAGACAGATTTGGATCAGCAGTCAGAGACTCACTGTCAAAGTAGCTGGTGTCGTCTTCAGACTCCAGTTGGGGAATGAACTCGGCCTTCTGCCTCAGCAGGCTGTTCCAGTCCAGCTCTGTGAAAAACGAGTGCTGCTTCACCTCAAAGGCACTTCCTGTGGAGACGAAGGCGGAGAGGGTGGAGAACAGCGGGGGTGAGAAGAGAAGGAACCGAGAGGAAAGACATGAGAGCGATGTCTACGACTACTGTATCAGATTTAACCAGCTAACGTATAAACTGACACACGAGGACGGAAACTCTTCAATAAGTCGAACTACATTCTTAAAAACCTCGTCTGTCTGTGTCTGGTCTGTGTCTGGTCTGTGTCTGGTCTGTGTCTGGTCTGTGTCTGGTCTGTGTCTGGTCTGTCTCTGGTCATTCTGGTCTGTCTCTGGTCTGTCTCTGGTCTTTCTGTCTGTCTCTGGTCTGTCTCTGGTCTGTCTCTGGTCTGTGTCTGGTCTGTGTCTGGTCTGTGTCTGGTCTGTCTCTGGTCTGTCTCTGGTCTGTGTCTGGTCTGTCTCTGGTCTGTGTCTGGTCTGTCTCTGGTCTGTTTCTGTGTCTGGTCTGTCTCTGGTCTGTCTCTGGTCTGTGTCTGGTCTGTCTCTGGTCTGTGTCTGGTCTGTGTCTGGTCTGTGTCTGGTCTGTGTCTGGTCTGTCTCTGGTCTGTCTCTGGTCTGTCTCTGGTCTGTGTCTGGTCTGTGTCTGGTCTGTGTCTGGTCTGTGTCTGGTCTGTGTCTGGTCTGTGTCTGGTCTGTGTCTGGTCTGTCTCTGGTCTGTCTTTCGTCTGTCTCTCGTCTGTCTTTCGTCTGTCCATCTGTCTGTTACCTGTGCCCAGTCTCTCCAGAGGATTTTGTCTCAGCAGTTTGGAGATCAGGTCTTGAGCCTCCTGAGGCAGAGCTTCATCCTCCTCCGGCCAGATGATCTCATCTAACACAACAAAACACACCAACACAGCGTGAGCACACACACTTTGTTTGTTTGGATATTTGATTTGAATAACAGGAGTCAAAAATTCACTCTCTCTCTTCAGATTTGACCATTTCTACAAGAGACAGCTGCTCAAAATGACAGAGACATATCCCATATTTACAGACTGTAAGAACACGTTCATAATTTACAATAATCACACAACAAAACAAAACAGGACCTGAGAGACATGAAGAGATGAAACTTGATGATTTAAAATTGTTTTATGTTATTAATGATTGAAATGATGGAAAGAATCTTCAAAAATATCTATTGAAGTATTTGAATCATCACTAGCTGTGAGTAGCTGACTCTTCTTGCGCGACATGCTAACTTTGAGTCTGAAGGCGACACGCTGACAAACATCCTGCAGATAAAAACACTGACAGCACAGCGAGGCCTTCAGGTCTTCATCAGCACAGAGCGTCAATATGAAGAGACGGACTGAGACGGTCATAAAAGAGACATGCAGGGATCAATACGAGTTTATGATCATTGACTCGACCTTTCATCAAAGGAGAGGAATCACAACTGATTCTCCTGCTTGTAATTCAACCTGTTCTGTCTCAACGTCTCTGTCTGTTCACGTCAGAGTGCTGCTCTCTCTCTCAGTCCTCAAACATTCACACACAGACGGGAACAACAGGAACCGGACCACATCCATACTGTATGAATACTTCAAGTTCACCCAGAACAACATGAATGTATTCTGTAACTTCAGTCTTCATACTTTGGTCTGCCGCGTGTCATGAAAACAAACGAGGATTTCAGAACTAATCCATGGAAGCACAGAGCTGCTTCCTGTGTGTAGATGTATGTGTGTACAGTTTGGGGTGCATTCACCTTCGTTAAATGACATATTAGTGGTTTAGATCTGTGCTGGCCGACCGTTTTGACTTGTCTACTACCAAAAGTTGCACATGTACTGGTCTGGGTCATCAGGTAAAAACAATCAGCTGCTTTGCTAACATGCTCGATTGTTGGAGTCGACCTCTCCACACAGCTGATATAACAGCTTTGTCTCTGGATGAGTTCTCTGCTGTGACCAGGCCCTGATGTCTCATGCTGCGATCTATCAGAGCTGCCACTCACCACTGATGACCTGACCGAACAGTTCCTCCGGTGTGTCTCCGAAGAACGGGGCGCAGCCCACCAGGAACTCGTACAGGATGACTCCCATTGCCCACCAGTCCACCGGCTTCCCGTAGCCCTGACGCAGAATCACCTCGGGGGCGATGTACTCCGGAGTGCCGCACACCTGAAGAGTCATCAACGCACAGAAGATCAGCTTCAAACACGAAACAACAACAGTTCTTAATGATAAGATATAATCAAGGCTCACAGAGAGCTCGTACCTGTTTGTCGAGGAACTCTCTCGTGTCTTTCTCGATGTGTCCTTCATACAAGTTTGTGGTCAGACTCATCAAACCGATCTTTGAGAGGCCAAAGTCTGTCAGCTTAATGTGTCCCATGGACGTGATGAGAAGACTGCAGGACAGAATATCAAACGTTTGAATTATGTTTCAGGATAACCATCAAACAAACACTGAATGTCTGTGTAAACGTGATAAAATGTGTGTTTGTGTCTTACTTGTCAGGTTTCAGGTCTCTGTGTACGATGCCGTAGTTGTGCAGATACTCTAACGCGAGGACGGTCTCTGCAAAGTACATACGAGCCATGTCGACCGGCAGAGCTCCGATATTCTTCAGCAGCGTGGCGCAGTCTCCACCTGCAGAGCACCGCCTCCACATTAAACACAATACCACGAGTACTAATCAGAATAAACTTTGACTTTAATGACGGTCATCTTACCCTCCACGTACTCCATCACCATGCAGAGGTGTCTCCTGGTCTCGAAAGAACAGAACATGGAGACGACGAACGGGTTCTCTGCAAACGTCAGGATGTCTCGCTCCACGAAGGCCTGTTGGATCTGATTCCTCAGGATCAGGTTCTGCTTGTTGATCTTCTTCATGGCGAAACGCTGCCGGGTCTCTTTGTGACGCACCAGAAACACGGCGCTGCACGGGAGGAACGAGAGAGTCACTTTAATTCAACACTTTCACTGTTTGTGTCATATTAAAACATGAACGACGTGACTCTCACCCGTAGGCTCCGTTACTGATGAGCTTGATGTTCTCGAAGTCTTCCTCTCGAGGTGTTTTGGTTTTAGTCTGCGGTGGAGCTGCAGGGACGGTCGTACCTCGACTCTGAAACACACACACAACGTTCATGATCAATTATATTATTATAGAATGAAAATCTAATTGTAATTTTGTGTTATATTGACTTAACGTTGACAGACAACACTTAATTAATCATGCTCATGAATAATGAATTATGCTCTCACATCCACTGAGTCATCAGTCTCCGGGGTTTCTGGGTTCCCGCTGTCATAACTGCTCAGCTGGGCCATTTCTGTACAGAGAGACAAACATCAGTTACCAAAGTGAAGAAAAAAAACATGTTCATGTGTTCTCACTACTCGCTAAATGAAATCAAATAAATCAAATGAAGTTAAATGATTGAAGGACGGCGTTTTACCCTCCAGGGGGTCCCTGGTGAGGCCCAGCTGGCTGATGATGTATCGGGGGATGTCGGACTTGATGCCCTGACCCTCCTTGGCATGGCCCTCTGCTGCTTCCAACAAGTGGTAGAACTCCTCAGGATCAAACTCCTGCAGCAGGATAGGAAGGAGGGAAGGAAGGAAGGAAGGAAGGAAGGAAGGATACGTTATGAATGTCAGTTTTGCATCACGTGTTGCTGTTTGAGCTCCAGTTTGATTCGACAATTCAAAGTTTATTTTCATCACTCAGATTTTCAGTGTCATAATACGACATCATAATTTAATACATGAAGTATTTTATATTCACAGACTGACAGAGGAGCGTCTGAAACATTTATAGATTTCAGCTTCAAGCTGTGAAATGTGGAATAAACCAATGAACAACTCTTCAAGTCATTTTCATTTTTTAATGAATTGTGGTCATTTAATTTAAAGCAGTTATTATCTTAGTGTGACAGACTGATGATGTTTTAACAGCTGATTGAATAAAAGGAAAATAAACTTCAGTCAGAGGTTTGAAGGTTTTTGTCAGATTCAGTCTTTGAAGACGACAAATAACACTTCAGTCATGATGCATAAACAATAAAGCAGCCCTCTGATCGGACAATAAACTCAGAGACTTCCATTTAACTCCTCTGACATACACACTGCACCTCCTCTTCCTCCTCACACACACACATGTAAACACCCCCTCTTCTATCTGTGTGCTTCCATTTATAAAACCCGTCCCGTACGCTGTCACAGCTTCAGCTGCGTGTGATTAGTCAAAACCACCGATGTGAACGGGGAGCAGCCTCGCCTCCTTCCTGCCCTCTCCTCCTCACTCTCTGTTGCCCCTCCAATTACCCCTCTGTCTTTCTTCCACTCTTGTTTTTTCCTCAGTCTGTCTTCATCTTTTCTCTGCTGCTCCTCAACTCATTTCAGGCTCACATGAGGTCTGATTTGACCCCAGAGGTGTTCGTCTCCGAGCGGAGGACAGAGGAGAGTCTGTAATTCAGACGTGTGCGTTCATGTGTGTGTGTGTGTGTGTGTGTGTGTGTGTGTGTGTGTGTGTGTGCGTGTGCATTAGGCTGATTTAAAATTCTCAGAGGAAGTCCATAAATGAATTGCTGTGGTTGACTCATTTGGCACTGGGGAGCAGGAAGCTGTAAATTGTTTATTAACCATGCGTGGAGTCGAGCGGCACAATATGAAGAAGTCGTTCCAGTTAATGCTGCTCGTATTTTCACAGCCATCGTTTAAACAGACGCTAATTCACGTCACAGCAGCACGGCGACTAAAATATAAAGACTGCAGCGTGTAACCGAGGAGATTAAAACACTTTATGAATCAATACGACACACGATGGAAACATACAAACACGTCTCACATGTTTTCTGTCTGTTAGGAGCTTCCTCTGTATTTTCATATCGCCTCTGTGTGTGTGTGTGTGTGTGTGTGTTCTATTTTCTAAATAAAATCAGTAGAAAACAGAAACAACGTTTTCAGATCTTCCAAACTAATAATCTGCAGTGGAGCTGTGCAGAGATAAAAACATTAACGAGCTGCTGAACGTCCTCATCATGTGACTTTGTTGTTTTCTTGGTTCCCTGCTGATTTTTATGTGTTATTGATCCAGGTCCCGTCTTATTTTTGAACATACATGTCTTTGCTCCTTGATGATAGGTTTAAAAAGATGATTTGTCTTTGATACAAAACACAAGACGCAAGACAAGATTGTCACGTAGGATTGGCTGTGAGTCAGATATGATTTTAGACCTCCCGACACCCTAAACAGACTGTGATGTTCCCAGTATTTGAGTAAATGTACTTACACTACATGTTCTGAATGAAGTTTTTTGTCTCAGATGATTAAAATGAGGTAAACAGTAGTCAGGCTCAATAAAACTTTGAACTTCAGCGGCTCATGTTTCAACAAATATGGCCGAGCTCAGATGATGATCTCACCAGACACTCCAGAAGCCGCGCCGGCCGGGCGATGATGATCATCAGCTTCTTGACGAGTTGCGTGACGAAGGTTACCTCGACGCTCTCTGAGCGCTCGTGAGCCTGGACAACAGAACAACAGGAGGAACGTTAGAGGAACATTAGAGGAACATTTTTAATGTTTATTTTCAGATGAGAGGGAAGATTTTCATCCGTAAATGAGATTTTAATGCGTCTGCTTCTGCCTGATCCGTCATAATAAACCTCTTCTTTATTTTTAATTAGATTTTCAATAATTTATGATGTAAAATCTTCTTTGACCTTGACTGTGTGCAGAGAATGTCTCACTTTGTGTTTGTCCTTCACAAACAAAGCAGAACGAGCAGTTTGAGGACGGGTGGGCGGGCGGGCGGAGGACGGAGTCCTTCCTGCGGTGACACCTGAGAGGTAATCTAAATCAGAACGACCTCCGCCTCGCTCCCCGAGATCCACCGTGAAATGTCTGTCAGCGTGGAGACAGAGTAATTTACCCCGAAATCCACTGTAACTGACTGCAAACGCGTCTGCAGCAAACACTGATCCCCGGAAAGAAATGAGGTGTGTGTGTGTGTGTGTGTGTGTGTGTGTGTGTGTGAGAGAGAGAGGTGGAACAATTACAAACCACCCACAGTAAAACATGTTATATTCTCAGGGGTGTATGTATGTATTTATGAATGTATGTATGTATTTATAATGTGTGTGTGTGTTTGTGTGTGTGTGTGTGTGTGAGTGAGACATGCTAACAGAGCTGCTGGTTCATAAACAAAGCTCGGGCAGCTCGTTGCTGTTAGCCTCACAGAGCCGGGCTGACAGACGAAGGAGGCCTGGGAGGTCCAGACCCCCCCCCTGAATTATTTATAACTGTAATGAAACCAGGAGGGGAGGGGTGGAGGAGGTGGAGGGGGGCGTCTCTGTACTGTATGAGCACGCTAAATATGTATCAGGGTGTGTGTATGTAAGTGTGTGTGAGGTGACTGTACAGGCCAGTGATCGGTGAATAATGGACAGCCGAGGGACGGACTCCCACCGTGCAGCGGCTAATTAACCAGTCAGAGAGAGAGAGAGAGAGAGGTGTGTGTGTGTGTGTGTGGAGACACACTGTATATACAGTCTGCATGTTTAATGTGAAAGAGACTCCCTGGTGGATACACAGTATAGAAAATGTGCTGTAACAGCTCTGTGTGTACTGTCAGAGACAAAATGTAGATTGTATCACAGTATTTGTACTAGTAGTATTATACACTGTGTGTATATATACACTATATGTACACTGTACGTATATATACACTGTGCGTATATATACACTATATGTACACTGTACGTATATATACACTGTGCGTATATATACTATATGTACACTGTGCGTATATATACTATATGTACACTGTTCTTATATATACTATATATATGTGTGTGTGTGTATATATATACTATATGTATACTGTTTATACTACTGATAAGAAATTTCCAGGTAAACAAAATGTATGATGTGATCACATTTGGACAATAAAGTTATTTTATACACGTCATGTAGTGGAAAAGTGTTTCTTGTTGTTTAATGTGTAATAGTTTTAAATACATATAGTAAATATAAATACGGTCCAAGCAATAAAAACATTTATATATATTGGACCTGGGTTGACCAGAAGTTTCATGGGTTTTATTCTGAAAATGACTGAACAGGAAGCAGTTATCTCATCAGTCCGTCAGATGAACTTAAATATTTGTACTCAGTATTTCACACCGCCACGTGAGCGTGCTCGTGTGTCGGTTGAACGGGACAGAGGTGACGTCACCTGTTGTGCAGCACATTAGACTGATGTTTCCACCTGAAAGCCAATTAAAGGCAGATGTTTGCAGCTGGATGTGAGCGATGGACGCTCTGTGACAGATGACCGGGGCTGAGTTAGCACTCTGCCTTCCCCTCTGCCCTCAGGTGACCTACGGGGGTCTAACGGGGTCTCCCAGGGGTTCCAGCAGAGGATGGCCTGGATGCAGGTTACCATGGTGACCGCCAGGCAGGTCACTAAGGCCCCCGTGACAGGGATGGATGAGGGAGAGGAAGAGAGGACGAGCAGCGAAGAAAGAAAGAAAGAAAGAAAGAGGGAGACGAAGGAGAGGGGGTAAAGGTGGAGGAGAGATAAAAGGCGAGAGCAGGAGCAGAGGAGGAGAGGTGAGCCGGCCTCCTGCGAGCTCCGTAATGGGGTCACGACACGAGGAGAGAAGAACGGATGGATGAATAAAGGAATGGATAAGCAAGGACGAAGGAAGGAGAAGACGTCAGGAGAAGACGTGGACTGATGGAAACGAAGATTTAACAAACCTGACGCGATGAAGACGACGAAGAGTGAAACCCGTTCATGAATATTTCACCACAGAAAAACTTCTCAACATCTCACATGAAGAGAACCAAAGAAACGAGATTCAAACCGATTTTAAAAGCTCAGTTCACTCAAAACTGAAGTTGAGTTTTTTAAATAAAACTTTTAATTATTCAAACACAAAAGAAATCTCACTCACTTCCACTGAACGGAGGAGGCAGACTGATATTTCAAAACCAGGAAAATTAAGCTGGGGTTGATGATATGTGACAATGTTTATACCAAAAACTTGTTATGTTACAGTACAAAGAAATATTCATTTAAATGATCTGATTGTTTCTGTATTCACAGAATTAATGAATCAGGATTAAATTAACTGGATTAGCCGCAAAAACTTTATTTCATTTACCAACATAAATGATAATATATATGGGAATAGATCCAAACATCCATATTATCAGCATTGCATGAAGCCAACAGTGTCTTCGTGCTTTGATACGACGAGGTGGAAGTGAGCGAATTAAGTTTTTTTGTGATTTGGGTGAACTGATCGTTTAACATGAGAGCAGGTTCAGATCTCTGCACGCAAACATCTGACCGACCGACAGTGAAGACAAAAGTTCATCAGCAACACTGAATAAAACACGAGTAAATATCTGAAACACATCTGCAGCTTCATCAACGATCCAAAAGAATCTATTAAAACAAAGTCGATCACACCAACAGTGGAAACAGCTGATGAGACATTAAAAAGTCAGAATTATTAACAAGCTTCCAGAAAAACACCCACAGCAGTCGACTGATGACAAGAAGATTTAATAATTAATGTATCTGTCATCGACCTCTGGAACGAGCTAAAACAAGAATGCTTCAAACAGGAAGTAACAGGTCACTAAAATCAGTGAAGAAGAAGTCATTTCAAAGTTAGACTGAGTGAACTAACAGCATCACAAGCTAACGTGCTAACGCGCTACGAGCTCTTCGTCTTTGTGCCAATAAAGTGACCGAATCAAACTGAAATTGACTCAACTGTAAAGTCTGCGTGTGCCTCCACCTCCTCCTCCTCCTCCCAGCTGTGAGTGAACACCTTCCACTCGCTCCTCCTCATCACCTCCTCCAGCACCTCCTCTTCCTCCAGCCTCCTCTGCCACGATACGCGAGACATGCTTCCACCAAAAAAAACACAAAACTGGAATTTCCATAAACAAACGCAGGCGGTGGAGGGGTGAGGCCGTCTTCACACCTCCGTCCTGTCCACCTGCTCACGGCCTCATCCTCTCCTCTCCTCTGTAGCTCTGCTCCACCTGCTGCCCGCCAAAAAACAACCTAACGGCGCCTAATTGGTGATGTCATCACTGAGCCCGCATTGCAGCTTCGCCATCTCCAGCCTCTCCAGATGTGTTCAGGTCCAGTTCCTCACACCCTCCAAAAGCATTCGAACAAGGCTTCGTGCACGTTCATCCACCTCCCCTCTGCGAGGCCCGCCGGCCAATCAGAAGCAGAGGAATCCCCCTCCAATCCCCGCCCATCCCAAAACCCTCCGACTGCACCTCCTTCACCCCTCCTGCTCGTCTGGGAGAGTCATCTGTCAGCCCCCGGTGACTGCTGGAGTGTGAAATTAAAATCGAGGAGGATGCGTGTGTGCGTGCCCGCCTGCATGTGTGTGTGTGTGTTTCAATGATTGAGAGATAGTTTGTGTGTGTGTGTGTGTGTGTGTGTGTGTGTGTGTGTGTCCCAGTAGAACAGAAGGTCAATAAGAGGCCGGTGGGAGCTATAATGTCGCCCCCCAGGCACTGAAAAACTGAGCTAATAGAGATGTCACCACTGCCACACACATGTAAATATATTTCCGTGTTCACACGCACAGAAAACACAGAAATTGTTCCAAACTGTCCCAGAATGCCGAGCTGATGAACCAGAGTGATAAACACAAAGTGTGTGTGTGTGTGTGTGTGTGTGAAGGAATGTGTGCGAGCAGACGGAGTTTTATGCGTTTGTAACCGACCAACAGTCTTTGTGTCTTCGTCTGACATCACGTGACACATGACAGTCATCATGAGCGAATGAAGCAGCGCGTCACGCCGTGAGTTGTTCCACGGTAAACTGAGCGTGACCGGGAAGATGCCGTCGTCATGATGTCTTCATCGAGACTTTTTTCACACAGTGAGACAATGACGGGCTTTAATTTAAGAATCTTCAGGGTTTGAGGCAGTTTATTGATTTAATACTGAAGCTGGTCTTCATATTTATTAAACCGACCTCCTCGCTCTGACTAAATAATTATGTTTGCAGTTAATTGGAAAAAATTAATTGGAAGTTTATATTTTCTCCATAATTACCAATTTGCATAATCCTTTCCAGGAAGCTGCTCATAAATTACTTTCTTCATTTCTTCATAAATTTGTGTTAAAATAAAGACTGAACATTTTAAATGAGTGCTCCCATAATGCACTGCTCTGACAGTGACAGTTAGTCATATGACTTTAAAGTGATGACACAAAATGATGCTGATTCATACGTGTCTGAAATCTTAATTTACTGTTTAATACATAACGAGGGAGCGATCAGGAGCTTTGTTTGTGTTCTGGACTTCGATCTGATATCTAATTAAAACATTTTTAATAATTTACTTTTTAGTTATTATTATTATAATTTCTGCGTTGTGTCCTAAATAATGTTTTAATGCATTTTATGCCACATGTGAAGCACTTTCAGTAACTGTTGTGTTGTGTTGGAGTTCGATAAATAAACTTCTCCTGCCAAACATGAAAATAAATCTCAAAAATATAAATATATTATTAATGTTCCTTCAGATATTCTTTCTTTTTTAACACTTGGTGACATCTTTTTTAAAAAGATCTATATTTTTTTTACACTTTCTTTGATATAAAATGAACTCAGAACAATCAAACTAGCAGTGATCTGAGATCTTACCGACAGGACGCTGTTTGATCGTTTTACAGAGTTACTTTGTAAAAGTTGCTTTCTGCAGCACACTCAGTAAACTGTTGTTCCACTTACATCTTGCAGCAGCTTCTCCAGGCTCTCCTGGAGCTCGTAGAAGTAGCGGGAGGTGATGAGGCCCTCCCTGCTTTTCTCCAGGCAGTCTCTGGACAGCTCTATCAGCTGATGGTGGATGAAGCTGAGGACCCCGTCGGCCAGCGGGCAGACCTTATCCGGGGCCGAGGAGGAGAGCAGCTCAGCCAGACGCTCCTCCATTTGAGCCGTCGCCTGAGGGGAGGGGAGGGGAGGAGGAGGGGAGGCAATTAGAGGGGAGGACGAGGAGGTGGGTGAGGATGAGTCATAGGAGAGGTAGACACACATGGAGACCAAAAAGTGCAGAACATAATTATGTGGAGAAAATCCCCTAAACTGAATAATTCATTATTCATAAAAGAACATTTGACACACGTCTGCATGTGTGAGCCTGTAGGTCATCATACTGTGAGACCAGCAGCATCCTCCAACATATTACAACTTCATCACACACACACACACACACACACACACACACACACACACACACACACAAACAAATATTATTAAAATCTGGGTTTCAGCCTCAAACTTTAGGTGTGTGTGTGTGTGTGCGGTACCAACCTTGGGGAACCGCTCTTTGTACACGTGGTTCATCATGACGATCTCATGGTCGAAGGAGATAGGCGAGCGGCCGGGACTGAAACAAGACAGACAAACACAGATGAGCTGGACGACACGATCTCTGTGAACTGTGCCACTAAAGACGTTCTGCTGACTTTAATTTGGTTTATGTCTGCTCTGTTGGAAGCATGAAGCTGTTTGTTTCTGTCCAGTTTAGAGTGTTTCATGATGATCTGGGTCTGGTGGCTGTAACGTCCATTTGTTTTGGTCTGAGTTGCTGGTGGCCTTTAATACTGCAAACGTAGGAACAAAAACTGGAGCTCCGTTCTGATCTGTTTGTCTTTGCTTCAAACTTTCTGCAGTCTTATAGAATATATAAATCAATCCACTAATGGAAACAGATGCACCACCTCTCACTTCATGATTTGACTACATTCAAATTTTGACCTGTCCACCTGTCGTGTCTCAAAATGTCTGAATTTTACAACACTCATCTTTAAAGTTGTGTTCTCTTTGTTCATATTTCTCACACGTATTTCTTAAACGTAGGACTGTTCTGGACTTCACTCTCTTAGGGAGGTTGGAGGAGTTCTGCCTGTTCCTGAGCAGACTGGATGTGACAGATGGGATTGGTCGGGTCACCAGAGCACACCGGGAATAAAAGCAAGATGGTGGTCACACTAACGGGACCTCGGGGTCTTCATCATATGTGTGTCCTCGGCAGTGTAAACTGAGGACCATGACAACCTCTGGACTCGCATGGCTACACACACAGACCGGCACAAAGGTGACGCCTCTGGAGACCAGCGGACCGCTGGACTGCGTGTGTGTGTGTGTGTAGCTGTCAGTAATAAAGTGTGTAAGCGTCCGTCAGCTCTCTGCGGGTTTTTACGGCCTGACAGACTGACAGTGATGTCTCCTTCAGTCCACACCACCTCCAGCAGAATATCAATCCATCCATCTGTCTTTCACTGGACTCTATTTTCTCTCTTCGCCTCCTCCTGGGACTCATCTCCTTTCTTATTCTATCATACACCACCACCTCCACCTCCACCACCACCTCCCCCCACAGCTCCAACCTTTCTCCACAATAAGACAAAATAGCAACAGCAGCAATATCCTTGACCTTTCTGTGTCTCACTTTCAGTAGAAGAGTGGATGATGGCAGGTGACAGGAAGTGTGTGTGTGTGTGTGTGTGTGTGTGTGTGTTTGTATACACAAGTCATTCCAAGGTTTTGTTAGCGTGCTGTATTATTTATCGAGTCCGTTCATGACTGTCAACATTTCATCTTAAATATTACTGTTACAGTTTCAGTCCTGAAATCTTCCAATAAATCAAATTCAGATTATTTTTTAGCATCTTTAAGAATCAAAACTTGTTTTTTTATTTTGTTTTGTTTTTCAGACTTTTGTGTAGAAAACGACTAAAACAAAAGAAACTGTACTGTGAGATAGAGCAACACGACGTTTACATGCACAAAATATTCCAGTTTTTACCGTTACACCAAAAAAAGAGAATGATCCTACGAAGCTGTTTACATGAATAACTAATGAATATTCAACACATACTCGTGTTTCAGCTGTGCATACTCGCACCACTCCAGGAGCCTCCTACAGCTCACATACATCATTACCAAAGAATATCCGGTCAGTAAAGTTTGTCATAATATTTCAAGTTTGTCTGTTCCTCTCGTCTTTTCTTTTGTGCATCTCAGCTCGAGCTTCACAAACTGTTGATTTGTTTACACACACAGAGCCGACTGTAAACAGGAAGTGGCCGCGTGTCGCAAACTGCGCTCAAAACCCAAAATTAAGACGCAGATTCTGAATTTGCTGCACGCACACGTCCAAAAAATTCACACAAAACCTAAAAAATATCAGAATATTATACAAGACTTCATCAGAAAATGCTGCATTAGGAATAAATGAAGGCGTAATTAGGAATATCCAAACAGTTCATGCTGTTTACATGACTCATATCAAATCTGGAATAATATTTCCACTTTAATATTTTTAAATAATAAAGTGGAAAATTGGTGTGCACGCAAATGTGGTCGGTTTTGATCAGTTGTACTATTAAAAATAGAGTTTGGGTTTAAGATTTATTATTGAATTGATTTATTTTATTTATCAAAATAAAGAATGAACCAAACACAAATAATAAAATAAATAAAAATATCAAACTGTAACATTCCTTCAAACAAAGGCAGGTGAGCAAAACATCTGAATTTGGGGCTCCAGATGTCTGTTAGTATGAGTCATCGGTACACACACACACACATGCGCACACACACACACGAACATGAACACACACACATGACCTGTGCGATGAGGTAATGCTTTAAGTCATCCATCGACAGCTCAAAGTCCAATTACGAGTCTAATAGGAATGAGAACAGCCTGAACGTGACATATGAGCTCAACGTCGCAGAGGCTGTTTATCATGAGACCAACACGTACGGTGACAGGTAAGACACACGCACACACACACACACACACACAATAACACACACATTTCTCTTTTGTTTCCACCTGCTTTGTTGTGATTTTCTGCTTTTAATGTGAAAATCAGCAGGAAGTCTTGAACCCAACACTGACCTGAACAGCAGCTCAGTCTGAAGTTAATTAGTGAATGAAAACAACATTAATATTATTTAATTCATCGAAAATTAAGATGTTTATCTGTAATTTACCCACACACCCACCCACCCACACACACGCCCACACACACACCCTCACACCCACCCACCCAGACACACACAGACACACAGACACACAGACACAGACACACACACACACACACACACAAACACACACCGATGGTCGTCAGTCACTCTCACACCTTCAACTTTAAAACTCTCCTTTCATGTTCGAGTTTCTTGAAAGAGAAAAATCGATGAAAGCTCGCTCGGCTCTGCTGGCGGCTTCAGTAATTAAAGGTTAGCCTTGACAGAGATGGATTCAGAGCCGGAGGCTGTTATGTACATTCTTTAATTTTCACAGAATATCTTCTTCTTCTTCTCTCTCTGTTATTCTTCTTGTGATTCTGGCGGCTCGGAGCAGCTCGAGCCTTTATTAAAATAAAGCTCCCGTTCAGAGCGAGCCGCCGTGGAGGTCGAAGTGAAATCCCCGGGATGAATAACACGGGAAAGCCAGACAAAGGCTAATTACAACACGGCTATATTTCTACTGTAATGGGAAATAAAAATCGCCTCGCAGCGATCCCTGTGAAAAAAATAAAACAACCTCTTTGTCATTATTTTGAGAAACGACCTCGGAGACGAGGCTTCGCAGGAAGTTGTGGGAGAGTTTTAATGTGAAGCTGCGAGTTCAAAAGTTAGGACTGTGAGAAAGAGAATATTTATGAAATGGAAGATGAGACGAGCTCCAGCCTCGGGCGGCGCCATAATTAAAACATTAAGGCGTCTTCTGCTTCTTTTTCCTTCAGCTAAGCGGTGATGTCACGTATGACAAAAGGCACTCAAAATGCAAACGAGCTCATTGGTGGAGACAATAATTGAAGTAAATCAGACGAGACAGCGAATCAGATGGTGACGAAGAGGCGGGTGGGAGGAAGAGGTGAGGAGGAGGAGGAGGAGGAGGAGGAGGGGGAGGCAGAAAAATAACATTGATGCTCCACAAACTGAGGCGGGCGACTCGGGAAATGAGAGGCCTAATTGACCGTGACAGAGAGCCGGGCCGAACGGGGATGAGGTGTGTGTGTGTGTGTGTGTGTGTGTGTG